>OY986439.1:159949013-160417906 GCA_963920525.1 Dichetophora obliterata | reverse complement strand
ATAATAATAATAATAATAATAATAATAATAATAATAATAATAATAATAATAATAATAATAATAATAATAATAATAATAATAATAATAATAATAATAATAATAATAATAATAATAATAATAATAATAATAATAATAATAATAATAATAATAATAATAATAATAATAATAATAATAATAATAATAATAATAATAATAATAATAATAATAATAATAATAATAATAATAATAATAATAATAATAATAATAATAATAATAATAATAATAATAATAATAATAATAATAATAATAATAATAATAATAATAATAATAATAATAATAATAATAATAATAATAATAATAATAATAATAATAATAATAATAATAATAATAATAATAATAATAATAATAATAATAATAATAATAATAATAATAATAATAATAATAATAATAATAATAATAATAATAATAATAATAATAATAATAATAATAATAATAATAATAATAATAATAATAATAATAATAATAATAATAATAATAATAATAATAATAATAATAATAATAATAATAATAATAATAATAATAATAATAATAATAATAATAATAATAATAATAATAATAATAATAATAATAATAATAATAATAATAATAATAATAATAATAATAATAATAATAATAATAATAATAATAATAATAATAATAATAATAATAATAATAATAATAATAATAATAATAATAATAATAATAATAATAATAATAATAATAATAATAATAATAATAATAATAATAATAATAATAATAATAATAATAATAATGATAATAATAATAATAATAATAATAATAATAATAATAATAATAATAATAATAATAATAATAATAATAATAATAATAATAATAATAATAATAATAATAATAATAATAATAATAATAATAATAATAATAATAATAATAATAATAATAATAATAATAATAATAATAATAATAATAATAATAATAATAATAATAATAATAATAATAATAATAATAATAATAATAATAATAATAATAATAATAATAATAATAATAATAATAATAATAATAATAATAATAATAGTATTAATAATAATAATAATAATAATAATATTAAAACACTACTTTATATCGATTTGTAATATATTAATATGAGTGGCGATAAGACCTAGTTTGTCTTGATGCCTGCGTTCGCAACTGGTTTTCTTTGTTTTATGAAAATTGGTTTGGTGAAGTTTGTCGAGTAACCACCCTGTCAAGCCAGGATCCCACCGGCTTCAGGAAGACAGAACGATATATATATATATATACTTATTGGAGTGGTGTTTTATTGAGTATGAGACCTTGTCGTGTGACAACTCCGCCGATGTCCGGATACAAAAATTGTTGCTAACTTGACCTTGTTTGTCTTGAAAACGCAACCCTGCTATGCTGTCTGATATTATCGATTTGACTTGATTTTTTTTTATTTTTATACTTTAATAAAATTGTATACTTTAAGCAATTTATTAAAACTTTTTAGTTTGTTAATAATACTTGATTTTAATCAAAATCATACTTTATATTTTTGAATTGTATTAAATATCTTATTTTATAAGTTTAAATTTGCTATAAATCAGTTAAGGTTTAGCAATCGAATAAATAAATATTGTGTAGCAATCGAATAAATAAATATTGGTTGCAATGGATCTCAGTTTATATACAGGTAAGCTTACTAAAACATACCATGCCACTGATAATGTGTAGTAAACCTGTATAACGAATCGCGGACATCGGTGCTTCAAGCTTTTAAATATAAATGTATTTGAAAAATTCTAAATTTATATAAGTCCTTAGAACTTACCAATTTACGTATGCTTATGTTATGATGATGAGTAACCAATAGAGGGGTTCTTCTGCCCCTAGAATATACCTACTATATACATTAGAGCGGGTAAAATTGTATGGAGTAAAAAAATTCGATGTTGGCTCCACCCTAGCAGTGTTCTAAGGGTTACTTTAAGAAACTTTTGCGAAGAGAGTATAGATCTATCTTGAAATCGGAGCTTCCAACTTTTTCAAAATAGGTATTTTTTTCAATATATTCAAAATTTGGTTTAGAAATTGCTTTAAAAAGACAAACAAATAGATTTTTATGTGTATATATGAGGGTTTTTGGGGTAAAGGAATTAATTTCTGACGTTTATTTTTATTTTTAAGATCCAACAGAGGGCTTTGGTACTATTTTTGCGATTTATTGCTTCTTTTTGGTGAAAATTGCCGAATTTGTTGGGAAAATTGATGAATATTTGACTTTCGCATATTGCAATTCCAAATTTCAAATAGCTCATATAAATAAGATCATATAATTACATATGCAAACTAGATATAAAAAAATAAAGTTGACTTTCTGAATAACTTTTTTCTTAAAAGTGGCTACAACATTGTGATATTGTGAAAAGTTTGACATATTGAGAGCTAACTTTTCGTATAACTCCACAGAGTAACCACGCGATCTAAGTGAGTGCACATCACCTAAAATAGTTTTAGAAGAAAATCGAGAAGGTGTTATGATGGCGACATTAGAGATCCGTAAGAAATTAATTAAATTTAAATTTCAATTCATTCAATTCGTTTTAAAACGTTACTTGTATAATAAGAAACAAGTTCTTTTATAATACATCAAAGTTGGTAATGTTACAATATAATCTACTTAAGCCTACAAAATAAATAATATGCTTATTATAACATTGTAAATCAATGGATTTATTATAATTATTATTTATTATTATAACTAAATCATAACGATAACATAGAATTAAAAACAAGAGCAATGACTCAGGATCCGCGGGAAAGTCATGCCCGACACTCCAGAAGGGAATGCCCTGCGGCTAAGTTAAAAAATTTAGAAAAAAAATTATTATATTATGTATTAACAAAAATGAAAAGATTTAAACATGTTCACTTAAAAACTACTTAATACTAGGTAGAATGAATTTTGATAGAAAGAGCTTTGCTCTGAAACTCATAATGAAAATAGGGAAATAAGGGTGAAAACAAGTACAGGAAGCAGAAGGAGGCATAGAATGAAAAACTAGAGATAGAAGGAGAAGTGGTTACAATGTATGTATATTAACTTGAAAAATAAGAAAAAATAGCTTGTCTTAACATTCTGGTTACAACAATAGATTTAATATGACTTGGCAAACTATTCCACAATCTAATGGCGTTAGCGAAGACTAATCTTGAGGAATTCAGAAAGTTATATTTAGGGATAGTAAATTGCAATTTCTCATATAGATAAGATGGTGCTTTCGAATGAATCAGCTTGTGTAAGAACATACAGTTTCTGAAACTTAAGTAGTTTATTATATCACAACCAAGGATGCTTTTATTGAACTGAGATATATGATCAAACTTGCGAAGGCTAAATAAATATCGGATGGTATGATTGAGTCCAGCTTACTGTAGACTAGCACCGAATAAGTAATTAAGGGAATAATAAGTTGAACTACTAGTTTTCTTCTGGTGCTAGTGGGTGTAAAATCAGCCGTCACTCTTAAATTACGTATAACATAATGTACATTTCGTACCATATTATTAATGTGGTCAGTGCATGTCAGCGCGGAGTTTATGTAAAAACCCAGACTTTTTGTACAGCTTGTTAACTTTAATTTCTCAGAGCCTAAAAATAAATCCGTAATATCCTCGTAAAAAATTATATCATTGGCCGCATTCTAGCCGAAAAAGTGCTCAAGAACTGTTCCACAACTTTCGGGCTGAATGGTATACTCTCACAGAACATGTTCCTTGAGATGTCACAATTTATATAGCGAAAATATTTTATGCTACTTCGCTACTTGAGCACTTTTTCGGCTAGAATGCGGCCATTGACAATGGGTAGCACAACAGATTTTGAAGCATTAAGACAATTCAAGATTGCCCACTTATTAATAGATTCAAGATCCTCATTTAGTCTGTAAACTAAGTCATCTAAAAGACCAACTCTATTGGAAAGATATCTTTGAATGTACATCACCTGCATAGGCATGCTTTGTTGAATATTTACAGGCTCTAAATATGTCATTTATGAAAATTACAAACAGGAGGGGACCAAGAACTGAAGCTTGGGGTACACCACTAGTCAAAGTTTCGTACTCAGAATATTTATTACCAACCCTGACTCGCTGAACCCGATTTGCCAGGTTACTATTTAAGAGCCGTAGAGCGCTATCACTAAAACCATACAAACACTTTAGTTTCTGACACAATAAAGAATGATTAACTGTATCGAATGCTTTCGAGAAGTCAAGGAGGCAAAGAAGTGTCAAATGTCTTTCATCATAAATGATCTTATATGTTCGGGTAGCGAACGATCGTGGATAGATTGGCGGAAAAAGAGAACAAATTGGTTAGAGTGGGTTGGGAACAATTTGTGCTTTATTTATACCTTTTTGTACAACAATTGTGGTGGTTTTACAAACAGTATTATGTTTGTGTTGTCCTGTTGAAGTTGATGTTGATGTATCCTCGTCTTCTAGGTGGGTGGGCTGCCGTGCTGCTGAGCCCCAAAGCTGATGATGGATTTGCTGCTGGGTATTTATGTCCAATTCGTCTATGTTTTATATAAACGTGTGTAAATCTATGGTGAATATGTGTTCTAATGTTGTCTTCGGGTGGTTGATACGTTGCAATTTGAGTGGGTGGGTAAAACGATGTCTTTTTACTTGACGTATTCTGAAACGAATAAAAATAAGACGCTGGCGCAACCTTGCTGTTGCCGAACTACAACCGTCAGTATAATAATAATAATAATAATAATAATAATAATAATAATAATAATAATAATAATAATAATAATAATAATAATAATAATAATAATAATAATAATAATAATAATAATAATAATAATAATAATAATAATAATAATAATAATAATAATAATAATAATAATAATAATAATAATAATAATAATAATAATAATAATAATAATAATAATAATAATAATAATAATAATAATAATAATAATAATAATAATAATAATAATAATAATAATAATAATAATAATAATAATAATAATAATAATAATAATAATAATAATAATAATAATAATAATAATAATAATAATAATAATAATAATAATAATAATAATAATAATAATAATAATAATAATAATAATAATAATAATAATAATAATAATAATAATAATAATAATAATAATAATAATAATAATAATAATAATAATAATAATAATAATAATAATAATAATAATAATAATAATAATAATAATAATAATAATAATAATAATAATAATAATAATAATAATAATAATAATAATAATAATAATAATAATAATAATAATAATAATAATAATAATAATAATAATAATAATAATAATAATAATAATAATAATAATAATAATAATAATAATAATAATAATAATAATAATAATAATAATAATAATAATAATAATAATAATAATAATAATAATAATAATAATAATAATAATAATAATAATAATAATAATAATAATAATAATAATAATAATAATAATAATAATAATAATAATAATAATAATAATAATAATAATAATAATAATAATAATAATAATAATAATAATAATAATAATAATAATAATAATAATAATAATAATAATAATAATAATAATAATAATAATAATAATAATAATAATAATAATAATAATAATAATAATAATAATAATAATAATAATAATAATAATAATAATAATAATAATAATAATAATAATAATAATAATAATAATAATAATAATAATAATAATAATAATAATAATAATAATAATAATAATAATAATAATAATAATAATAATAATAATAATAATAATAATAATAATAATAATAATAATAATAATAATAATAATAATAATAATAATAATAATAATAATAATAATAATAATAATAATAATAATAATAATAATAATAATAATAATAATAATAATAATAATAATAATAATAATAATAATAATAATAATAATAATAATAATAATAATAATAATAATAATAATAATAATAATAATAATAATAATAATAATAATAATAATAATAATAATAATAATAATAATAATAATAATAATAATAATAATAATAATAATAATAATAATAATAATAATAATAATAATAATAATAATAATAATAATAATAATAATAATAATAATAATAATAATAATAATAATAATAATAATAATAATAATAATAATAATAATAATAATAATAATAATAATAATAATAATAATAATAATAATAATAATAATAATAATAATAATAATAATAATAATAATAATAATAATAATAATAATAATAATAATAATAATAATAATAATAATAATAATAATAATAATAATAATAATAATAATAATAATAATAATAATAATAATAATAATAATAATAATAATAATAATAATAATAATAATAATAATAATAATAATAATAATAATAATAATAATAATAATAATAATAATAATAATAATAATAATAATAATAATAATAATAATAATAATAATAATAATAATAATAATAATAATAATAATAATAATAATAATAATAATAATAATAATAATAATAATAATAATAATAATAATAATAATAATAATAATAATAATAATAATAATAATAATAATAATAATAATAATAATAATAATAATAATAATAATAATAATAATAATAATAATAATAATAATAATAATAATAATAATAATAATAATAATAATAATAATAATAATAATAATAATAATAATAATAATAATAATAATAATAATAATAATAATAATAATAATAATAATAATAATAATAATAATAATAATAATAATAATAATAATAATAATAATAATAATAATAATAATAATAATAATAATAATAATAATAATAATAATAATAATAATAATAATAATAATAATAATAATAATAATAATAATAATAATAATAATAATAATAATAATAATAATAATAATAATAATAATAATAATAATAATAATAATAATAATAATAATAATAATAATAATAATAATAATAATAATAATAATAATAATAATAATAATAATAATAATAATAATAATAATAATAATAATAATAATAATAATAATAATAATAATAATAATAATAATAATAATAATAATAATAATAATAATAATAATAATAATAATAATAATAATAATAATAATAATAATAATAATAATAATAATAATAATAATAATAATAATAATAATAATAATAATAATAATAATAATAATAATAATAATAATAATAATAATAATAATAATAATAATAATAATAATAATAATAATAATAATAATAATAATAATAATAATAATAATAATAATAATAATAATAATAATAATAATAATAATAATAATAATAATAATAATAATAATAATAATAATAATAATAATAATAATAATAATAATAATAATAATAATAATAATAATAATAATAATAATAATAATAATAATAATAATAATAATAATAATAATAATAATAATAATAATAATAATAATAATAATAATAATAATAATAATAATAATAATAATAATAATAATAATAATAATAATAATAATAATAATAATAATAATAATAGTATTAATAATAATAATAATAATAATAATATTAAAACACTACTTTATATCGATTTGTAATATATTAATATGAGTGGCGATAAGACCTAGTTTGTCTTGATGCCTGCGTTCGCAACTGGTTTTCTTTGTTTTATGAAAATTGGTTTGGTGAAGTTTGTCGAGTAACCACCCTGTCAAGCCAGGATCCCACCGGCTTCAGGAAGACAGAACGATATATATATATATATACTTATTGGAGTGGTGTTTTATTGAGTATGAGACCTTGTCGTGTGACAACTCCGCCGATGTCCGGATACAAAAATTGTTGCTAACTTGACCTTGTTTGTCTTGAAAACGCAACCCTGCTATGCTGTCTGATATTATCGATTTGACTTGATTTTTTTTTATTTTTATACTTTAATAAAATTGTATACTTTAAGCAATTTATTAAAACTTTTTAGTTTGTTAATAATACTTGATTTTAATCAAAATCATACTTTATATTTTTGAATTGTATTAAATATCTTATTTTATAAGTTTAAATTTGCTATAAATCAGTTAAGGTTTAGCAATCGAATAAATAAATATTGTGTAGCAATCGAATAAATAAATATTGGTTGCAATGGATCTCAGTTTATATACAGGTAAGCTTACTAAAACATACCATGCCACTGATAATGTGTAGTAAACCTGTATAACGAATCGCGGACATCGGTGCTTCAAGCTTTTAAATATAAATGTATTTGAAAAATTCTAAATTTATATAAGTCCTTAGAACTTACCAATTTACGTATGCTTATGTTATGATGATGAGTAACCAATAGAGGGGTTCTTCTGCCCCTAGAATATACCTACTATATACATTAGAGCGGGTAAAATTGTATGGAGTAAAAAAATTCGATGTTGGCTCCACCCTAGCAGTGTTCTAAGGGTTACTTTAAGAAACTTTTGCGAAGAGAGTATAGATCTATCTTGAAATCGGAGCTTCCAACTTTTTCAAAATAGGTATTTTTTTCAATATATTCAAAATTTGGTTTAGAAATTGCTTTAAAAAGACAAACAAATAGATTTTTATGTGTATATATGAGGGTTTTTGGGGTAAAGGAATTAATTTCTGACGTTTATTTTTATTTTTAAGATCCAACAGAGGGCTTTGGTACTATTTTTGCGATTTATTGCTTCTTTTTGGTGAAAATTGCCGAATTTGTTGGGAAAATTGATGAATATTTGACTTTCGCATATTGCAATTCCAAATTTCAAATAGCTCATATAAATAAGATCATATAATTACATATGCAAACTAGATATAAAAAAATAAAGTTGACTTTCTGAATAACTTTTTTCTTAAAAGTGGCTACAACATTGTGATATTGTGAAAAGTTTGACATATTGAGAGCTAACTTTTCGTATAACTCCACAGAGTAACCACGCGATCTAAGTGAGTGCACATCACCTAAAATAGTTTTAGAAGAAAATCGAGAAGGTGTTATGATGGCGACATTAGAGATCCGTAAGAAATTAATTAAATTTAAATTTCAATTCATTCAATTCGTTTTAAAACGTTACTTGTATAATAAGAAACAAGTTCTTTTATAATACATCAAAGTTGGTAATGTTACAATATAATCTACTTAAGCCTACAAAATAAATAATATGCTTATTATAACATTGTAAATCAATGGATTTATTATAATTATTATTTATTATTATAACTAAATCATAACGATAACATAGAATTAAAAACAAGAGCAATGACTCAGGATCCGCGGGAAAGTCATGCCCGACACTCCAGAAGGGAATGCCCTGCGGCTAAGTTAAAAAATTTAGAAAAAAAATTATTATATTATGTATTAACAAAAATGAAAAGATTTAAACATGTTCACTTAAAAACTACTTAATACTAGGTAGAATGAATTTTGATAGAAAGAGCTTTGCTCTGAAACTCATAATGAAAATAGGGAAATAAGGGTGAAAACAAGTACAGGAAGCAGAAGGAGGCATAGAATGAAAAACTAGAGATAGAAGGAGAAGTGGTTACAATGTATGTATATTAACTTGAAAAATAAGAAAAAATAGCTTGTCTTAACATTCTGGTTACAACAATAGATTTAATATGACTTGGCAAACTATTCCACAATCTAATGGCGTTAGCGAAGACTAATCTTGAGGAATTCAGAAAGTTATATTTAGGGATAGTAAATTGCAATTTCTCATATAGATAAGATGGTGCTTTCGAATGAATCAGCTTGTGTAAGAACATACAGTTTCTGAAACTTAAGTAGTTTATTATATCACAACCAAGGATGCTTTTATTGAACTGAGATATATGATCAAACTTGCGAAGGCTAAATAAATATCGGATGGTATGATTGAGTCCAGCTTACTGTAGACTAGCACCGAATAAGTAATTAAGGGAATAATAAGTTGAACTACTAGTTTTCTTCTGGTGCTAGTGGGTGTAAAATCAGCCGTCACTCTTAAATTACGTATAACATAATGTACATTTCGTACCATATTATTAATGTGGTCAGTGCATGTCAGCGCGGAGTTTATGTAAAAACCCAGACTTTTTGTACAGCTTGTTAACTTTAATTTCTCAGAGCCTAAAAATAAATCCGTAATATCCTCGTAAAAAATTATATCATTGGCCGCATTCTAGCCGAAAAAGTGCTCAAGAACTGTTCCACAACTTTCGGGCTGAATGGTATACTCTCACAGAACATGTTCCTTGAGATGTCACAATTTATATAGCGAAAATATTTTATGCTACTTCGCTACTTGAGCACTTTTTCGGCTAGAATGCGGCCATTGACAATGGGTAGCACAACAGATTTTGAAGCATTAAGACAATTCAAGATTGCCCACTTATTAATAGATTCAAGATCCTCATTTAGTCTGTAAACTAAGTCATCTAAAAGACCAACTCTATTGGAAAGATATCTTTGAATGTACATCACCTGCATAGGCATGCTTTGTTGAATATTTACAGGCTCTAAATATGTCATTTATGAAAATTACAAACAGGAGGGGACCAAGAACTGAAGCTTGGGGTACACCACTAGTCAAAGTTTCGTACTCAGAATATTTATTACCAACCCTGACTCGCTGAACCCGATTTGCCAGGTTACTATTTAAGAGCCGTAGAGCGCTATCACTAAAACCATACAAACACTTTAGTTTCTGACACAATAAAGAATGATTAACTGTATCGAATGCTTTCGAGAAGTCAAGGAGGCAAAGAAGTGTCAAATGTCTTTCATCATAAATGATCTTATATGTTCGGGTAGCGAACGATCGTGGATAGATTGGCGGAAAAAGAGAACAAATTGGTTAGAGTGGGTTGGGAACAATTTGTGCTTTATTTATACCTTTTTGTACAACAATTGTGGTGGTTTTACAAACAGTATTATGTTTGTGTTGTCCTGTTGAAGTTGATGTTGATGTATCCTCGTCTTCTAGGTGGGTGGGCTGCCGTGCTGCTGAGCCCCAAAGCTGATGATGGATTTGCTGCTGGGTATTTATGTCCAATTCGTCTATGTTTTATATAAACGTGTGTAAATCTATGGTGAATATGTGTTCTAATGTTGTCTTCGGGTGGTTGATACGTTGCAATTTGAGTGGGTGGGTAAAACGATGTCTTTTTACTTGACGTATTCTGAAACGAATAAAAATAAGACGCTGGCGCAACCTTGCTGTTGCCGAACTACAACCGTCAGCACTCGTGCGCCTTGTAGCGAGTAAATCGAGGGGACGTGTTTAATATACACTGTGTTTACGTGTTTCACGTAAACATTATATCATCTAGTATTTTGACAGTGGCAGTGGCACAACTGTGAAAAACCCTAAAACCACGTTGCATTGGGTATAATAAGTTCTTAACACTAACGTACGATCCAGTTTGGCATGCCATAAGAGCCTCACTCACTTTGGCCAGACAAGATAGTATGCTGATAGGTCTATAATGATTAGGCTCATTAGCAGTTGATTTTTTTTGCCACCGGCATAACAACAGCAACTTTCCAAGAAGAAGGAAAGAAAGACGTAGTAACACAGTGGCTAACTATATGTGTAATGGGCTAACTATATGTGTAAGAACATGCAGAAGAATAAATTTTAAGAATTTTAATGAAATATGATCCTCACTTATTGCATTAGACTTAATTTTTATTACAGACTTTCTCACGTCATTTCTACTTACTGTGGAGAATTGGAAATTTTCGTGTTCAGTATTGTCAGAGAAAATAATGTTGTTAATAGGAGAATACACTGTGTTAGAGAGAAAGAAATCATTTAAGATATCTGGATGGACGTTAAACTCATCAGAACGTTTCTCACCAATACCCATTGTTTTTAAGTTCCTCCATAACACCTTTGAGGGAAGACTATTTACAATATTGGTAAACACACTTACTTTGTCATCAACAGATTCTGCATACCATACATCATTCCCCAAGTTGAAAGCAAGAAAGACTTTTCCTTCTAAACAAAATCACTCCTTCTGCCGCTGTAGAATTCTTCTTATAATAAAGTTCAGTTTTATACAGCATTGCCGCTTTATTATTTTGAATTTACGTATCGTACAATAAATACAAAAGGGGCACAAATCCAAAAAATAAAAATTTTCAGCAACGACAAAAACTGTTTTTTCCAGCAGCACCATATAAGAACCGAAACAAAACTAATTCAGTTTTTACCGCGAAAGGCAAGACTTACGAGTATGAAATTTTTCCAAGCGATAGATTTCTACACTGTGAGTTAAGTTTAAGTAAAAAGTCAAAAGTTAAAAATTTAAAGTTGTGATCCTTTTGTATTTGTGTGCGAAATGGGTCAGTAGAAATTCTGGAAAAAAAATATTTTGCAATTTTTGTCTAAAATTTGATAAAATCAACATATTTCGTGCATGGCGGCCTCGATATTCTTGGTAGCGTGCTTGCAGTGGCGGATTGAGGCATTTTGCCGCCCTAGGCCCGACATTAGCGCTTTCTCTAACATAATAAATGTTTTTCTTACAATAGAACAAAACTATAAAAATTGTATTTTTCATTTTTTACACACATTACATAGAGATTTATACAACATAATTAATATAAAGAGTTTCATTATATGCTCGTGCGAAATCATTTATTACGTTCTCATAACATAGTTTTTGTACTAGATCAGTTTCATTTTTTAATAAGGCATCATAGTTGCCCGTAAATAGTTTTTAACTTGATTCAATGTAGACAATGAACATTTTCCTGAACAGTTTTTTCCCCTTCTTCCTCTCAATATTTATAAAGCTTGAGCATTTTTTGAATGAGTATGAATGATAAATAACGTCCGCAAACAAACGGATGTATGTGTCAACGAAATAAATTTGTTTATAAAAACCAGAAACAAGATTAGCAGTGGAACTAACCCTTTGGACGAAATACAGTCAACTACTACACGAATCGTTCTGTCTTTGAGGAAAAATCGAACAAATGGTACATCGAACAGAGTTACCACCAACACCACATGGAATTAGTTTTGACACGAGCGCTTTATGCCACACTCGGTCAAACGCCTTTAAAATATTAAGAGCAACAACCTTGTTCTCTCCGAAAAAGTGAGCACATTGGTTGCATTTTTTGGTTAAGAACTTTATAAGGTCACCAGTGGGGCCCTACACTGAAAAAAAATATTATGGAATCAAATGAAAACGCATTCAAATCAAAAAAATTTCGACATAAAACGGCGCCAAAAACAAGTACCCTTAATTCAAAAGAAGACGCTTTTAGATTAAAAGTAAATGTTTTAAAATAAAAGTCATTATTTCAAAAAAAAATGTTTTTTCATTTAAAAACAATATATATTTGAATTTAAAGTAAAAGCTGTTGATTCAATAACAATTGCTGTAATTAAAAAACAGGTTGTTCTTCATTGAAAAACAAATGTTTTTAAAACAATGATTTTAAGGCAATTTTTTTGGAATAAAAGTTTTCCCAATTAGCTTTTTGATTTGTGTAGATTTCATAAAATCATAAATTCACAAATTCATGTAGATCATTAAATGTTATAAATAAAAATGCATGCATATTAAAGGTGTTATCTAAGTATGTATTTTATTTCAAGATTATTAAGTATACTGAAAACATAAATTTCTGACATAACTTTTCTCATTGTTTATTTGATAAATATGAAAAGGTATGGTATTAAACTTCTCCAATTTAATTATTCTTGGAATATTTTCTGCACCACCCTCTTCAAAAGATTGAAAATATTTGTCAAATTTTTTAATTTGTATTGGGAAACACAGAACGCTGATATTTTCGTTAATAAGTAATAATAATTTTATTTTATACAGTTCGAAATTATTTTCAGTGGATAGTGTCAAATAATCTTTTTCTTTTAATACTTTGCCCTTATATTCCAAGGAAAAGAAAGCTTCAATTGAACAATAATCTAACACGATTCTCTTTTCGATTAGATTAAAATAATCTTGTTCACTTAGGTTTATTGAAATGAAATAATTTTTTCCGAAAATAGGTGGGAAGCCATTTTGAGTTTTCAATAAAAAATGGGCAAATTGAAAGCCGTTTTTTACAGCAGCTGATTTTGGTGGATTCCGACGAGAGGTAATGCCGTTAAAGTACATTTTTAATTCTTTGTGCTTTGCTTCAAACGCATACACCATATCAATACTAGTGGTCCACAAACTCTAATGGCGTTAGGGTAGTGCACAAGAAAATGGTGTTTCGGTTTAAGATCTCCATACAGCTCTATGTAGAGTCTGTGATGCTCAGTAATTTTATTTTCAAGATTATGTATGTCGTTTGGTAAGTATGAACACCTAAAAAGTAAGTCAATTATTTGTAAAAGTAATAATAATAGCTCTCAATGCTTATTGTCATGTTCGATTAGATCACCAAAAGCAAAAAATTTGAGAAGCAAAAACCTCTGAAGGAGTCATTTCTAAGTTACAGCATTTTAGTTTATTAAATTTTAAAGGCTGAGATGCGTTGCCTATGTCATTTGGTCCAAAGGGAAATAACTGCTTTCTGCTGTTCAAAACCTCTAAAGTAATCTTATTGTCTTTAATAAGAGCTAACAAAACATTACATATATCGTATATGCACATACCCTCTAAAACGTCGTGCATTATGTCTAAACTGAAATTATCTGTTATGTGAAAACAGTTTAAAGAGTTAAAAATACAAGGAGTTTTAATTCCAGTTTCACGGAAATCATCTAAAAGAGGTCATTTTCATAATTAATTTTGTCCCTTAGTAAATTTTTATGCTCGATGCCATCAACTTTCATTTCATCTTTAACACTCCTGCATCTGCGGCAAAACCGTTTTGCATTAAAAGATTGAATAAACCCTAATATCGAGTTACAACCAAAATTGTCTCCAAGAACCAATCCCAAAATGAAATGCACTTTAACAACCTCCGAATTTAAGTAAATATCGATTCCTTCCTCTACATATTCAGAATTTATTCTTTGTTTTTGAAATTTAAATATGCCGCCACTTGCAAAATTTGTGATTTCTTGTGTTTTCGAGACTTACTGCGTATTTTTTAATCTGAAATGTAATTGGCATTAAATAAAAAGTTTTACGTTTTGCTGCAAAAAGTGGGGTTCCACTAGCAACAGTCTCTACAACCTCATTATTTATTAAAAATGTTTGTGATTCCTGAAGCAACTGTTCGTGTTGAAGTTTTTTGGTCATTTTGTAGGAGGGACTGGCTCAAAAATCAAAAGTTTTTGATTTCCATCCTACATGAAGAACGGACCGCAGTATTTGCTTTCGCACATCCTACATGTCCATCCGATCTGTCAAATCCGTCCTACGTGTAAGATAGTCCGAAACCCCCCCTTTTTAACAGGGGGTTTCAGACCAACATATATGTCAGCTGAAACGTACGATGACAAACTAACGGGAAAATTTTGCTCAGCTTTCAAACAATCGTATATGTACGACGACTTCATTTCATTGCGGGCTCTCAAATAGAACGCATCGGCGTAATGTCTGAACAATTTTTAGGTGACCTTATAATTGAGCAGGAATTTTCCATATTTTAAAAATCTTTTATAAATTTTAATTAATTATATCCAAAATTCAATGTTAAAACATTTTCCATATTATTTTTCTAAAATATTTTGCCGTTTCGTTGCTCTTAACTCGCTGACGCTTTTAATGATATGAAAAAATGGATCGAAAGTCGAACCAACTTGCGTTCACATGTCAGAAATGTCGGTCCGACTATTTCATTTGCTTTCGAATGATCGTACATGTCATCGAGCATGTTTGAGTCAGCGTACATGTACGATCGTCTGAAACCCCCTAATGAAATACCAAACGTTGCTTTTGTTTTTGATTCAAGAGCGCTTTTCCTTAAACCAAAAACAAAACTCTTTTGAATTTGTAACATTTCGTTCAAATCAAAAACTTATTCCTTTTTAATAGTGTTTTTTTTAAATCAATAGAATTTTCAAGTAATTTAATTGTCAGTTTTTTTTTGAGTGTACGAAAACCATATTGAGCAGTTGGTTGTGCTCTAGATAGTTCATAATGTAAAATTTTATTACGCTCTTCATAGCTTTGAAAAGCGTAGAGCATATCGTAATGGGACGGCAGCTTGCAGGGTTCATGGCATCGCCATTTTTAAGTACTGGATGTACATTTGTGACCTTCCCTTCCAACAAGATGGAAATACTCCTGTTTTGTAAGAGATGTTTGAAAGGTTACGCAAAAGCCGAGCCAGAGAAGAAGCACACATTTTAAGCACAATTGATGGTATTCCATCAGGACCAGAAGCTTTGTTTATGTTTAGATTTGTATTGTAAGAAGCCTTTTATCTGCTCTCGTTCGAAAGTAAATTGCTTGCATTGCAGAAGATCAACCCTCAACAAATGGCAGTGGCTGATTGCTATCCGAGATAGTAAAACTTTGTGCAAACAATCCAGCCAATAGGTCCGCTTTATCAGCCGAGTTAGTAAAGATTTGGTGATCTTTTAAAAGAGTTGGAATCAATGACAATGTCTGATTCTTTACTCTTTTAACAAATGTCTAACAATTTTTGCTCACCTCGGTGGGAAGTCTTTTTTATTAGTATTCTTGTGGGAACACCAATTCTGAATGGCTTCAAGGGAAGCCATAATAAGGATTAGACATGACTGCAATCCTTAAAGTCTCATTATATCATGAGTGATCTTTTTGTTTAATGTTTCTCATCTTATTGGCAATTAAAGACCACATACCCCATAAGATATATCTTGTACCATGACAGTGCGGCATTCTCTTTAATATCAGCAAAACATAATTTCCAATTGAAGTTGTTATAAAAATTGATAAGTCAGTGCAATCGGATTTCCAAAAGAACATGCAGTCCTCTTCGAAAGTTGTCAGGAATACTTTAATAAATTCACAGTGATATTTCTTCATTTCACAAAGATCACGTTAATGAAAAATATTATTTATTTTTGGTGCAGAACTTGTATTTTGTTTATCTTCTTGCAATAATATTTGAAGAAAACTTTTTAAATGAACAAAAAATTTTCGAACACAAAACTTAACGTTACATTTTAAATAAGCTATGATATTGTTCTATCGCGTTTTAGATTTTTCTGCCATCAGAATAATTCCGCCCTTTAAATACACTCAACAAAACATTTAAAAAAATGTTTCAATTCATAACCCTAATTTTTTATTCAATAATATCTTATATTAAGTTAGAAAAACCAAAACTGCATTAATTGCACTACGTTATTCATTGATTTTTTTTAAATTACCGCCAATATGCCCATATTAAAGTAATACTTTCTGTAACCCAAAATGTAATCGATTGCAAGAGTGTTCTGGAACATTCTATTCATTGCCTGTAAGCGAAGTTTTTGCTTGTTAGTTTTTCTTAAACATTTGTCGCTCAACATTTGGCCGTCCAAAAATTTACAAAACTCGTCAAACTAGTTTATTGATTTATATTGAGTTTCTTTATAAATTAGCTACGAAAATATTTTGCCGCCCTGTCAAAACGTTAAAATGTTTCCGCCCTAGGCCTAAATCCAGTACTGCGCGCTTGACTGTCGCTCAGGGGTCCTGGGTTCGAATCCTGACAGGGCCATACTCCTTATTTCTAATCAAAGGAACCTTAAAACACATCAATTTACGACGAAAAGTTGTAGTTGGTGGTGGTAGGAAAAATTTGTGGAGAAAACGCATATGAACTTGATTTGACTGAAGTCAAGGCAGAACAATTGTTTCGGATTTGATATCACATGTTTCTACAGCTTCTGCCGCATGAAGAACATCCTGCACAAAAGTTTCACTTCATTACTCCATTCTTTCATTCTGTGGTATAAAAATGGACCAATAATTTGTTTTTTTTTTTTAATTTGGAATTGCAATATGGGAAAGTCAAATATTCGTAAATTTTCCCAACAAATTCGGCAATTTTTCCCAAAAAGATGCAATAAAACGCAAAAATAGTAGCAAAACGCTCTCTGGTGAATCCCACAAATAAAAGTAAACGTCAAAAATTAATTCATTTACCCCAAAAACCCCCATACATACACATATAAATCTATTTGTTTGTCTTTTTAATGCAATTTCTAAACCAAATCTTCAATATGTTGAAAAAAATACTTAGTTTGAAAAAGTGGGGGACTCCAATTTCAAGATAAATCTATACTCTCTTAGCAAAAGTTTCTTAAAATAGCCCATAGAACACCGCTAGGGTGGGGCCAACATCGCAAAAAAATTTGACCCGCCCTAATATACATATATGACAAATGTCACTTAAATTTATTTTATCTTTTTAGTTCACGTCTTTTTTAAATAAAAGCTTATTTTTAAAAAAATTTTTTTACTTTTTATTTATTTTTTACTTTTTAGTCTTAAAGGTTTTTATTTTCATCATCTTTTCAACATCTTTTATTTTCAAAACTTATGGAGGTATAGCATTTTTATTGATTTGTGGGCGGTAAAATTAGGTGTGGCAAAAATTGTTATAATCTTGCATTGTCACCGAATTTACATATGTATGGTAAATTTAATCTTAATCGGATACCAACAGGTTTGCAAAATTGCGAAAAATGGTGTGCAAATTTTGACATTAGGGTATCCCAAAAATATATATATATTTTTTTTTATTTTGACAGATGTCCACGATTTTAATACTTCCACTTAACCTTGGAAGTGAAGCGCATCTCAATAGTTAAAGGTTTAGAGGGAAAAATCAGTTTTGCTGGTAAATTGAATTTAAAGCAAAATTGTTAAAAAAACGTGTTCCCTAAAATTTTAGACAAAATTTTATTAAAATTTGATAAAATTTGAAAACTACTTGTTGTAACTTCTAATCCAAAAACATATAACAACCCTATGAATTTCTTCTTCATTGTGCATTTCAACTTTCATTATCTAAAATTGAAGACCAATAACAATAATGAAAATGGAGTATTTTAAGAGATATTTATTTTTAATGAAATAATTCTAAGTAAAAGTCTTCATTTATATAGGTAGATCTAAAAGGAGAGCCACAGACCACCAAATAATAATCAGATGGAAATGAAATTTGGATATGTGATAACAGACAAAATTTGAGGGAACACGTGTTTTTTACCATTTTGCTTAAAAGATCATGGCTCTAAATTCAATTTACCAGCAAAACTGATTTTTCGCCATAAAATTCGTACAGGAAAATTAGAAAATGAATTCGCGACCTCTAAACCTTTACCAATTGAGATGCACTTCACAGAGGGTGTTTCTAAGGTCAAATGGTAGCGGAAAAGCCGCGGTCATTTCTTAAAATTTTTTTGGGACACCCTAACATACATACATACAAACATACGAACGAAGCAAGTTATAGTCCCGTAGTTTTGAAGATATAGGATTTTTATTTATTTGTGGGCGGTATAAGGAAGTGTGGCACCAGTTTTTTCCTGAACCATCCTCTAATTGAAGGAAATTAACTGCCAAATTTAGCTGAATTTAGCTGAATCAGCCCCGTAGTTTTGGAGATATAGCATTTTAATTGATTTGTGGGCGGTAAAAGGAGGTGTGGCCAAATGTTTTTCATTAACACGATGCTTTATTTGATGCTTTAATGTTGAAATTTCAGCTGAATCAGCCCCGTAGTTCTAGAGATGAAGCATTTTAATGGATTTGTGAGCGGTAAAAGGGGGAGTAGCAAAGAATGTTCCTTAATTATTCTCTACTCGAAGCAAGTTTACTGCCAAAATTTCAGCTGAATTGGCCCAGTAGTTTTAGAGATATAGCATTTTTATTGATTTGTGGGCAGTAAAAGGGGGGGGGGGGTGATAAAAAATTGTTATCATAATATTGCATTGTCACCGGACTTGCAATGCTAAATTTCAGCTTAATCGGATACCAAAAAGTTGTAGAAAAATGGCTTGCAAGTTTTGAGGACATACATACATACTAGGGAGTCCAATCCCGGGATCCCGTGATTGGTTCGGGATTGAAAATTTTGAGAAGTAAATAATTAAAAACGTTTTTAATACAATTTTTTATTATTTATTACTTGCAACTGAAAAATTAATTCATTTAGAAAGTAACAAAAACAAAACACATTAAGGATATTCACAATTGCGTGGTTTTCAATGCAGTTAAAAAACCCCGTGGTGTTGTACCACACTTTACCGAGCGGTTTTTATATATTTTTTGTTTTACATCTCTAAAAACCAAAAGTGTGGTAATTTTAAGTAGCCCAGTGATATGTTTAACGGAACGTGGTTTTTAAAGTAACATAAACAACTGGTCGGTTGGCAGTTATTTTCTAATTGCAAAAATAGAAGAAGCTAAAAATGCAAGTTACACTTTTTTATGCCATATATTAATTAAATATATCAAATTGGATAGTTAATTTATTTGCATAGTAACGAAAAGCTAAAGTGGGAGGTTCTCAACCACAAATTCTATTTAAAGGGTGCTCATATTGTGATTTTCAACCACAAAATTGTGAATACTCTTATTGTTAATAAACACAAAAAACATAAATAATATTAATGACTAGAACATTGTATTAATTTAATCGTTTGGTTCCATGAAAAAAGATGAACCAATATGATAAAAATAAATTGAGAGATATATTTGACATTTAATTCAGTTGGATTTTCGTTTTTGTGGCGAAGAAAAGTAAAAAAAAATTTGCTTGACCTATTTTATAAGAAAAAAATCAACCGGACGAAGATCAAATTTATGTTTTTTCATCTTTTTATGACTTTAACGATAAGAATATTAAGAGGGTTTAAAAACAAAGATCTAAAGGGCTGAGTAACCTTTAAAAGATAAAAAAAAGACTTTGTGCCGAACAGTAGCAAAACAATTTTTTCTTTGTACATGCTTGTAAAACGAAAGTAGCGCAGGTTAAAACAAAATGTATGTTTGTTTTCATCTTTTAAGGACCTAAATGATAGGAATATTACCTCAAAAAATTATTTTGTTCTTAGTTTAGCCTAGCCATTGAAAGGGTTAAAGAACAAAAAATATAAAGAAAAGACAGGACAGTTTAAGGTATTACTATATAAATGTTACACTTTTTTTTAAACACCGTCTTTACGTTTTTTTGTGTTTAAGGCAAATTAAGGTTGGAAAAGACTTTTCAAATTAAATTTTTTGTTTTAATTATTTTTAAAGTAATACGAATACATTAAGCAGATCAACTCGTTTTATTTTTTATTGGAGAGTTTTGTTCGAATATTTTTAGAAATATAACCCGCTGATGAGAAGCACCGTTCTGATTCTATGCTAGTTGGAGCAATAGTTGCACAATAGTCGTAAGCAGTTTGTAAGTTTCGATCACGGTTGCCTTCACCATAAAACAAAATTATTTCCTAAGTCAGAATATCTGACAATTTTTAAATACATAGCTGACTTCCCGATGTTGCAAATTCTGATTGAGTGATTCACACTCAACGTCCTAACAGTCTTTTTTAGCCTCAATAAAAGGTTTTTCTAATTCTATATTCATATGAACTTAAAATTAAATGTTTGCATTTACATGAACTTTTTTAATATAAATTTTTTTTATTTAAAAATCCCGGGATCCAGGAAAGACAATCCCGGGATTTAAAATTACTTAAATCGTCCGGGATCCCGGGAGTGACTTCCTTAATACATACATACGAACGAAGCAAGTTAAATAAATGCTATCAGCCACTTTTTAGATGTCAGACTGCGGCTTTTTTAACCTTTATCTTGGAATTAAAAATTAATATGACTTCGAGAAAAGAATAATGCACTTTTCACAAGAGTCTAATATAAGTAAAGTAGTATAAGAAAAATTTAGAATCCCTGACTGTAATAAGATTCGGAAACTTATGAAAAAAGGACTCCATTCTTAAAATTACCACATAAAATACAAATAACAAGAAAGAATCCATTCCGTTAACTTCTAGGGAGTCTTATGTACTTAGTGCTGTTTGTGCGCTTTGATATTTGCTTTTCTGTCGAATATAGACTTATTTTGAAATGTTACAAGCAAAAACGAGTAAAATAAGAAGAAAGTTCAATACATATAATGATTTTACAAGAAAGTTGAAAGCAGTAAGTTTTCAGCTATAGGTTAAGTAATAAAGAAATATATAAGAATAAACTTCAAATCAAGTAAAACACGTAAACAGTGAGTTGGCCGCAACTTGATCACTCAATACTACTGAAGAAGAAAGGGAAGCGGCATTTGAAACATTCTGTCTTGTCTGCTGTGTGAGTGACTCTATTTATGTAAATTAATATTTTTCAAGCTGTTAGCAATAGTAATTTTTTTATATTAATAAATTTATAATATTTTATAGACTGTTTATAAATTTTATTATTGCATATGACGAAAAGAACACTCATACTTACTCATTCATCCCACCTAAATAATCAATTTTATCTAGTATTCTGTTCAGATTTACATTAAGTACAAAATTAATAATTTTGAATTAAATAACACAAACTTATTTTCATATTTTACCATGTAATCCGGTTCTTTCCAACATATTTAATGCCAAATTTCGTTGTTTCTCCCACAGGAATTAATCGGCAATAAAACAAAGTACAAAAATGATGATAGCAAGTGCAAATCCACCCGTCCATTTAACAGCTTTCTTTCTGTAGGAAAAAACCACTTTACCAGCATTCCTAATAAAAATAAATCATAATATTCTCTGAACCCTTGAGGTAGCCCTTAATAACAAACTAAGTGCATCATATGCAATATCTTAAAACCTGTTCTTATCCGGTTGTCTCTTAACAAAAATAAAAAAAAAAATCCCCACTTGTTAATTCGACCCTTATGTTACAGTTGGTCTTTTATTGCAATAAACTTATGCTCGGACTTACTAGAAAAGTATTTTGATAAGTTCCCAAACGAGTAAATAACCTGGTAGATTTAAGCCCAACAAAATTATAATTGAATAGGGGTGATTTTTATTTTCACGCAGTGTAATAACAATATGTTAACCCCGTACATTAATAAAAAACAAGAGCGGCTCAATAAGTGATTCAAATATAAGAAAAACAGGGAAAACTGCAATCTATTACGTGGCAAACCACCCTATGTTTATTAGGCAATTTGTTGTTTCATTACTTTGTACTGTGTTATTGAAGTGTATCATTTTCTTTTTCGTACTGCTGCCCTACTACACTTGTTGTGATTTGCTTGGAATAATAACAGATGCTACAGAAAAATTAATTTTTGAAAATATAAGTGGTTGACAAAAAGGTGTTTACTTTATTTTCGTTATATTTTTAATTTTATTTAAGTTTACTGACATGAATAAAACTAGGGTGGAGTGGTCTAAGTTTAAAAATTGTAATAACCGCAATTTCCTCCTATTAAAATAAAATTGGTCCTTAGAACACATGTTACAAACACACAATTCCCTCATATAATATAAACTGTGGTGTCTTATAATATAAACAGTGCAAACATTTTCAACAAATAAAAATAAAATATTTTTCAATTCGCTTTACTAGAAAATTACATCAAATGTCGCTTTGATGTTCTTAATAATTTTAACACTAATATATAAATTTAAAGTTTATTAATTCAAAGCACAGCATTACTTTATTCGGTTCGGTTTTTGTGGAAATCCTTTTTTTGTTTTGGCGCTCCTCGAAAAAGTATTAGCAAAAATTTCAGCGGACGGATTTCCATGTGATTTCTGATCGATTGGCTACCTGATTAGTTAGAAAAAATTAAACTTTCTTCATGTTAAAAAAAATTAAGCATGAAATATATGAAGCACTTCAAAAAGCTTCGTTTAGAAAATTTGAGGGTTACTCCTCAGATGGGTAATGTGAAATAGTAGTTTAATTTGCATTCCATTGTTTTTAACTCGTTCTACGGCTTGCTTTATGCTTTCTAGATCCCATTTTTGATAAAATATCTTATTTAAAAACCTACATAAACTGGTAATATTTAAAACAAAACACTTGTTTGAATGTGCACACATAAAAAAATCGACTTTCCATTCATACGCCAACTGAGAACTAGGGTACCACCATTTGTATTGCCAAGAGCGTCCATCTAATTTTTTTCTGTAAGCTTGTATACAAACATATAGAGTTTACACATAATATTTAGATTACGAAATAGATGGAGGTTTCACATTTAGTTTCACAAGAAGAAATATTTTAAACGCGATTATCCTTAAAATTTGTGTTTTGGACTGGTTGCCATAATTTAAACAAAAACTTCTAAGTTTTTACTTGATTTTTTGACATGTTTCTGTACGCATTCATGGCTTTCGCATGAACTAGGATCAAATAGATCGGTAAAAATTTTCCAAGTTTTTTATTCAAATGTTATTACAATAGTTTATTACAGTTTTTTCGTACTTTCGTACTTAGTTTTTCTGGAATTGAAAAAACTTTTTAATGGCGCACTTAGAACTATTTGATTTCGATTTCCTCTTTATTGGTGTAAGAGTTGTAAAAGAATTAGCCTGTATATAAAAAAAAATATCCAGATTCAAGTCAGAGCATGCTTGATTCGTATCTTGCTTACAACGTTAATTGCGGCGACGTTTCATTTCTTAATTATGGTTTTATGTCCAAAAAACATTATGTGAAAAAAACTTTGCTGTTGCCGTGTTAAGTGCTTCTTGAGTGTATGTAGTCATAAAATAATTAGCTGATACCGAACGGGTAGCTGCCACGCCCCCGTTGTCAAAAGCCCATGAAATATTATCAGTGAACTGCATGTTTAAATGGTGTTCCAGTGCTGAAATCCGAGTCTGTGTGATCTATAGCTCCAAAGCTATTCGATATTACAAATTCGGGTTGTATGGGAGGTAACACATCCCCTTTTCAAAAATAAATAAAATGTTATTAGTGAAACGGCACATGTAAATGTGGTCGAATACCGAATTCCGAAGCTGTGCGATCAATGACTCCAAAGCTATTCGATATCGCAAGCTTGGGCTGTACGGGAGGTGCCACAACCCCTTTTTCAATGCAAAACCCTCCTCGGCATGTGTTAAATAACTTCTGAAAACTACATGACAATCGGTTCAGTCATATGAACTAAATTACCAAATTTTAGTATTATCCTTTCGAAACTGTCTGATATATAGAAATTATATTGATTTGAGGGCGGTAAAAGTGGGATTTGCAACATTTATATATAGTAACCAACACTTGGACAACCTACATACTAAGTTTCACTATAATAACGTGTACATCTCCAAAACTGGAATGATCTCAAAAAGTGGTCGTAGATAAAGTGAGACTACGCCCATTTTTTTCTACAGTTGTTGACAGTAACCATCTGAACAAAATTTTAAATTTTAGCTTTTTACGATCAAAATCGTCTGATATATAGCTTTTGGGACTTGTATGGGAGGTACCACGCCCCCTTGTTCAATCAACGCCAACCTTCACAGGAACATTCTCAAGATGATGTTTTAGTTTTCCTGAAAATTTTATATAGATCGGTTCAGCAGTTTAGGAGTCTATACGTGACTTACAAACATACAAACGTACAAACATACCCACATACATATATCCAGAATGAAATATTGCCGAGAATTCTTTTAAGATAAAGACTGCATTAGAAAAAAAATAAAATTAGTTATTTTTTAAAAAAAAAAGAGCTTAAACTAAAAAAAAAAGAAAATAGAAAAAATATTTTTTATAAGTAGCTTAAAGAATAGCTTAAGCTTAGATAGTTGCTTAAACTATTCCATGATTGAAAAGATCCAAAAACTTTAACAGATATTAGTTAATTAATAAAAAAACTTTTAAAAACCGTTTCAAATTGCTTATGCTTTAAAATATTTCAAGTTGCTACTGATGAATCCTTCTGACTAGGCCAAGATATTGGTCATACATAGACCTTCTTGTAAATTTTGAGTCTTCTAAATTGGAAGCCCAACCAAAGTCTGTATACCTTTAAATTATTTTTAAAGTTAACCAATGAAGTTCTCCAAGATTATTTTGGAACCTTCCTATATATATATATATATATATATCCTATATATCTTCCTATATATCTGACATAATTGCAAATATTAAGGCGTACACACAACATTACCTATTGTACATAAAACTCCCTAATAATTCACGGTATGAGTGCTTTGCTACTTCTTGTATTTCATGTGGTACTTTAAGTCCATTTTCTATAGGTGTAAGGATTAATCTATTGCTGTCCATTTGTTGTTCTATATGGAAATTGATTTTAAAATTATATCTAGGAAATTATATCTAAATGAGAACATTTTTTATTCTTGGTACTGTAATTTTTACTTTTTCTTAAAACAGAATTACAAATCATATCATCAATGACTTGATAACCAGTTTTGGAATTCGGATGGGTTTTAAGGGAGTTGCAAAACCGTTTGCACTTGAACCTACCTTTTTTGGTTATTTGACCACAATTTGCGATATTGAGAGTATTTTTGAAAATCAAAGAATAGGTTAGGTTAATGTCTCAATTGAGACATGCCTAGGCCAATGAAATATTAAATATTGTGATACCAAAGGGTTGATTTTCTTTCTCTATTTAAAGCAATTTGAGCTTTTTACAAGGCCTAGGATTCGAAATACCGAAGATTCTGAGAGTTCGTCAAGGTCATTGAAAAACCAGTTATCTAAGTGAAGAAAGCGTTTTTGAGCGAGCGTTGAGCCAGTGCATAGGAAATGAACTGTATATTCTTCCTCTTCTTCATCTCTCCAGCTTCTGCGGAAGTCTTTTTAAATTAAAAATTTTTATTTTCAATCCTGAAAGTGGCTTTATTTATGCCAATTGACTCAAACCCGGCGGACATTGCATTTGAAACACTAAATTTTATATGGAAAATTCGATGTTTATTTATTTAATTTAAAATGTACGCTTTTTATATTAACTTAATTAATTTTATTGTTCGTATTGAAATTTCTTAGCAAACACCTATCCAAAAAGCTATTGTACGTTGATATCGGTTTATAAAGAGGACCAGAATGTTATATTTTCTGTTTAAAATTACTGTTTTACTGTAAATAAGAAGAAAGTTTTCATATTCATTATTATATAATTTTTACTTTTATTACTATAATTTGTAACACTGTTATATTAGTTATTACTATTAAAATTGTATACAAAATTAATTATAACTATGTGGTCGTTTCGTTGGTCGAACTACGTAGTCACCAGGAGCATTTAAAAGATCAGACTTTCTCCATGACGGATGATCTTTTAATTATTTTCAGTGCATTACAGGATACATTGGTGCTGATCCTCCCTCGCTCGTTGTTAGTATTTGGGCGAAATCAGCCATAAATTTTACTTCACGTTGAGCATTGTCATTCACGACCTGCAAGCTTTTCGCTATCTGCAAACCATCCAAATAAGATTCATTTGAATTCCATTCGTCGTTGAATTCCATTTGTCGAAGAAATTAAGAGAAATACAGAAACGATTAAAGAATTGCAATGTTTTTTCGGTAACGAAATCCGATAGTGACTTCTGTTGAAAATTTTGCACAACATTCTTATTGATTTCGGTCTGAGTGCTGGGATTCGCTGGTCGAGAAAAATTTTCAACCATTTTCTTCTTTTCCTCACTTGAAACGGTTGAATTAAAGAAATTTGTTGGCCTTTGTAGTCTACTGGAGAGTTCGCTAGATTATCAACCCAGAGGTCCCTGGTTCGAATCCGGGTTCGGGCATAGTTCTTTCTTTGTTCTTACCTACTTTTAAGAATTATGGAAAACTGAAAATCCACAATTAAAATTGTGGAAAATGTGAAATTAAAGGATAGGAACAACTAAGGGCTGGAAATGCTTGTCGAGGTTAAGGCATAACACTAGCCTCGGTTAAAAGCAATTCAAATTGTCTTTCACGGTTGTTTCGCTTAATCAAATATTCAAGTATGTTTCCAATCAATTTCTCTAAATAAATCTATTCCTTTCCTTACAGGTCAAAGACCAAATCTTGTTTGTATAAGGTGCATGCCTTGGTTCTTTGATCTTTCTAAAAAAAAGCGCAACTGTCTCCTCAGTTAGGTACCAGAGATATTTATTAAATCTCTGACACAATCGCTGAACTTTTTTTGTTAATTACGCAATCGAATTTTTAATGAAGTGAATGTCTTGGTTCGGTGCAGAAACTCCCTGTGCAATTAAACCAATGTAGAGAATTATAATAAAAATGCTTAAGTTTCGCGCTGCTACTTCTTCTCGCTACATTGTTCAACTTCTTAGCGTGTCTTTCAATCAGGCAGTGCCCTGTGGTTCTGATAATGCTACTGATGATAATGATGTGGCTCTACTAAGGGAAATGAGTTCTAATTGTTGAGTTGTTAATAGATCTCTGTATTTGCTTGTGGCTTTAATAAATATATTTAGGCTACAGGTTCTATTAAAATTAATTTAAAACGGTTCAGGGAAAGTTTGGGCCAGATTTGACGCGTTATATTACACTTGTTTAATGCTTACCACAAGCTGTTGGTTTTATTACAAGATAGCTCATGTGTAAGGAGCTTACATGTAAAGAGAGGAATACCAAGGCTTGCCTTATCTGTAGATAATAGCTTGGTAGTTTTGCAGTTACCTAAAAAAGCCCTATGTCTGGGAATCAAGCAAAGAAAAATCCTAAGCTGTTTTGCAATTTCATTTAGAGATCTTCGGCTGTTGAAGTTATCTATCAAAGATATCTCATTTACCTGAAGCCAAGTTAATGCTTCATGTTCAATAGTCGGAGAGCCAGAAGGTGTAGTAAACAATTTTGTGTGAAGTTTCCTTGAGTATTTGAATGCTAAGTGTCAGTGCGACTTTGCTAAAATTTGGTTTTAAAAGTTCCTCACATGAGAAAATTTAAATGCTTGTCAAATGTTTATAAAGCACTCTCAAAATGCCTCCCGGAACCTGACGAGGCTTGCAACTTCAGCCTTAAAACTGAAACTTCTTTTTTCGTTGAGCAGTGGAAGAATAAAGAAGTCATCTTCTAATTTGTAGAAAGATTTACGATATTCAAGTCAGGTAAGTTATTGAAAATTAGTTAATTTTCACAGTAAATTTAAGTAAAAGTTAATAAATCACTTGGCATTCTTTATGCTAAGGCTATTCTTTTGAGACATTTTGGTCTAAAAACCTATTTTCATTAATAAATTGAAAAGGCTGTTATAGATTGCTGTTCTAAATCACACTTTTTCTTTCATTCAAAACATTTTCAGAATTTAATCACTGACACTAAAAAAAAACTATTGGAATTTTGGTTTATCCTCCATAATATCTAATTCAGGTAAATTTAATTAAAACTAATTTTAAACGTAATGCAACATCAAATTTATACTTAACGCACGTCTAGCTCACGAAAAAGAATACAATTTGGCACTCTTTTAGTATACATCAGTATACTGCAAGTTCACAAAATATTTTACATGATTTTGAGTATATCAACACAAGTTTGTAGAATTTTTCATAAAAATTATCCAAAGGTAAAAAAAAAAACATAGAAAGGCATATATATTTAGCATTAAAATTACTTAACTAATTTCAGACAAATTGTTGATATAGATACTGAAATACCGTATGATCAAAACGTGTTACTCCTACAAAGTTATTAAAATCGTCACCGAATTCCATCCATCGTGCTTTTTTAAAGATGTCTTGATGACAAAAGAAACTAGGGGGATACCGTTTGCTCAACTTGCACCAGTTGATATCATTTAGTTGCATCAAACGGTAGCACGCGTGTAGATCGGCTCAAAGAAGAAAAAACAACATAAAACAGAATTATAATAAACTAAATTAAATGTTCTAAAACACACTACAAGCGCTGTTGACTTAAAAGAAAAAAAATTTAGTTGCTTAAAAAGTTATGTAACTAGTAAAAATCGTGTGTCGAGAAATTCGTAATAAAATCGTATATAAGAAAATGTAGTCGTACCGGTATACACACAAAAGTTCTCGCGCAAGAGTCCCATAAAAAATAAATTTATAATCGTGACAAAGTAAATTTTGCTAAGAACAATTTCTCTAATCAATACGCTAGTAATAATATAAAAAAGATAAAAACAGGATTAATTATAAAAATAATCTACTAAAATAGAATTGTAATTAGTGATATAAAAGTGCATTTGAAAGTAAAAGTGGTTTAATTTCTAGCGAAGTGCCTACGTTCCTAACATGTTAAAGAACGTATTACAATAACAATAAACAAATATTATTAGAATATAAGAATATTTATTTTGTAACAAATTTGTTTCCATTTCAATCTTTTGGTTTTAGCTTTTTGGTAAGAAATTATTGCTAAGTATTCATGCACGTTGTCCTATGAATTAAGACCCAATTTCATAGTATAAATAAGTAAAATATAAATTTTTACATTTAAAACAATAATTCTGCTCAAGCTTGAGGCTTTTTGAGCATATAAACCAATTTATCAGCTGACGTCGCTGACCTATCAATGTGAGTTTTTATATATATATATATATATATCTTATAATAAATAACAACATTATTTTGCATAACATAGTTGGTAACTTGACATGAATTGCATTTTTTTAAGCTTTAATAAACAAAAAAGAACTTTAAGTAAAGCTTAAAGCATTGTTACAACAACATTCGTAAATCTAATGTCTGTATAACAATTAGCGCGTGAGAGACAAGAGCAGATTGTTTTTGTTGATGTAATACAATACTTTGAGAGGTGACGATTCTCACTCTGATGTTTACATTTAAAATAACTATTTGCTTTTACTTTATATTCGCTAATTTTTTGCTATAAAATTTGATTCCTTTTAAAATTCTCTTTGTGTATCTTGTGTTATAATTATTTGATAAAGAAAAGTAATGATAAAGGAGTAAAATCTATACATACATAATTCATGCAAGTTGATATTTTGTTATTATCTTAAAGTAAGAAAATTTAAACATGCATTTATAAAAAAAAACAGAACTAAGAAACAAAATTATTTTTGTTTCATATACGTAAGTACCTAAATCTACTACTAAATGAAAACTTTAATAGTATCATTTGATATTTTGCTATATGCTACTTTGCGCTAAATTGCATTTTGTTATGAGTATATGTATGTGCTTAGTCATCGGTTAACGTAAACTTGGTATGAGATCTGATTACAATGCTTAATCAATAAATGTTTTAGTAACTTACAAATATGTCGTGGTGAATTAATTGTTTCTCCTTACGCTGATGTGAGGCAAACAGACTATCGGTAATTTTAGGGGTCTTAAAAATTATAGCGCAAAGTAAGACCAGGTAGGGAGGGTGAAGAGCGCCTAACTTCTGTACCATCGTGAAGTTCATAAATTAAGATTAATATCAGATTTTTGTTTTTGATTTTCGTAAGTTTTGTTTTTGATTTTCGTAAGACAATAAAGGGTTTTTTTAGACAAAGTCATATTGATTCTCTATAGAGTAAATTTGCAACTTTAGGGAGTCTATAATAAAAGTATATGTAGTGATGGTAACACTGGTAGGTTGAAGTGGTCAAGTACCCCCCATCGGCTAAAGCTAGCATATTCAATGGCTCCAGTTTCGACTATTTCAGCTTTTGACCCATCTCACCAGCTTCGTATAGTTTTATATGCGTTGTCAAGGGGTGTTTCCCCCTGAGCCCGGATTGGCGGGTAAGTAAAGTAACAAAAAGCTGATTTATGGTTGAGGAAGAGAAGTGGTTTTTTTCCCTAAAAGTATTATTTTTAATTTTTCTTACCTTGTTTTTTATCGATGATATCAAAACTTATAATGAAACTTTCTCGTGGATTGGGAACTTTTGAATTTAATTCATTCATACCTTTGTTCTAAGGTGGACATTTTTGGCTTACATGGATACCTTTTTTATATGCTGCGGCAGCATTTTATAAGAGTGCTTTTTGGTCAAGCTGTTTTAAAAATTATGTTTTAGAAAAGAATAAAAACCTTTATGTACATTATTATTTTCCTCCGACGTTTCGCAGATTTCTTTTCTGCTTCTTCGGGGATTTGAATCTGCGAACATTTTTTATTTAGCTTTTAAATATATAACAATATTTTTACAATTAAACTGACATAATTTAATTAAAAAATGAATTTAACTTTACATTTTACACTATACAACCATTAATAATTAACATTTAGAACAATTAAACTGTTAACAATTAAATTTAATTTAAACTAACATATAACACTCCACTGTTTGAACGATGGAACTATTATATTAGGTTAAAGCTAGTGTGTAGATAGATTGTGCTGTTATCTTATGTTATATTTTGTACTTTATAATAATAAAATAATGTTTGCAAAATTTTTACCTGTTAGCGGACAAAAAAAGGATACTAGGGCTATATTTTTCTCTGTGAAATAAAACGTACTCGCCCGATCGTTTTTTTGAAAATCTGATGAAAAATGTTCTCTGTTCATAAAACCCTATTTTGAAAAATTTTAAACGAAGTTACAGCACTGTGAATGTTAACAATGTGAAGAAGTATAAGTATAAGAAACAGTTTTCTTTTTTCGGACTACTTCACTGTGAGAGTATTCACAGTGCTGTAACTTCGTTTTTGACTGATCGATTTCGTTCAAATTTGAAAATCGGGAAAAATGCATTTGAAAGTAGACCCTTGAATACACATCATTTACCAAAATTAAAAGAAAATATTGAAAATTAAGAAAATTTGAAGAGTGGAAAAAAATTAAAAAATGTACGTTTTTTTTTACCATATTATTGCATGTAAAAACTAGACAAATTTTCCCAAGTCGCTAATTTTGGTAAAAGACATGTAGAATTACAATACACACAGAATAAAAAAATATATAAATCGGTCGATTAGTTTGCTTGCAGGAGTGTGGCCCGTTTTGAAAAAGTATGATTCGAGAAAAACACGTAATAGTTTCTCTGGTTAGTTATACTCCGGCTCATCAGGTTTTAAGTGCTATAGAATTTGTATTATAAGCGGGATTGATTTGAAATTTATTTTGCATACTTTTGAATAGTTGCACAGCAATAATCAATTAAAAAAAATCAATTTTCAAAAAATTGTTTGCATAAAACCTCCCTTAAAAAAAGTGTAAGTCTGCTGCAGATGCAACAAAATTTTTCAAATTAGCAAACTTTAAAAAAATTAATACCACAATTTCTCTCTCATTTTCGGTAAAAAACAAAAGTCTTGCATGTTACATTATTAACGTCAGCTTTAAGTTTAATTAAGGTCTTAATTTCTGCTGGGTATGTAATATTGAGAGTGAATATGAAAAATTCATTAAAAGCAGATCACACTTTGAGTAAAAAAAAAATCGAAAACATTCGAGAAAAAGAACCCAGTTAATCATTTGTTTTGAGATAATTTAAAAATCGAGTTATTCAAATCGAAAATTAACAAGAGTTGTAGTACTCGTGCCGTGCGGGACAAGAAAATTTTCGAAAAATCAAATAAATTCGTTACAAAATCACTTTTCGTTTATACAGAGGTAAGTTTTTCCTACGAAGTTACAGCAAAAATATACAAAAATATACTATACTACAATAATATACTACAAAAATATCGGCATAAATTTAATTTCGACATAGTACAAGATAGGTTAGGTGTTTTTCTTAACTTTTTTGGTCAATTTGGTTTATTTAAATATTTCTTAAATTAAAAACCTTTAATAATATTTTATTTTCCCGACATTTCGAAGGTGTATTTCAGGGGATAGAGTAATTTTTAACACTGTAAAACATTATTTTTTGTTCTAGAAGTTGGCTTGTTTTTCTATTATAAAGATGATAAAATTTGAATTTTTTTTTAATTTTTTCTAAGCTTAATAAAATGACAAACAATCCTGCAGCATTTAAATTTAAGGAATTTGCCTAGCAGGAATGTTCTGGAATAAGTCAAGAAAATGTATGAAACCAAAAACAAATCTAATATACATGTACCTCTTTAGTTATTTATTGATACTTTTTGAATTAAAAAAATATAAATTTTTTGAATCATTCAAATAATATGCATTTCTGCCTACTGGATTTTGCCAACTGGTGTCAACGCAGTTTGAGATCCGGTGAAAAATATCTCCCTTAGCATGCGGGACACATTTCAAGAATAGCGACAACTAAAATTTTTAATTTTTGCGAATGATATGGATTTTGACCTCCTAAAGCCAAAGCTGAAAAATTTCAGTCCGCTCGAAATTGGCTTAAAAAAATTTCCTAAAAATTGAGTTTGTTTTTTTTTTTTTGGTTTTTCAACAAAAAAAAAATATTGTTTAATATTAAAAAATTTTTGTTTTCTTATTTTAAAAGTTGAAAACTTATATTAATTAATTAACATTATTTAATTTATTAAACTATTAAGAATATTTGCTTTAGCAAAAAATTACGGAAATGTATTACATGTCAAAAAATCAAAATAAAATTTTTAAATATTTCGGACATGATATGAGAGAGATTTTTACACCATCTTTAAAATATGTTGGATTTTCTTATGTGTGCAAGCGTGTATCAACCTGTGTAGTGCGCGTATCATGTTTACAAAATTTGTACCAAAAATCGTAGCAAATAGCATTACAAAGGTTATATTTTGCTTATGTTCAATCCTGATTCCTTTATGCCTAGAACAAATCGTGCGGACGCCCTTGTGTAAAACGAATTACTTCAACAAACGAAACGATGCACAGTGAATCGTGTAGAACATGCTAGATGCATAACGATTATTTTAATGTTTCAATAACTTAGTTTGAGACACATCCTAAACTTAATGTGTGCTTTTTATGACATCTGTTCCTACCGGGATCATTTTTGATATGGTTATTTTTATATGTAAAAGATTGTGAAGTGAGGTTTAAGGTAAATGCGGTTTAAATTAAGGCATACTTGAGATGTTTTCTAAAAGAGTTTAATATTTGTAATTGAAAGTTTTCTATATGACCTTTACGTTATCTGTATTATTTATTATGTTGATTTTCTATGATTTAAATACAAATTCTAAATGTTTGATAGTTTAAATAATACTTGAGTTTAAATACAAAGTCTAGTTGTTTGACAGTTGAAAATCGTTTATAGACCTATTAAGTCAGGTTAGAACAATTAATTGCTCTAACGAATTTTTTCCAAAGAAACAAATTCAACAACATTTTCAGTATGAAAAGGAAAACATCACTAGCTGATTTTATTGCAATTTCGGCCCGGCTACAGGCTTCATCAGAAATCTTTGTGATGCCACCGGCGGGAATCGAACCCGGGCCGTGATCACCATGCAAGCGCATTTTAGCGCACTACACCACAGAGGCGATGAGATTTCAGTGTGAATTTTTCAGTTTTTCTCCCCTTCATATGAGCTGCTCAAAGAACAAGTGGCGTAAGTCCATTTTTGGTAGTTTTGAGAAAATTGAACATTTAGAAAAATTCTTATAATAAATTCCAAGTATATCGAACTCAGTTTTGCTTATAAGCTAGGTCAAAAGCATAAATGGAACTATCCATATCGTAAAAAATAAAGTAATAATACACAAAAATGACGCAGAATATTGCATATTAGTAAAAACATGTGGACTTGCGCACTGAAAATTTTTTTAAATTTGTCGTTTCCGCTGTAGAAATCTAATAGCAGATATTTTTCAAGAATTTTTTGATGAGGAATGGCAGCATTTTTACCTAGAAGTTGGACAAAACCACCCCTTTGCGATTATCTTCATTATAAAGGACGATATAAAATGAATGGACTTACGCCAATTGTCCTGTGAACATTTTTTATAATTTGTCATTTCTGCTGTAAAAATGTAATGGAAAATATTTTTTTGAATATTTTGATGAGGCCTGACAGCATTTTTACATAGAAGTTGTACAAAACTGCCCATTAGCGATAATCTCCATTAAGGGAGATATAAAATGAATGGACTTACGCCACTTGTCCTCTGAAAATTTTTAAAAATTCCTCCTTTCCGCTGTAAAAATGTAATGGAAAATATTTTAAGAAATTTTTGATTAGGAATGACAGCATTTTTGCATATAAATTGGACAAAACTACCCATTAGCAATTATCTTCAATATTCAGGGAGATATAAAATGAATGGACTTACGCCACTTTTCCTCTGAACATTTTTTAAAATTCCTCCTTTCCGCAGTAAAAATGTAATGGAAAATATTTTAAGAAATTTTTGATGAGGAATGACAGCATTTTTACATATAAATTGGACAAAACTACCCATTAGCAATTATCTTCAATATTCAGGGAGATATAAAATGAATGGACTTACGCCACTTGTCCTCTGAAAATTTTTTAAAATTCCTTCTTTCCGCAGTAAAAATGTAATGGAAAATATTTTTTTAAGAATTTTTTGGTAAGGATTGACTGAATTTAGTTTCAGAAGTTCGATTAAAACATCCGTTTGGGATTTTCTCAATAAATGAGGAGGCCAGAATGCATTTATTCTTATAAAAGCTTCCCATTTAAAATAAAAACAGTTGTTTCTATTTAATAGGAATATAATAATATATGATATTTATTAGTATATTAAAAAATGTAATCAAAAATCTTTACATATATAAGTTTTCATCGTTATCTTTATTTTATCGTTATCGTTATTTGGAGCAATGGTAAATATTCGAAAAGGTATATATCAAAACTCTCTTTATAATGAAGATAATCGCTAATGGGTAATTTTGTCCAATTTCTATGTAAAAATGCTGTCATTCCTCATCAAAAATTTTTTAAAATATTTTCCATTACATTTTACAGCGGAAAGGAGAAATTTTTAAAAATTTTCAGAGGACAAATGGCGTAAGTCTATTCATTTTATATCTCCCTTAATAATGGAGATTATCGCTAAGGGGTGGTTTTGTTCAACTCATAGGTAAAAAAGCTGCCATTTCTCATCAAAAATTCTTGAAAAATATCTCCTATTTGATTCCTAAAGCGGAAACGAGAAATTTAAAATAATTTTCAGTGGCGAAAGTCCACATGTTTTTACTAATATGCAATATTCTGCATCATTTTTGTGTATTATTTAGTTTATTTTTTACGACATGGATAGCTCCAATTATGCTTTTGACCTAGCTTAAAAGCAAAACTTAGTTCTTGCATTTTGTTCAGAGATTACGTAAGCTAGGAGTTTCTAGCCCGTACTCATAAATAGGTTACATTTTTCTTTTCACTTCTACGTACTTAACTCAATTTCCCTGAAAAATGGACTTACGCCACTTGTGCTCTGAACAGCTCATATCATCATCAAGTAAATCAAGTATGATTTAAACTATCAAAAACTTAGAATTTGTTTTTAAATCATAGAAAATCAACGTTTATTATTTATACTAAAAATTTTAATTGCATTTTAATTTTACATCATCAGTGTAAGTAAAACAAATGTTTACGAAAAATTTACGCAATTTTTGACCATATTGTTACGTATAAAAACTAAAAAAGATGTGAAGAATTACATTATAAACAGATTGTATTGCAGATTGTATTGCGTTGTTCGTTTCGGAACTAAATAATTTCGCCGAAGATGTTGAAACTGTTTTTCTTTGCCTTCTACCCATGGATGACATGACTGTTGAACAAGTTCAAAGTTTTGCGATCACCAACACTTGTCACATATGTGAGCCTTCACCAATGATGATGTCAAGGTACGCTATCATTGTCATCTTACCGGTGTTTATCGAGGCCCAGCGCATGAGGGGTGCAATATCAACTTCAAAGACACACACACACACAATACCCATAATTTTCATAATCTGACCGATTATGATTCACATTTCATTTTTAAAAATTTAGCTACAGATTTAAAGGGGCGCATTGACCTTCTAGCAATAAACAAGGAACGTTGCATTTCATTTACAAAACGACTGGACGAATATGTAATAAAATATCGGTTTATTGACTCATTCAGATTCATGGCGAGCACCTTAGATACTTTAGCCTCACATCTACCAAATTTCAATATTGTAAAATCAGAGTTTAAAAATTTAAGTGATGAACAATTAATTTTGTTGACACGTAAGGGTGTCTTTCCGTATAACTACTGCGATGATGCAGTTAAATTTTCGGAAACATCATTACATGATATTACACATTTCTGCAATAAACTTAATGATACAAACATCCGCCCAGAGGATTATGCTCATGCACAAAAAGTCTGGGCTGAATTAAATATTAATAATTTGGATGAATATTCAGATATTTACTTGAAAACTGACGTGTTACTATTATCTGATATTTTCGAACAATTTCGCACAAGTTGTCATAAAACTTATGGTCTAGATCCCGCACATTATTTCACTTTACCTGGTTATACATGGGATGCAATGCTTAAGCATACTGATATAACCCTTGAGCTATTGACGGATATTGATGTGGTCATATTTGTAGAGTGAGGTATTCGTGGGGGTCTTAGCCAGTGTACTAAGCGTTATTCGAAAGCCAGCAATAAATACATGACTGATTACAATGAGGCTCAACCATCCAAATTCTTAATGTATTATGACATTAATAATCAGTATGGTTGGGCCATGTCTCAATTTCTCCCCCACAGTGAGTTTCATTGGCTGTCAGATTCTCAAAATTTTATTTTTGAGACTATAGCTGACGATTCAGATGTAGGATATATTCTCGAGGTAGATTTAGAGTATCCGATTAATCTCCACGATTACCATAAAGATCTCCCCTTTTGCCCAGATCATATTACACCTCCAGGATCAAAACAGAAAAAACTGTTGGCAACTTTGGGTGGTAGCGTGAGATATATTATTCACTACAGAAATCTAAAGCAGGCTTTGAAATATGGATTAAGGCTATCTAAAATTCATAAAATTTTGAAATTTAGACAATCTGCATGGTTTAAGGCATATATCGATCTAAACACGAGTCTTCGAACAGCAGCTAAAAATGAGTTTGAGAAAAACCTTTTCAAACTCATGAATAATGCTGTGTTCGGAAAAACTATGGAAAACATTTAACAGTGTTGTTAAATTGGTAACGATTTGGTTAGGTCGATATGGTGCCGAAGCCCTTATTTCTAAGCCTGAGTTTAAAGCCTCAACAATATTTGGTGAAAATTTGATGGCAGTTGAACTCAATAAAACTGAAATATACTTCAATAAACCCATTCATGTTGGTATGTGCATCCTTGATTTAGCCAAAACAACCATTAATGATTTTCATTATGGTTACATGGCTCCTCAATTAGGTTCCGATTGTAGCATTTGCTATACCGATTCGCTAATTTATGAGGTGGCTTGTAAGGACTTGTATGAGGTCATCAAACGCGATCGCTTTATACACTTTGTAGCATACAACGATCTTAAAGGTTGGTATTTTCAGTTTTACAGATATCAACAGTTCCTATCAGGTTAGAAGGAAGGGGTAGCACGCTTTGACTCGCGGCTCTTGCTCGTCGGCTAGTGGGGTGGAGTTCGTTTTCCATCTTTCCGATAAAAATACCCAAACTACGAAATTATTACTTTAAATTAGCGTGCTGAGGAAGGTGGAAAAAAGGGAAAAGAACGGACACAAAACACAAAAAGGCTCATTGCTTTTATAAAACTAGTGTCAAGAAAAGTATTTGTTTGTTGTAGAGATGGTATTACAACAATACCTTGCCCACCCAGCCATGATCAGAATTTATACCAACTACATAGAGTACTGATCCCTTTAACCATGTCAGACCACTGTCGACATGCAGAAAATCAAAATAGTTTTAGTTTAAGAATCCATTAATATTATTATATTTAACATAAATTCCTTAACTCATATCTAAAAGTTTAGATTTCATTGTATAATATCTAGTTTTATCATTAACACAATTTATAGCAATATTATATAATGGTTTTATTGTATAAAAATTAGAGATTATAAAGTAAAAACAAATTCCTTAATCAAACTCGATACTGTAAGAATATAAAGGTAAGTAAGCAAAAACAATATCTGAATGCATTGATAACACAATGTTAACTGGTAAGTAAGCGAAAGTAAAAAAAAACCCTAAGTGGAAAGAAAACTATTATTAAAATGTTTAATTAACTCGATGAATACAAAAGCGGCTTATCAAAAGTTTTTATTTCCATTTAAATTCAAAGGTAAGTGATAAAAAGTTAATATTAAGTTATAGAAAATATAAAAAAGCATCGTTTGAAAATATCGATAATTATTTTTTTAATAAAAAAGGTAAGTTATCCAAAATACTAGTGTAAATAAAAAAGTAAAAAAATGTTATTATTGTTACATCCTTTACTTTAGGCAAAATGTCATCAATAATTTAAGAAAAATTCGCAAAAACAAGCAATCAGCAAAGATAAGCAAAATAAATTAATGTGAGAGTGCAAGGGTTAAGGTTGAATTTTAGCTTAGTATAAATATCAGAAACATAGAAAAACAGCTGTTTGCTATTTAAATAAACTTCAAGTTCAAGGTTATTTTAAGAATGGCCTTGGGCTATTTTTTCTCTCTTACTAATCACTCTCGCTCTCACACACATTATAAAAAAAATATATTTTAAAGAAAATTATTCAAACTTACATGCTCTCCTTATTGAGTGGATTCTATGTTCCGAGGCTCCCACGAAGAAAGATCTTTCTGCGCTCTGTAGACTCAGTTGCCAATAAATAAATTGCATGCTATATTTTTATGCTATTTTTATAAAAAAAACGATATTAACTTAATTTTAAGATAGACTTTTTCTAGTTTTAAGCTATAAACCGTATGTAACTATATTTTGAATTTATGATTACTTTGAAAAATAAATTTTAGTAACTCATCATTTTAATGTTTGGAAAGCCGAAAGAAAGCAAAGGAAATTGTATCAAAAAAAAAAAAAAATCTCATGAGAGAACATTTGTTTTTTTTTTGTATGGGCATATATGCAATGGTGTAAGTGTTAGCAAAGTCACGGTTAATGTACATCATTTATAATTTGTTATTTACTTAATTTTTTCGATAAATAATGCAAAAATTCTACTATTTTAAATTGTTTTAATATTATTAAACACTCAATTTAAATTAATTTTTACTTTGAACTTATTCTTTCACGTATTTATGTTAAAAATTTATCTAAATTTCCTTTTTTTTCTTTTCACTTAGGCTTTACTCTAGTATTAATTTTCTATTTATAGGTTTATTTTTTTTATATGCACACTTTGATTATATATTAATCCTTTCTTTTTCTTAACACTTTTGTTAAACATTTTTGTTCACACATAAAAGTAATAAATGTCTATATACTAAATTTTACTTAGCTTGTTGGAAGCCGATGTTTATGACGCGATTACCGAAAACTAACTGCTCACCACGTTGCTTACTAATCCAATTTTGGTGATCATTAAAAGACTGCTTCAATTATGTTGTCTGAGAGAGTCGTCATTGCACTCAACTGCACCTAAGATAGCATGCGAGAGATTTGCTTGACTGATGATTTAGATTAACGTTGATATAGAATCATTTTAAAGACCGAATTTATGACCAATCTTAGTGATGATTTTCTTAAACAAATTTGTTGAATATTTTAAAATGAGTTTGTAGGAAATTCCTTGATATTCTGCGCCATATCTTTATTGAATTTTAGAACCCAGTTTGGAAGATTTTGTGCCAATCTGTATGGAGACAAATGTCTTAATAAAAGTATAAGCTAATTAAGCAAAAAAATTACCCGCAATCGGATTGGCACCAATAAATCTTAGAAAATTTAGTTGAATAATACTTATTCAATACGGATTACGATTAATAATTCCAAAAATGAATTAATCTAAAAATTTAATTTTTCATTAAAAATTATATTTCTTTATGAGATTTTTCTCACTTCAATACATATTTGATAGAAACTTACGTGAATGAATCGCTAGCGTTTGGATGTTTGTTTTTTTGGGATGAAGTGTTGATTTATGTTTTACTTTTAGGTACAATATTTATTGAATTTAATTATTGGAAAACTGTGCAGATATTGATAAAATTTATAAAACGTTTTGACTATATTTGAGTAAATTTAATGATTTGTTTTTTTAAGAAGTTCTTTGAATTAGTGTGCACTCTTTGCAGCCACAAATATAAAAGATCGAGAAACGTTTTCTTTTCAGTCAAGAAAGCTCGATCACGCCACAATTTTACCACAAATGTTTAACATTGCGCTTTTATTATAAAACAATAAAATAAATATGATAAAAATTTGGAAGAAGGTAAGTAACTAAGAGTGTGTTCAATATAAACTACTGTGGTGAGTTGCTTATTACGGCTAATAGATGGTATTTTAAACGGAAGCTGAAAACTCATATGAGCTTCTAGTGTTAATCAAATTCAAGCATATGAACAAAAGGAAAAGCGAAAGTAAAACCATATTTTTGCTGCAAGCGCCATTACAACTTTGACACAAGCGACTATCCTATTGAAAACGTGTGGGGTATTCCTCAAGTCAATAAAAAAGTTTTGGGTCTCATGAAAGATGAGAATAATGGCAGTATTATGACTGAATTTGTAGGGCTCCGCGCAAAAATGTATGCGATACGGGTAGAGGGTGAAGATTCAATGAAAAATCTAAAGGTGTAAAAAGAAACATAGTCAAGACTAAAATAACGTTTAGTGACTATGTTGATTGCCTTGAAAACAACGTTGAAAAGACAGTTCAACAAAATTTGATTCAATTGCGGAAACATGAAGTAAGTTCAATCGTACAATCAAAAATTGCATTAAGCCCTCACGATAATAAGCGGTTTTTGATAGCAAATAGTAATGAGACATTACCGTGGGTAATACTACTTACTTACTTACTTTAACAATAAATGTAATTTTCTTAATTGTTTGAGCTACGGCCGTAGCAATTAAACAAAAATTCTTTTGAATTTGTTTATGTATTTATTTTCGATATTTCGACTTAATTTTTAAGTCATCATCAGGATCTAAAGAAAAGTAACAATATTAAACAAAATTACAAACACTATTTAAAATACTTTACATAAAATTATAAACTGTGTCACAGATAAATGTTGTCAGTCAGCTATATTATTGTCAACTAAATTTTTGTTTGATAAGATGTTTGTATATGTGAGCGCAATTTTCTGTGTCGGATTTGAAGTTGAGTCACAAAATATTAAATCAACTTATTTCTCACAAAAATAAAATACTCAAAGACACCGAGACACAAACGCAAAAAATAAACAGTTTCATAACAAAAACAATGGACCTCACAGACTCCGCATACATTCAAACGAGTAATGACACTCTAGCATCACATGACACTCAGCAAACGACGAACAGACAACAGCAAAAATTAGAAAAGCTAAGAGAAGAGCAAATACAACAACTTAAAATTAACAACAACACGGATTGGTTTGTGAACAGAACGGAAAAAACAATTCCAAACGAAAAACAGTGGCTGCTGGCACACGGGCCGAAATTTGCACTACCAGTTACACGAAAACATTTTCCACTTTTTAACATTATTGCTGAAGGCGAAGACTGTATACGAACATTAACAGAAAAAGACGACCAAGAAACGGCGAGGATAAAACTAACAACACTAGTACAAAAACATCTTAGAGAAACGTGGCCAACAAAGAGGGACACCTACGTTACAAACACAGTAAAGGCTACCAAAGATTTTTTAAGAGAAAATTCCGATGTTATCATTGTTGAATCGGACAAAGGTAACAAGACAGTGGCAATGAACAGAAATGAGTACGAAGAGAAAATGCGTTTAATATTAAGAGATGGATGGACATATAGGCCGATCAGAAGAGACCCTACAGCTACACTACAACAAAAAACAACAAATTGGTGGAATCTTTGTTCAAAAAAGAACTAATAACAATACAAGAAAAACATAAATTAACAACATATTCTGCGACAATACCTCGAATTTACGGACTACCAAAAATCCACAAAGATAATTTGCCTCTCAGACCCATATGCGCATCCATAAACCTCCCCTCATATAGATTGTGCAAATTTATTGTAAATATTCTAAAAAACTTGACAATAGACTCAAAATATAACATAAAAGACGCAGTAGAGTTCAAAACCAAAATAAACAACTCATATACTTATGATGACGAACAGATGATATCGTTCGATGTAATTACATTATTCCCAAGTATTCCAATCGACTTTGCCACAAAGACAATTAATAAAAAATGGGACACCATAGCCAATTATACAAATATTTTAAAAGCACTCTTTATGGCAATACTACAATTCTGTATAAGTGAAAATAATTACTTTAAATACGACAACAAAATATATAACCAACTGAAAGGTATGCCGATGGGGTCCCCTATTTCCCCTATAATAATCGTGATGGAGGAAATTTTGGACACGTTTATGGAGAAGTAAGAGCAAAAACCCAAAAGCCTTACGAAATATGTTGACGACATCATCGCTATTGTTAAAACAGATACTATTGACAAAACTTTGAAAACACTTAACTCATGCCACAGATACATAAAATTTAAAAAAGAAGAAGAAAACAAAGGAACACTACCATATTTAGATGCACTGCTTATGACGAAAAAAAATACCATCAAGATAGACTGGTACCAAAAACCTATGTCGTCAGGAAGATTGATAAATTTCTACTCAAAGCATCCAAAAAAGACTATTATTAATACTGCCAAAATCATCTATAGCCAAACAAAAAGTAAAGTGGAAAACATGGACAAGGCGAATGTCGTTTACCAAATCGCATGCAAAGGAGACGGGACCAACATATGCGAACAAGTATATGTTGGTACGACAAAATCAAAACTAAGGACAAGATTAGCTGCACATAAATCGGACTTAAAATCAAACAACGAAAACAAAACAGCACTTGCAGCCCACTGCATTCAAAATGGTCACCGTCCAGCTTTTGAAGAGACAAAAATTTTACAACATGAGAAAAATTACACCAGACAATATACAATTGAAATGCTTCATATTATAAACACTCCACCATACAAACGACTCTTCAAATCCGACACAGAAAATTGCGCTCATATTTACAAACATCTTATCAAACAAAAATTTAGTTGACAATAATAAGCTGACTGACAACATTTATCTGTGACACAGTTTATAACTTTATGTAATGTATTTTAAATAGTGTTTGTAATTTTGTTTAATATTTTTACTTTCCTTCAGATCTTGATGATGACTTAAAAATTAAGTCGAAATATCGAAAATAAAAACATAAACAAATTCAAAAGAATTTTTGTTTAATTGCTACGGCCTTAGCTCAAACAATTAAGAAAACTAAATCTTAAGAAGGCCGATTACAACAACTTAACAATAACTGTTTATTTTTAAGATTTTAAATTGTTAAAGATATATGATTAAGAAGAAAAAAATTTTCTTAAAACGTTATACAAAATATATTTATTTTATTTTTTTAAACTTTACTCTGCTGTTTGAATTGTATAATAATCTCTAGTATTGGTAAGTAGTTGATGATGATTGTGATTGTGATGTCTTACAATGAAACAAAATGGATTTTAAGTATATTATTTTTTCTGTATTCTTTCAGCCTATTTTCGAAAACAAAAATTTCAAACATAAATGTCCACAATTATTGTGTTAAAATTTTGATATCTATTATAATTATAGTTTATATCTTTCCCTAAATATTTTATTATTTCCTTTGGCAGTTGTAAGTTTCCAAAGCTGTCAAAATACTTAATTTGATTATTGTTTTTCCAGTATGCTACCCAATGTGGGCCGAGGCCTTCTGATGCATCGAGATTAATTATCCCGCACTCTTTTTTAAAAGGTTTACTTGGAAGAGTATCACACATAAACACTTCTCTAAAATTTGGAATATCTTTAGCATATTTTCTTATATCTACATCAGTAAGGGCTCTTTTAGGTAGCTGTATTAAAAATTTTGTTGATAAGGCTTTAAATATAATCCAAATCCCTTTTTATATGGTTTTAGGAACAGGCCTTTTCCCATTGCAATAGCTTTCATTTTACTATTATGCCGTTTTGCTTCATTTAACTGCTCTTTTCCAGTTTTTACTGCATTGATTGCTTTTGTAATGCCAGATACTCCACCAGCTAGACCCCCAAGTGCACCTAGAGCAGCGAATATAGGTGCAAGCAAGGGAAAATCTCCAGATTTAGGTAGTGGAACTACTCGAGGAGTCTTAATCAGAGATTTTTTCCCCCTGCTTGAACTTTTATTGAAATTTTAACTGCATCATCCAAGTTTTTAGTTTTCTTAATTCTCATTTTAGCACTATTAAGGGCATGTTTAAATAGGCGATGTCCATTTACTTGAGGAGATCTCGCCTTTTTGCTGATAACGTTACCCAGACCAAATTTTGTTTTCGCTTTCAATGCGTTAGTAACAAGCCAAGCGTTTGATTTTTCAGCAATACTACTATCACTTGCGGTAACTCTTTGCAAAGCTTTTTCAGACAAGATTCTATCAGCAATATGCCTTTTTTCGAAATCTTTATTGTTTGAGTATAATATATCTTGTTGTCTGCAAGCAGCATCACAAAGATTGATTCCTTGATCGCCTCTAGCTAATCGCTTCTTTAATTTAGTACCGGGTCCACAAAACTGATATCCAAGTAAATGCAGTTCAATGGGAAGTTTATCGATTAAATTATTGATGAAACCTTTCCTAATGAAGGATGGACTAAGACTGATTGTCTTTTTATAAATAATTGTCATAAGTATTTATTCTTTTCCAAGTAAAGGTTGAATGGAAAGTGAATTAAAATTTTAAAAAGGACCCGATTATATATGAAAACATTAAGTAGTTTTTAATATGCGATTCTTACAACAACATAAGTCAATTAACGTAAAGAATATTGATTCAAAGTTAAATTCATCAAATAGAACACGGCACAGTTCATTACTGCCGAACTCTATTCGTGGTCTTATTGTTGGACCTTCAAATTGTGGGAAAACAAATGTGATGATTAGCCTAATTGAAAGTCCTAATGGACTGAAATTTCAAAGTATTTACATATACTCAAAGTCGGCACAGCAACAGAAATATCAATACTTGTAGCGTCTAATTAAACCTATTAAGGGGATACATTTTTCATCATTTTCTAATAATGATGACGTCATATCTCCAGACGAAGTGCAGCCCAACTCAATATTTATATTTGATGATGTAGCTTGTGAGAAACAAAATCACATACGCTCATACTTCTGCATGGGACGCCACAAGGATGTTGATAGCTTTTACTTATGTCAAACTTATACACGTATACCAAAACGCCTAATTCGCGATAATGCTAATATGATTATAATATTTAAACAGGATGAGATGAATATAAAACACATTTATAGCGATCATGTTGGCAGAGAGAATATATAACCGAGAGAAGTCATCGAAACATTAACAGAACGTTAACATAAATCCAACGATCCGATTATTAATACGGTTCGAACAATTGGTTGCCAGCGTGCGCTGCCAGCAACACAAACTCTGCCAGCAGAAGAAAAAAAAACACCACCAAATGCGAGACAAGCAACAACGAAAAACCAAACAAATACTCCAATTGAATTTTATGAATGAATTGGAAACAAATTAATAAACACTATTTGTACTGCTACTTATTGGTATGTTTGTGTGTTTATGCAGAATATGTTTTGTTCTTTGCTTGACGTTGTTGTTATGCTCTATTTTATGCTTTTGATCGTGTTTCCGATATTTTTCTTGTTTGGCTGAGCTAAAATAAAAGAAATTGGCCAATTTGTGCTGTTTCTTAACTAAGCCAAATATGAAAAAAGTGAATGTCGTGACGGCTTAACAAATTATTTCAATGCGCGAAATAGCGAATATATATTTTATTTATCTATATTTATGTTATATATTTTATCTTTCAATGTATTTATTTTAATATTTTATGTATGTATGTATATTTTATCCATGTTTTGTAAAATTCTAATTTATCTACAATCTTCTGGCCATGCATTTGTATGAAAAATTAAATTTTTTCGAAAATTAAAATTATGACTTTTTAAAAACGTGACGTTTACAATAAAAACCAGCACGTATTCATATGAGTTCGATAGGAGTGCGCTCAATTACCGCGAGTTGATCTTTTTGTTGTAAATTGAAAAACATATGAAAATTTTTGGACTTTTTATATAGTTCTCTATTTTTTGCACATAAAGCCTTATTTTGTGCATAAAACTGGTATGCACTTCGTTGTTTATTGAATTGTCCCAAAAGATGAGCTATACAACATAAAAATCGGATAAAAATTATCAGAGTTTTGATATTTTAATTTTTGAAATAATTTAATTTTTTTCTTATTTAGTAAAAAAATCTTAAAAATTCAAATTTGAAAAAATTGCAATAAATTTCTATTGAAATGTTTTCTGAAACAGCATTTAATAAAAATACAAACAAATTATGTGATTACGTTCAATAACTTGGTCGTAATTAAATTTTTTACTTGAAGGGTAACATTTTGTAAATTTTGAGTTGGAGTACTTTCAAAACATTTCAAAAATTTAAAAATGCAAAATTTAAAAAATTCACGCTCGACTAAAGCATAGTCTTATGCTATTTCAGGCAAAAAATTACAAAAACAAAAATTCAAATAAAAAGTTATTGCTGTTGAAACTCGCTGTTTTTTTTTTAAATGCTCAAAGTTTTTGGCATTTCGAACACAAAAAAATTCATAAAAAATTGATATAAAAATGTTTCTTATTGAAAATGGCTTCAACAATATAAAAATAAATTTTCTGATTTTACTTAGAAGAAATTTTGGAGTTTCTGGGCTGCCAACATATCAAACCCTGGTTTAAGGGTAAAAAATATTAACAATGCCCCAAAAACCAACCAATTTTATTTTATGTTTGTGTGTCTATGCAGAATTTGTTTTGTTCTTTACTTGACGTCGTTGTTATGCTCTATTTTATGCTTTGGATCGTGTTTCAAATTCTTCTTGTTTGGATACGCAGAGCTGAAATGAAAAAAATGTGCGATTTGTGCTGTTTCTTAAAAATTATTTTGAGCTTAGTTTAGCTTAGCCATTGAAATGGTTAAAGAACAAAAAATATAAAAATAAAATACTGAACAGTTTAAGGTATAACTTTTTTAATTTTAAGATTAAGGTAACACTTTTTTTTTTTGGACACCGTGTTCATGATTTTTTTTAGACATATTGATTTTGGAAAAGACTTTTTAAAATAAAATTTATAGTTTTAATTATTTTTAAAGTAATCATTAAGCTGATCCACGTGTTTTATTTTTTATTGAAGAGTTTTGTTCGGATATTATTACAAATATTACCCGCTTATGAAAAGCACCGTTCTGATTCTACGCTAGATGTAGAAATAGTTATACGATAATCGTAAGCAATTTGTTAGTTTCGATCACGATTGCCTTCACCACAAAAAAAAATGTATTTCCTAAGTCGAATATCTGACCATATTTAAATACTTAGCTTACTTCCCGATGTTGCAATTTTTCTATGACTTTGCAAAGTCTTTGCACCAGTGATTCACATTCATCGTTCTAACAGTCTTTTTGAATTTATGACTCAAATAAGTGTAATTGCCTTACCAATAGTCATTTTAAGGTCGACTCTAAATTTAGTGTATGTGTAGTGTATATTTATCATAAAAGTAAAACAAAAATACACAGAAAAAAATGGAGCGATTACGTTGAAGAACCTAGCCGCTATACAATTTTAGCAAAAAGTGAAATTTTGCAAAATTATCAAGTTTTGGTATTTATAAAAAAACCTTCCCTAATATCCTAATGCTCATGTATTGCTAGCCTTAAGTTTGGTTTCTGACAACTTTTCGAAACAGTGTTTATATATTGAAAATTTTAAAAGTGCACAAATGTTAAAAATTCATCTTACGAGCTTCTGAATAGGAGCCGACAGACAATATAGTTTTTGATGCATTATATTTTATAAACAAACTACCTTAGTCCATGCATAATGATAAACTGACTCACTGTAGTTTCTAATAGACTTAAGGAATTTATTTGCAGAGTAGATTTCTCACATTTTCCTGCTATAGTTTCTCATATTGTCCAAACGGAAGCTTTGATAAATAAGAGTGTAGTCCATTCACGAATAGTTTTAACTTTTATTCGAACATAACATCATTCTCGTTTTATTGCGATAAAAAATTATATGCCAGAAACTAAACTGCAAAAATTATTGCTATATATATATATATAGAGTTATAGAGTTGCAATCTTTTGGGTTCAATCTTCTAAGCAAAGCAAATTTTATCTGAAGCTCCTGGAAGATATCATTAACAAAGTATATCATTGAGAGCAGTGTAAAAATTGAACTATAATTAAACTATAAACTATAATAATTTTTAAGCTTAATAATTTCTAAATAAGTAATATACAGGCATGTTCTGCATTCCACTTCCGAGTGGAAGTGAAATTAAATCGTAATTTAATTCGATGCATGGTGTTCTATATATCACTTTTTTCGTTTTGTATTTTATTTAATTAATTAATATAATTTATTGTACTAACGAAAAAAGTGATATTTCGACCACCAAATATCGAAATTAATTATGATTTATTTTCACTTCCACTCGGAAGTGGGATGCAGAACATGCCTGATATTCTTTAAGTTTTTGATTTTATTACAAACTCTAGCTACAGGATGCCTGATTAAATTTTAATCACATAAATTTTTCCTATGAGAATAATATAAGCAATTAGTCGACCATTCAGAACTGCAAAACTTTCCATTGCATTGTCCCGATGATGCTAAAGCAATGAATTTCTTAAGCTTTTCCTCAAAATAACAATAATAATAAAAAAAACCAGGGGTTCATAATTTTTACAAATTTTGCTTAAGTCAGCAAAATGCGGTATTTTTCATTAGGAACATTAATACATATATGTTGATATCATATTATGAAATGCCCACAAATGAATATATAAAAAATTAATACAAATGCCAAAATTTATACATGCATAAACAAAAAAAAAAAAAACGATTGTAAAATGTTTAATTAATAAGATTGATTATATTAAAGTTTTCTAAAAAAGATTTACTGCTGAAAATGTTATCAATCTTAATAAACATAATTATGCAATACATATTTCAATTATAAATGTTATTTTTAAAAAAACAACAAAGTAAAATGGAAGAAATGAAAAGTTGGATGTCAGATAATTCAATATTTTTCAATATGTATATTATATATGTGGATATCATTTTGTAAAATGCTACAAACCAATTAATAAAAAACAATTAAAATGCCCAAATATATATATATATACATAAGCACAAAACTACCATTATAAAATATTTAATTTATAAGATGAATTAAATTAAATTTTTCTAAAAATATTTCCCGTTTAAGATGTTATTAATTTAATATATACATACTATTATGTAGTATTTATAAAATGTATGCAATAAAAAATAAACCAAAGAAATGAAATTGTTTATTGAAAACAAAATGCATATAAATATTTTTTTAAGATAATTTTAATGGGTAAATAGATAAATATAATATAAATATATTTAATATAAAATAACAAATATGTTCTGGGTTTTTTGCCTTTTATGCTTAAAATTGAAAATTGAACTAGAAAAACATAAATTTAGAGTAGGTAATATACCTACTAATTAATTATAGTTAATTTTTGTAATTAAGTATGATCTATTCTTTGATTTTACATTATTTTAATTTACAGATATATAAATAGAATATAGAAGTAAATACAGAGTATATAGAATTTAAATACCTATAAAATAAAGTATTTTTCATATTGAATTAATTTGTTTAGCCAAAACGACACTCACTTACTTCATATTTGGGAAAGTAAAGAAACAGCACAAATCGCAAATTTATTTCATTTCAGCTCTGCGTATCCAAACAAGAAGAATTTGAAACACGATCAAAAGCATAAAATAGAGCATAAAAACGACGTAAAGTAAAGAACAAAACAAATTCTGCATAGACACACAAACATAAAATAAAACTGTTAGGTTTTTGGGGTAGTTCTAATATTTTTTACCTTAAAACCAGGGTCTGATATGTTAGTAGCATTGCAACTCCAAAATTTCTTCTAACTAAAATCAGAAAATTTATTTCTATATTGTTGAAGCCATTTTCACTAAGAAACATATTTATATCAATTTTTTATGAATTTTTTTGTGTTCGAAATGCCAAAAACTTTGAGCATTTTAAAAAAAAAAACAGCGAGTTTCAACAGCTATAACTTTTTTATTTGAATTTTTGTTTTTGTAATTTTTTGCCTGAAATAGCATAAGACTATGCTTTAGCCAACCGTGAATTTTTTAAATTTTACATTTTTAAATTTTTGAAATTTTTTTGTAAGAGTATTCCAACTCAAAATTTACAAAATGTTACACTTCAAGTAAAAAATTTAATAACGACCAAGTTATTAAATATATTTATCATAAAAGTAAAACAAAAATACACAGAAAAAAAATGGAGCGATTACGTTGAAGAACCTAGCCGCTATACAATTTTAGCAAAAAGTGAAATTTTGCAAAATTATCAAGTTTTGGTATTTATAAAAAAACCTTCCCTAATATCCTAATGCTCATGTATTGCTAGCCTTAAGCAGTATTACGTAATCACATAATATGTTTGTATTTTTATTAAATGATAATTTTTTCAAATTTGAATTTTTAAGATTTTTTTCACTAAATAAGAAAAAAATTATATTATTTCAACAATTAAAATATCAGAACTCTGTTAATTTTAATCCGATTTTTATGCTATATAGCTCATCTTTAGGGACAATTCAAATCCAAACGAAATGCATACCAGTTTTATGCACAAAATAAGGCTTTATGTGCAAAAAATAGATAAATATCTAAAAAGTCCAAAAATTTTTAAATGTTTTTAAATTTACAACAAAAAGATCAACTCGCGGTAATATAGCGCACTCCTATCGAACTCATATGAATACATGCTGGTTTTTATTGCAAACGTCACATTTTTAAAAAGTCATCATTTAATTTTGAAAAATTTTAATTTTTCATACAAATGCATGGATAAATTAGAATTTTACAAAACATGGGTAAAATATATAAAGGTAAAATATTAAAATATATATGTATGTACATAGAGAGATAAAATATATAACATAAGTATAGATAAATAAAATAAATATTCGCTATTTCGCTCATTGAAATAATTTGTTGAGCCATAACGACAGTCACTTGTTTCATATTTGGCTAAGTTAAGAAACAGAACAAATTGGCCAATTTCTTTTATTTCAGCTCAGCCAAACAAGAAAAATATCTGAAACACGATCAAAAGCATATAATAAAACATAACAACAACGCCAAGCAAAGAACAAAACAAATTCTGCATAAACACACAAACATACCAATAAGTAGCAGTACAAATAGTGTTTTTTCGTTGTTGCTTGTCTCGCATTTGGTGGTGGTTTTTTCTCTGCTGGCAGAGTCTGTGTTGCTGGCAGCGCACGTTTGCAACCAATTGTTCGAACCGTATTAATATTCGGATCGTTGGATTTATGTTAACGTTCTGTTAATGTTTCTATGACATCTCTCGTTTATATATTCTCTCTGATGTTGGTTCTGATATATCTTTTAAGACATTTCATGACTTATGTTCAAAGTGTTGGAAAGAAAACTATAGAAAGAAAGAAAACTAGTTATAAACAAGGATGATCCCATAAATAATGGACGCTATAGGAAAGGATTCAATGTTTTTATCAGACAATAAAAGGAAACAGTATAGATATTTTAAAATCAGTACAACAAATGCTGCTTAACGGATAACATTAAACAGCTAACTGCTTAACTGATAACACTATACAGCTAACTGCTAATCAGCTAACTGCTAAACAGCTAACTGCTAAATAGCTAACTGCTAAACAGCTAACTGCTAAACAGCTAAATGCTAAACAGCTAACTGCTAAACAGCCAACTGCTAAAATGGGCTATACTGTTAAACAGCCAACCGTTAAACTGGGCTATACTGTTAAACAGCCAACCGCTAAACTGGGCTATACTGTTAAACAGGGAACTACTAAATACACGAACTATCAATATGAATAAAAAACCAAATGAGCAATCTTATTACAACTAGAAATATTTTGAAAAGGAAATATAAAAGTCTTCACCTCGGAGAAGCTGCAAAGGATGAGCTCTTAGAAAAAACTTTTGAGCCAATATCAAAACCACTAAAAGAAATAATTCAATCGGCTAATAGCAAGAGAACAATAGTAAAAAATAAAAAAATTCGGATAACTCTTTTAAGGATAATAAAGCTACTACCAGCACACCATTTAAAAAGAGCAGGTATGATAATAATACATTTTCTCCAAGCCTTGATAGACAGGAAATCGATAAAAGTTTATCCACGTTTAAATCATTTGATGCTGATAATGACGCTGATGATGATGATACTCATCAATTCAATTTATCAAGAGTTCGTTTAAAAAATTCGATAAAGTCTATGGTCCTCACAAGGATAAAAATCAGATATCGAGATTGGGTAATGAACCAATTACTTTTGATTCAACCAATGTAAATGCAGGTAACTCACAATGGCCCTTCACACCAGGCTTATATGAACTATTAGTTTACAAGGAACCAATCAGTTTAAATGACTCAGATTTAAATACTTATAAACAAATATTAGAGATGACTAATGCTCATAAACGAAATAACAGCATAAATGGACAAATTAATGGAAATCGTTCGAAAAAATATACAACGATTATTAGAAAACTATTTAAAGAAAAAGTTCATAGAGGCGAAGGTTTGATGAAGTTGAGTACAAAAAAATCAAATTATGTATATTGGGATGACCCCAACGAGTTGGTTGATAGATTGCGTCTTTTAATAGCATCATCAATAGCTGGTTACTCGAATCATAATAATGAAATAGTCTCAATTATTGAGCAGATGGGAGAAGCAAAGATTATTGTATAAATAGACTAAAAAATATAATATAATCAATATTTATAAAATGCCTATCGACAAATTTGAACATTATATGTGTAGCTATGAGAGATATCAAAACCCACACACCAAGATTCATTTAGAAAGCGATCGTCATTTTAACTTCAACTCGCGTAGAATAAAAAATATTGCTAGTCCTGTATTGGAAAACAATGCTGCGAATAAAATTTATTTAAAAAGCTATTTTGATGAAATAAAGAAACAATTAAATACATTTTATATGGAGAAAACTACGGAAGCAAAGGATCGTTTTCATGAATTAATACAACAACAAAACACATCGCTTACGACAAAACTTGCAGACTTAGAAGCAACGATAAATAAATCAACGCAAGTTCTTACGCATAAAATTGATGTAGCCGAAGAGCGTTTTTTAAGAAAAATAAAAGGTTATTTCGAGTTTTTGAACGAGAAAGTAAACCGCGTTGAAAGGAATTCGCCAACTGAAGCTCTAAAACGTGTGTGGTCTAAGGTTGCAGATAGAGACGGAGAGGTAGAAGCTCTTAAACGAGTAACAACTACTGAAGCCACTAGAAATGGAGAGACAAGCAGTGGTGCAGGAGCTTCATAAGCAAGCACGCAGAAATTTTATACGGCGGCACGTGGTAACCAAGGGTATAGACGATCTTTTGCAAGCAGATCTTGTAGAAATGGGCGCTTTTTGAAAGAACAACAAAGGCTATCGGTTTATATTAACAGTAATAGATACATTTTCAAAGTTTGCTTGGATTGTTCCCGTAAAATCCAAAGGTAGTGAAGATATCCGTTTTTTCGCTAAAGAGGACACCAAAAAACTTGCAAACAGATAATGGCAAAGAGTTTTATAATAAAACATTTCAAAACCTAATGAAAAAACATAATAATCAATTTTCTACATATAGCATCATGAAAGCCTCTATTGTAGAACGATTTAATAGGACCATAAAGGGTATGATGTGGAAAAAATTTAGCTTACAAGGGAATTATCAATGGATAAATATTTATAAAGATTTAATTAATGAATATAATAACAAAAGGCATAGAACCATTGGAATGGCCCCACAGTCGGTCAGCACAAGAAATGAGGGCTCTATACTAAAACAAGCTTATAATCATCCTAAAATTTTTAAAAAAGGTAAACTAAAAATTGGCGACCACGTTCGAATTAGTAAACTCTAAACTGGACACCTGAAGTTTTTAAAATTCGTTCCATACGAAACACAAACCCTGTAACATATTTATTAGACGATTATAAAGGAAACCCTATTCTTGGCGGATTCTATGAACATGAAGTAATGAAGACACATTTTCCGAATACGTACTTGATTGAAAAGGTTATTAAAACAAAGGGGCAGCAAGCTTACGTTAAATGGTTAGGATTTTCCAGCCATCATAATTCTTGGATTAATAAAGATGAACTAAAACACCTAAAATAATAAAGATAAATATCTGTACTTAATAAAGAAAAACCTTTTATTTTTTAATAATGAAAATTTGATTGGCTTTTTATTGAAATTTTATTTTATAAAATTTTTAAGTTGATTCTTTAAAATAAGTTTTTTTCTACAACAACACATGAGCCATCTTCATCTTCTCCAGAGCTTTCATATAAGTTGTTGTTGTTGTTGGTGCTGTTGTTGTTAAAGAGCTGCATGAATGTATTCGTTGCGTTTACCATTCGAAACATTCTATGAGAGTATTCCATATTCTCAAACCATTTACAAAGCGGAACGAATGAGCGCGAAACATTAATTTTGCGAAGCGAATAAATGTGCAATTCTCTTTGAGAGAGTTTTAATGAATATTGATCATCTAGTCGTTTGTAGCTGTTTTTTATGGAATGCATTCGAAGAATTGCGTATACTCTCGAATGGTTTTCATGAATTTTGGAGTGTGCTTTAATTTTGTCTGCTTCTGATCATGTCAAGTATTTTAGTTTTTGGGCAATATGAATTTAAATAATGCGATTTACAAATGAATACACAAATAGACCTTATATTGTGATTTTAGAAATTATGTGACTTGTTTATAATAGGGTTGCCACCTAAGAATATGTATTTTTAAGAGTTTTTAACATCATTTATCAGTATTAGGGGGTCGCTGATTTCAATTCTAAAGTCATAATATTAAAATTCAAGATGGTGGATAGTGGACCTAATTTTTTTTTATTTTTACGAATACGAGGCTGGCAAAAAAAAGGTATACTAAAAATGGGCTCACACTTCAAATTGCTCATCAAATCGTTTGTTAAAATTGATATTTCGCTCTCATTTGTTCCGCTTTGTAAATGATTTGAGAATATGGAATACACACAAATGGCTATATTATGGTAGTAGTCATACGATTCCCGGTCACGGTGATTTTAAAATTCTGACTTCAGATTCGAAATTAGCGACCCCCTAGCATTGATAAATGATGTTTAAAACTCTTTAAAATAATTAATATTAGGTGGCAACCCTGCTTTTTAAAATTACATAATTTTGAAATTTTGACCACGGATTCGGATTCAGCGACCCATTTTTAGTATGCCATTTTTTTGCCAGCCCCGAAATCGTAAAAATAAAAAAGGTGGCAACCCTATCCACCATCTTGAATTTTAAAATTCTAATTTCAGATTCGAAATCAGCGACCTGATTGCAGATATCTGGTTCTTAAAAGTCCTAATACGCTTAAGCTTTTCCTACCCAATCTTAGTCAGTCATTTGGAAGTACTCTCAAAGGAATACTCTGAGTTTGAGAGTGCACAAGTGCCACATTCCATTCCATTCTAAGCGCTTTGTTTGCGCTGTCACTCTATTCGCTCCGTTAATGTAGTTGCTAGCATTCGTTTCGTTATTATGAAAATGCTTTGAAACGGCTATTAACTGCAGTTGTGCAGCTCTTTAGTTGTTGTTGTTGTCGTTGTTGTTGTTGTAGAAACCGAAATTTATATTTTCCTTCTTCTTCTTTTTAACTATTAAGGAAAATATACCATGCATATCTTTGGTTTTCAGTAAATTGTGTGGAGTATCATTTAAGTAGTCCATCTGATTCTTAGTAATAATAAGAAATCTTTTCGGTAAATAAATGTAAAATTCTTTATTTACAAGACATCTGATACTTTCACCATATTTTGTATCTATTCTCTCGATTCTGTTGACTTCATATGGGAAGTTTACTTCCATATCCTTTATAGGTAAGTAATTAATACTAGGATTTTGAAAAAGATTTTGTAAACTGGCTTTCATCATTTTATTCTTTAAACTTCACGCTGTGATATGTACTTTTAAACTGATTCTTAATATTCTAAAAATGGACTTATTAAGCATATTGCATCATATTATTTAACGATTTCTTATCAATTGTCACTATTTATATCCGGTTATTTGGTAATTTCTTATCAGTTGCGGTTAAATGCGTATATAAAATCACAACTTTTTATAATGAATGCATGTATGTATGTATATAATTTTGTAAGTATATATGTGTATATATATACATATGAAATATTACAGGATATGATGAAATACTATGGTATGTCAGGAGAAGTTAGAAAGAATAGTAAATATGTATGACTACATGATTCTAATTTTATAGAGCCGTGTGCAAGATATAAATAGAAAACTATGATAAGAGCGAATTAGTTGTATTACATTCTTCAGTAAAATAAGTATTGGGGGCAAGTTTTAAGAAGTCATGATAAATACTGCACTTGTCATGCACAGTGGAAAACTTTACAAATAATAAATGCTATAGTTTTGAATATTATGTTGCAGGTATTTCTAGCCGCAGAAGGAGGGGTTAGAAAACAATTTTTTTTCTCTTAATAGAGGCCAGCAAATGCCCACAAACATACCAACATTTGAATTTAGTCACAATCAACATATAAAAATTGAGGTTACTGGTGGTATGATATCGTTAGTTGGTACAGTCTATGAAGGTGGTTATAAAGATACAAATGTATACTCATTCAAATCATCTTGCATTTTCCGTGAAATATATGGATTTTTTGGAGGTATGGATAAAATACTTGGTAAGGCTGCAGTTGTTCCGCCTCATAACAACTACACAAAAACCCACACCCAAAAGAAAAATTTGAATGATGAGAGTGAAACTATCATATGAGTTGGTGGTGGTGGTGACAGCTCAGTTGACCGCTCATTTGAAGACGAGGATTATTAGATTAGACTATAAATACGAGCGTCAACTCTTATCATGTCATTTAAAAATATACCGTCGACAAAAGAACACATCTGTTAGAGCAAAAAGAAAAAAAAAATGAAAAATAATTTCATCATATTATTCACTTGTTTTTGCATTGTACAAGTATTTTCAGCTACAGTACCAATTGATTTGCGTGAAAATGAATTTAAAAATACAGAGTTTGCTGTAAAATTACCTAATAATGATACTGTAAGCATACAACTAAATTTTAAACTTTTAAAGTTTAGTAAAGATTTAAATGGAAACGCTGAGTCAGCAACAGAAGTAGAACCTCAGTCGACTGGAGAGGAAGAGCGCCAGCCGCCTATAGATCAATCGTTTACAGTTGATGAGGCTATTGAAGCATACAGGCATTTTCAGCTACAACACAAAGATAATATAAAATCGAGAATTCGCTGTACATATGATAGCAATTACTTGAAACGTCGATTGAATATTTCGTGTCTTGAATATCGTCAAGTTGAATACGAGAGATTTTTAAGTAAAGATGAAATTGAGGTGGTTACTGAGGATGATACTACGTTCCGTTCAGATATGACATTAATCAACATTCAAGATTACAAATACGATTTGGAAATGGAAATATACTAAAATTTTATCATTCAGTTATAAATTTGCAGTCATCATGTTAAGAGGTCTTAATTATCAAAGAACGAATAATGAGTTTCGTGCTAAATTTGTAAATGATTTCTTAAGTGAAGAAATACTTTTATGGCCTGAGCACAAGATTATTTTACAAAAATTAAAAGTTCGACTAGATGAATATGCAGTATATAAGATAAAAACGTCTTAATTTGGTGACCACTATAGCAATTGTGTATGGTCAAGGGATGAAACAACTTGTGGTCCTGATACATGTGGATGCTCCTTTATTGATGTATTATGAGATGATGCTTTGAATATAATAAACTTGTATTATAATATAAAAGTTCAAATTTTATTAAGCTTTCTTCAGTCAACATCGAGATCTACATAACACTTGACAATGTCTGAGGACAGAATTTTAGTTATAGATGTTCAAGGTTTCTACATCAATAATGAATTTAGTGTAAAAGAGATGAGTATTTTAGCGCATGATAACTCACAAGTTCAAACATTTATAATGAAACCGCCTCTTCAATATTCTATGCTGACATCAAGAGAAAAAGTTTCATATAATTGGCTTTATAATAATCATCATGGGCTAAAATGGGAAGAAGGCAATTCAACTTTGGCAAATATTATAGCATATTACATAGCATATATTAAGGATACAAATTTTATTTGTTATGTTAAAGGTTTAGAAAAAATTAAGTGGATTAAAAATTTGTTTAAAGATGAAACTATTTATCATAACCTAGATGATTTAAACTGTCCAAATTTAAAAACTCTGTACCAAAATGGTCAAGCAATAAATTCTTGTAGCTATCATAAGAAACATTTTATCTGTGCTGAAAAAAATGTATTACTCTTGAAGAAGTTTATAAATAAAGAACTAAAATTATAAAACAATTTGCGTTGTTAATAAGTACTTAAATTATATTAAATATATATCGATCATCAGTTCATTACGAAAACTCGTCATGTCCATAACAATCTCTTTAAGCGGAACCACGTCAACTCTTATTGGAAAATATTTTCCACCAATTGAATTGGCTACAAAATATGTTTGCGGACTTGTAGACTTTGTAACATTTAATTCTATACCCAATGTAGATGTCTACAACAATTTATTTCATATCGGACCACATACTATTACAATACCAGTTGGTTCGTATGAGTTTGAGGATATTGGGTTTTTCTTGGAAGCAGCGGTAAGAGATATTGATGCATAATTTTCCTGGAAATTGAATCAAACAACAACACTCTTAAAACTGAAATTGTATCCTCCATGGATATAGATTTTTTAAAATCAAACAGTATATTACAGCTTTTGGGGTTCAGTAAAAGAAAATTGATAGTTAATGAGTTACCGTATGAGGAGTTTATCAAAGTGATATCTTTAGAACCATTACAAGAAATAGAAAAAAACAGAATATAAGCATATAGGTCAGTCGGATAAGACTAAGAAAAATTTTGAGTCTGATTTACCTTTAAATATTACAAATATAAACACAATACGAATTGAATGTAACTTAACAACGGCGTCATATATTAATAACACATCAGTTCATACAATTCATGAATTTCCTCTGGATGTCTCACCAGGATATAAAATAAATGAGAAACCTCGAAATGTCATTTACTTACCCATCAACTGTCAACAAATAAACAGCATAACGATAAAAGTCTTAAATCAAGACGGAGACCTTATAAATTTTCGAGGAGAAAAAATTTCCATAAGACTTCACTTTAAGCCAGAATAAAAATGATTATATACACTAAGAACAATAAAAAAGTAATTCAAAAAGAATTTCCAGTTACTCCTTCATCAATACTCAACCCGGGACATACAAAAAAGAATCTGTTGACTGCAGCTAATATAGAATATTTAAAATCCTTGAGACTTAATCTACAAGCATGAATGAGATATTAAATGTCCTTCAAAAGCCAATATATGATGAGAGCATTATAAAAAAGGAATACCATAGTTACTCACCATATTTGAAATCTTTTAATAATAATGATGAGATTAGTATACCAATTCAAAATCAGGACCTCTTTGTCTTACCAAGTGAGAGTATGATTTACGGTCATGGCTTTATAGTAAAACATGAAGGAGGAAAAGATGTAGCAACAACAGGTGTGAAATTTAAAAATAACTTTGTTTCATATTTGTTTGTCGAAATTCGATATGAAATTAATGGTTTTGAAGTTGATCGTACTCGGAATCTTGGAATTTCATTCACCATGAACAATTTTACATCCTTGAATACTGCTGAAAGCAATGCATTAAAAAACGCCGGTTGGTGCTTGGAAGAGACTTTTGCATTGGAAAAAACCCATTTCATTTGCTGTATATCTCTGAAAATGTTGATGGGTTTTGCCGAAGATTATACTAAAATAATATTTAACTCGAAGCATGAGCTTGTCCTTCAACGTTCTTCATCTAATGAGAGCTCATTTCATCCTACTAATGCCGCAGATCAATTAATATTTACAATATTGGATATAATATGGAAAATGCCTCATATACAATTATCTGACTTTACAAAATTGGAAATGTACAAGATAAAAAACAACAAAAACCCCATTTTAATGCCATTTCGAAGTTGGGACTGTCATATAAATCCAATGCTTCCAAAAAGTACAAAGGTTTTATGAAATGTAAAACTAGCTCCACAAAATGAAAAACCTAGATTTCTTATCATCGGTCTACAGAAGGAAAAAGGTAGAGAGGAAGGAAATACTTTCGATCATTGCAATATCGCTAATTTATAAGTATATATAAACTCTGATTCATATCCCTATGATGATTTGAATATTCGCTTTGAAATGGAGCAGTATGCTGTTCTATATGATATGTATGTGAAATTTCAACAAAGTTATTATATGCGAGAACCTCAACCATTGCTGGATGTCGTTGGATTCAAGGCTATTGCTCCGCTTATTATTGTTGATTTAACAAATCAAAACGAAGCAGTTAAAACTGGACCTTTTGATATACGAATTGAATTTGATACCGAAGCAAACAAACCGACTCCAGATAAAACATCAGCCTATTGTCTAGTAATCCACGATCGTTTAATCGAGTACTCACCTCTAACCAGCGAAATCAGAAGAATTATTTAAATGTGTGTGAATTATAAAAAGGTAACCAGTCATCATCTGATCTTTATTGTAGGAGGTATTTTGAATAAAGCCCTCAACAAAATAAAATAAAATTAATAGATTGAAAGGGTATCATAAATTAATTTATTGCTACTACTGCGGTAGCAACTCGCTCTTAGAGGAGAAGTGTAAGAAGAAGAAGGATGATCGAAAGTTAGCTAAATGGGCAAAGGAGCAAAAAGACGCTAAAAATAAGATTGGTAAAGGAGTAAAAAGATGCAGAAACAGAAGAAGAAGATGCAAAATTATACTCCAATCTGAATGATTAAATCAATTACTTTTTATGCATGTAATTATTACTTTTTATACATGTTATTATCAAACTTTATATAAAACAAATCAATAAAAGAACAAAAATGATTCATATATAAATCAACTCGTTTTGTTTTATTTATATCAGCATAGTTGAGAATGGTTATGGTTACGATGACGCTTTCAGCCGCCGCAGCCGCCGTTGCTGCTTTCATACTTTGTCTTTACATTAGTCAACCAGCTCATATATAATGTATTAAAATGCTCAACAACTACACTGCTTTTATCATGAACATGCAGTTTTTAGCTTGCTTATAATGTTTGCTATGAAGCTTGGGCTTATCATCTATAACTTGAAATTTGTAGTGACTTAAATTCATACACATATTAAACAAGCATGGGAAAAAATAAAAAAACTTTACTTCTTCACTGTTTCCTTATCTTAAACTTGCGGTTTAGGGTCCACTTATTACGCATACTATGAAGCTGAAGGCTTGTCACCTTAAACTTGAAGTTTTTGTAGCGACTTAAATATATAATTATTATGCTTGCTATGAAGCTTGGGCTTATCACCTTAAACTTGAAATTTTGATTTATAGCAACAACATGCTTCAGCCAGCTTGACCAATCATAATCCATCTAGCTATCCGTCCGTCCATCCATCCGCCCATCTTGCATGCTTATCTCCAATTTATAACAACAACACGCTTCAGCCACCCTACTATCGGCCAACTTGACCCATCAACCGCGACGCCGACTGCGCAGTCGGGCACAATTTTGTGAATTTGGAGGCCCATAAGGAAATACAAGCGTTTTTGATTTAGAATCCCCGTAGCTACTGAACTCTCTACGAACTTCGCGAACAGATTAATTTTTTAAAAAAAATTTCCACAATCTGGAAGCGTTGTTCTGGCGTTACACGATTCATGATGAATTGCCAAAACTTGCTGAACAGAAATGTTGTGTAACCCTGTGGTCACTAAACACTTCCCCACGCCTACCCGCCGCTGTGGCAGACATGGCGCTGAAGTCGATATGATGATCGGCTTGCAGCGGTAACGAGTAACGTTCGTGAAGAAAGAAGGAGATTAATTCGTTTTGAGATCTTGGAAGGACGGACATCTAAAATTAACAATCAACAAAGTACACAACCAATTAGTATATACATACATAAAAACTTTGTACAACATATAAAACACCGAAAAAATATAAAACAATATTGTTAACCAACTCTCAATTTCATTTTAAGAAGGTAAAATAAACTTTATTTTGTTGCAAACCATTTAGATAACCTCTTCTTTTCTTCCGCCATTACGCCCGCCCGACGTTCACCACCCGAACATTTTGGTCCATTCGAGCTACCCAAAGATTTTTGGCGAAGAATTCCGCAATAAGTTGCACAATTTAAAGTAATAAAAGTACAAAGTTATCGAGTAAAACAACCACCCACCCATCACCCAGGAAATAAAACAAGTATGTTTGCATTTGGTTCATTTTTATTCAGTGCTTATACACATTACACTCTTTTTACACTAAATTTATGTGTATTTACATTAAAATTGCATACAAAATAATTTTGCACAAAATATTTTATGTACACACATATGTACATATGTACGTATTCACATAAGTTCGGCGCAAACAAAAAATTGTAGTGGATCACGCAAAAAACCCACATAACACTCTTTAAACCAAATCGGAACACAATTAAATAATAGAGTAGAGTTGTATGCTATTTTGTACACAGGATTTAATTATTCTATTAACACAAAATAAATTTATCTATCCACAAAACTTTCAGCACAATAAAAATAAATAATTTTCTGTCTTTAACGTTGACACTTGTTGCTTGCTAGCAACAAATATACACCCACACGTACACACATATAGAATAGTTCTCTCAACGGCGTGGCCAGATTGAGCGAAGCAAAAGTGTGTTACTCGAGCGGCAGAAATTGCGGGATTTTTAGTGGGACTACACAATTTTATCCCATTTTTTGGAAATATTAAGTTTTATTGGAAATTCTTAACACTTGCGGTCCTGCTTAACCCTCGCAGACCCAATATCACTTTTTTGCGATTTTCTAAAGAAAGTTTATCAATCGAGAAGCATTTTAACCCTTTCTATTACTGTTAACATATTAAAGTTAGAAAATTTTGGTTGAACATTTTTTAATTTCTCGATAACTGTCTTCGAGAACATATCGATAAGTATATTTTATACAATAAATAGACACAGAATTCATTTTTGTGCACTGTTTCAAAAATTTTCAGAAGCTTGCAGTGTTTTCAATTGTGGAACCCAATATTTCCCGATTTAAGTGTATTTTTCTGAAATCGAAGATTTTTATCTTATTTAAAAATTCTCTAGAGAAAGTAAAATCATTAACCCTTGGTGCGCTGATTAACCCATTCAGTGCATTCAAACCCACCCACCCATTTAAAGATTTTACTGAGTTTTTTGAATTTCAATTAAATATTAATAAAAGTGGAGATTTTTTTAACAAATCAACCCAAAAGAGAAAAAATACACAATTTCAAGCAGGTTCCACTCCGATTGATAACTAACTCAACCCAACACAACCCAACCCAACCCTCTCATATCTACATCAGCTGATTCAAAATGTCTCTGAAGACATTCGTTCATTTTTCGAATGACATTGTTGAGCTTGAGCTAGCACATCGCGAAGCTCAACTCGTGGATCAAAGCCATCATGTTTTAGAAGTCCAGAAGAAGCAGTTGCAGTACCTTTTTGAAAAATTTCAAGCTGAGTATGAAGCAGTTCGTGAAAAACCCGAAGACCCATCTGAAACCGTGGACAAGGAAAAGTTCAAGGAGAGGTACAGGAAGACGTACCAGTCATACGTACGCTGTTCTGCTTCAATAAGTGAGCATATTGAAGCAATGAAAGCACCCACGATTGAACCCAAACCATCACCTTCAGCAGCAAACTCAGCTGTGGAACATCACTCAATGATCCATCTCCCACCATGTGATACGGACATTTTCCATGGAGATTATGTCACATGGCCCACATTCACGGACCTGTTCACGGCCCTATACATAAAAAATTCCGGCATAAGTAATGTGGAAAAACTCTTCCACTTACTACAAAAAACCCGCGGTGAGGCAAAAGATATAGTAAAAAAATGCCCCTTTAACTAATGAAGGTTTTTTTATGGCATGGGGAAATCTCACTGATCAATATGAGAATAAGCGCATGCAAATAAACGCGCAACTAAAGACCCTGTTCAATTTGCCACAGATCCACATAGAGACAGGGAGCTCTATAAAAAAGTTGCAGAGAACTATTAATAATTCTTTATTTACCCTTCTCACTCTGGGAATAGACACAGATAGTTGGGATCCTATCTTAGTGTACCTCTGCTCTACTAAACTACCCAAAAACACATTAGAAGACTTTGAAAAGTCACTGGCAGATAATTCCACAATTCCTGAGTGGAAAGTTCTAGATTCTTTTTTGACCCACAAATTTAAGACTCTAGAATCGGTTGGCGATATAAAGGCGTCCACTTCTGCTTCATTTGCAAAGCCAAGTCAACAAAATGTTTCCACACATAATGCACCCAACAGGTGGGGGGAAAGAAGAGTAAATTCATACCATATGAATGTTGCTCCAAAGCCGGCCCCAAAAACTACCCAACAATTTGAAGTCAAACAAATTAAAAATGACCCTAAACCATCGCTTTCCAGCACCCAATGGGAATCTGATGGTGATATTTGTAGACTTTGCAATAGCAATCACCCTCTTCGTGAGTGCCCAAGCTTCATGTCCATGAAAGTAGACGAAAGGATTGCGACAGTGAAGCGTGTTGGATGTTGCTTCAATTGTTTAGCTGTTTCACATGGAATCAAAGATTGCAAAAGTGATTACAGCTGTAGAATATGCAAGAAGAGGCATCATTCCTCATTGCATAAGAGCGCATTAGATGTGAACCCAAGCACTAGTGCACAAGCGCAAGGAGCAGCTCAACAATCTAACTCTACACGGCAGGCATTCACGACTCAAATACAGTCCACTAACCCTACACTCACCGAAGAGCTTAAAACCCAAGTAGTGAATTCTCACTTTGCAGACAGCAGAAGCGAAATTCTCCTAGGAACTGCAATGGTCAACGTGGAACACGAAGGTTCTTTATACAACGCACGCGCACTCATTGACTCAGGATCGGAGGCAACATTTCTAACGGAACAGCTTAGAAAACGTATTGGCTTACCCACAACAACTGCTGGCGCTCAAGTCACTGGGCTCAACCAGACAGTGTCAGCAAACCCGACAAAAGCTTGCAAAATAATAATACGGTCTTCTAAAAACCTTCAATTTAAAGTGGAAACCCAGGCTTTAGTATTGAAAACCCTCACAAGCGATTTGCCTACACACTCGATAGATGCAAACCTTGTTGAAAACCTGGCAAGCCTCCAATTGGCAGATACACAATTTTTTTAATTTCGACCCGTAGATATCATAATTGGTTGTGATATTTACCCAAAAATCATGTGCAGTGGTGTTAAACGCAATATTTGTGGATCACTCTTGGCACAAGAATTTGAATTTGGCTGGATTCTCTCAGGGCCCCTTCCTCACGAACCAGAGTCAACACCCAACAATATTATTGCATGCTTTACTAAAGTCGACCCAGAGGACTTTTTGACTCGGTTCTGGGAAGTGGAAGAAGTTCCAAAAACATCTTCGTTCTCAGCTGAAGAGAAGCAATGCGAAGAATTTTACAAAAACACAACACGCCGTAACCCTAATGGGCGTTATGTTATAAAATTACCCTTTAAGAACCCTAATTTATTGGAACTTGGCAACTCAAGGCCTGTCGCTATGGCGCAATATTTACGCAATGAAAAGTCATTACTCAAAAAGCCTGAACTCAAGGTAGAGTATGATCGAGTCATGTGCGAATACTTGCTACTCGGCCATATGAAAGCGATCAAACACCCACACTCTAACACGGATAGACCCAAACATTATTATCTGCCGCATCACGCAGTGATCAAACCAGACAGCATTACAACAAAATTACGAGTTGTATTTAACGCGTCAAACCCAACAACAACTCGCAAAAGTTTAAATGACGTGCTCCACATTGGTCCAACACTTCAACTTGATTTAGTCTTGTTGATCAGCAAGTGGAGGCTCTATGAGTTCGTTTTTAACGCCGACATCGAGAAAATGTACCGGCAAATTGAAGTCAACCCAGAGGACACAGCCTATCAACGAATTTTATTCCGAAAGTCTATTGAAGAACCCATTCAGGACTATGAGTTGCAAACGGTGACATTTGGAGTCAACTGCGCCCCATATCTCGCCATCAGAACTCTACATCAATTGGCAGATGATATGCGCGATACACACCCTCATGCGTCATATATATTACGCAATTCCATGTACGTGGATGACGTACTGGCAGGAGCGCATCAACTCACAACTGCAAAGATAGCTCGTGACGAACTCATAGCAGCACTAGAATCTGCTGGATTCATACTCAGAAAGTGGATTTCAAATACGTCACAAATATTACACGATCTACCCAAAGATCATTTGTTGACGACTGATCTACTCAATCTGTCTGACCCAAGTGAAGGCAACGCCAAAACCCTAGGTATTCGCTGGAACGCACGAAAAGACTCGTTCTTTTTTCTCGTTCCACCCATTGAACACAAACCCGTTCATACAAAACGTTAAGTTTTATCATCCATAGCCAAGTTGTTTGACCCTGCTGGCTGGTTAGCGCCAATTGTGTGAGCTGCTAAAATTATTATGCAACAAATTTGGCTAGATAAAACGGAGTGGGACGAGACCCTGAAACCCTTAACTCAACACAGATGGCAAACATTTATTGACGGCTACGCTTCGATCAACACAATAAAGATTGCAAGATGGACCCACTTCACACCCAAAGCAACCATTCAATTTCATGGGTTTTCTGATGCCTCAGAAAAAGCCTATGGTGCCGCACTTTATTTGCGAGTCTCAAATAAAAATAGTGAAACCCACACTAAGCTCATAGTCGCTAAAACACGAGTGGCGCCAGTAAAGACAATATCTTTACCTAGGCTTGAACTCTGCGGAGCTGTTTTACTGGCAAATTTAGTCGATGCTATCGTACCCCATCTCGATCTGAAGCAATACCAATTGTATCTTTGGACGGACTCTACCATCGTTCTGGCTTGGCTTAAAAAACAATCCTGTTCCTGGAACACATTTGTGGCCAATCGTGTTTCAACGATCATGGAAAAGGTTGGAACCGACAACTGGAGCCACGTGGAATCTGATGACAACCCAGCAGATCAAGCCAGTCGAGGATGTCCTGCCATAGAACTAAGAGATCATCATCTCTGGTGGCACGGTCCAAATTGGCTCAAACATGAAAAAGAATTCTGGCCCGAGTCCAAAGATCCCGTCGACACTACCCTTGACTTAAAACCCATTAAGTCGTTTGTCACAACAACCCAAGACGACATATTAATTAGGTTCTCCTCGCTGCCAAGAGCTTTACGAGTCATTGCATATGTGTATCTTTTTACTCTAACTCTTCACCCTCACGTCGCTCACAAATGAATCACACGACATTGGATATAACATCCCTCGAGATAAAAGCAGTTCGAGAGAAGCTTATCATATTAAGCCAGAAAAATGGATACTCAGAAGAATATACTTCATTGGCAACCAAACAGCCGGTATCATCAAAGAGTTCCATTTTAACCCTTACGCCCTTTCTGGACTCGAAAAAAATAACTCGAGCAAATGGACGCTTAGTCAAATCACCAGCTTTAACGTATAATGAGCGTCACCCCATAATATTGCCATATGAAAGCCAATTTACACGACTTTTGACTGATATGACACATTTGGTCACCCTACACGGCGGTAACCAATTAATGTTAAGACTTATTCGATGTGAATTCTGGGTACCCAAACTCAAGAATCTCATTAAAACATCCATTCATAACTGCAGAACATGTGTCTTACATAAAAAAAAGCTACAAACCCAAATAATGGCTGCACTACCCGCAGAACGCACTACTCTTGACCGCCCATTCACAAATACAGGTGTAGATTTCGCAGGACCCGTAGAAATCAAAAATTACACCGGGCGAGCCTGTTTAATAACGAAAGGCTATATTTGCGTTTCTATTTGTTTGGCAACGAAAGCAATACACATTGAAGCAACAAGTGATCTCTCTACCTAAGCTTTCTTAGCAGCTTTTTCCCGATTTTTTTCAAGGCGCGGATGCCCCGCCGCTCTTTACTCCGACAATGGAACGAATTTCGTTGGAGCAGCGCAAATGCTGAAGAAAGATCGGCGAGAATTCATGAAGGCACTGCAGACCCAAGTTGTTAACAACTATAGTCACCAAGACGTAACCTGGCATTTTATACCCCCGGCGCTCCACACATGGGTGGACTTTGGGAAGCCGGTGTGAAAAGTTGTAAAACGCACTTGAAAAAGGCATACACCAATCAAAAGTTTACTTTCGAAGAGTTTTCTACCCTACTCGCTCGAGTCGAAAGTTGCCTTAACTCGAGACCTCTAAGTCCTTCAAGCAAAAATCCTCTTGATTTATCGCCTCTAACCCCAGGACATTTTTTGATTGGTACCCCGTTACTCACTCCAATTGAACCCGATTTAAGTAACTCAATGGCTAACGTTATAAACCGTTGGCAAAAATTAAAGATACTTCATCACAATTTCTGTAAAAGATGGAAAGATGAGTATCTCAAAGAACTCCATAAACGACATAAATGGAAACACCCTCAAAATCCTATCAATGTTGATGATCTCGTTGTCATTCGACACGAAAATTTGCCTCCAAACGAATGTAACTTAGGTAGAATCGCTAAGGTTTACTTAGGCTCAGACTCTAGAGCTCGTGTGGTCGACATTCGCACGGCAAAAGGTATCACAACCAGACCCATTACGAAGGTAGTGGTTCTACCCACAGATTAAAAGCTCTGTCGTACTCTACCCTAATCTCGTTTTTACCCTGTAGTCTACTCTACTCTCTACATTACACTCTATTTACTCTAATCTACCCTACCCTACACTAGTCTTCTCTACCCTACCCTACTCTAGTCTACTCTACTCCAATATACTCTACTCTACCACTAATATACTTTTTAATTATATTAAAGTTACAGCACTGAATTAAATAAAAATGAACTATTTGTAAACCGAAACCCAATGTATATTGCTTGTTTATGAACCCCATTAACCCGTTCTAAGTTTTGCAGATATTGCAAGGTGGGCGGAATGTTTACGTGGCTACGTAACCCTGTGGTCACTAAACACTTCCCCACGCCTACCCGCCGCTGTGGCAGACATGGCGCTGAAGTCGATATGATGATCGGCTTGCAGCGGTACTGAGTAACGTTCGTGAAGAAAGAAGGAGATTAATTCGTTTTGAGATCTTGGAAGGACGGACATCTAAAATTAACAATCAACAAAGTACACAATCAATTAGTATATACATACATAAAAACTTTGTACAACATATAAAACACCGAAAACATATAAAACAATATTGTTAACCAACTCTTAATTACCAGAAGGTGAAATAAACTTTATTTTGTTGCAAACCATTTAGATAACCTCTTCTTTTCTTCCGCCATTACGCCCGCCCGACGTTCACCACCCGAACAAATGTCATCATAGTTTGTTCATTCTATAATTACGCAAACAGCACACAACCCGGACAATAACTTTTCTTTTTCACTCATACTCAGATTCAAGCTTTATTTTTGTTGCTTCCAAAACAAACGTCTAACTTGTTATAATCTTCTTCCTTCTTTTATAAAAAAACTGGTTCAACACCAAAAATTAAAACGTCTTAGAATGTCGCGCTCATAGTTATCAAATTACCCACATTACAATATTTACAGATTAAAATTATAAAGTGGTTTTATCTTAGACTCAGGCAAAACTCAGTCGTCCCAGGATTCTCTGAAGAGTCAATGTAACCTTCAGCAAATAAAAACACAATTTGAATCTATTTTCAATCTTTATTGAACAATTTCATTTCCTTATAATAGTCCTTATTATAGTTCTTATGATAGGTCTTATGATACTTGACAAATTTGTGGCACATCGTATGTAAGTCGGAAGCGGTTCTGTTCAACGGGTACTCGGTTCTATAAGACGGGTTCTATGCTGATCCCGTTTATTTTATTAAATTTTTATTAAATTACCATTGGTTCTTGGCGATCACGTAATCGGTCCTGGTTTGGTTCTAAATTGCTTAGACGCTGTTTCTGGTCTTTAATGACATGACGGTGGGATTCAGGCATTTACTATGCGGGACAACTCATGTACAGCAACAACAAAGGTTCTGTTGCGGGCCACCGAAGCAGCGCAGCAAGCAGAAGTGGTGCGGTCAGGAAAATAGATGATTTTGCAGTGGTAGCTCGAGTTCTGTTGCGAGAGCCACCGAAGCAGCGAAGCGATCAGAATCGGAAGTGTTTGTGAGGGCAGACGACCGCGCGGTCTGACTGCATTTGCTGAATACTATTGCAAGGGCAGATAGTACGGCGAGCAACAAGTAGAAGCGGGGTGACTGACCAGTCAAACTGTGAGGTCAGCGAGTCAGCTAAATGGCTACGGCGGTGCAGTGCACTGAAGTGGTGCAGCCAGATGCTCGGAGATTTGCTAGGCAAATTGTGTAAGTCTTGATTTCGGTTGCAAAGGCCTGATAGAGTAGTGCTCCAATGTTTTGATGTGTCAACTCCCAACTTCGAGCGTGTTTCTTTGATCTAGGATATGGATTCAGAAGTGGTGCACATCTTGCTATGCTCTTGCTAGCTCGTCGAAGGTGATCGGAGATCTTTCTAAATCCAAATCTCACAAAACATTACAGCAACAAATATGTGCACATTAGAGGGAAATAAAATAACAATGCACCTAAATCTGGGTTCAAAAATCTAAACTTCAGTTAAAAGGGATCACAAAAAAACTATTAAATACTCATAACAATATTAGTTACGGTTAAATTAATCAATTTTTGGACTTTCAATAACATTTTCCAACAAGAAACGATAAAATTTTAAATTATGTGTAAGAATTTCTAATAATAAAGATAAACTCGAAATTACTTAAAATTAAGATACGAAATATTCAATTATATTTATTTGTTTTTGTAATAAAACATTTAAATCACACATTTTAACTTGTTTAGAAAATAACTACACAATTTTAATCAATCGAAATTAAATCCAATTCGAAAAAACAAACCATTTGTTGAGACCATTTTTTTAACTGAAAATATTAACTTGAACAAGTCTTGCTTGCAAGAAACCGACTATTCAACTGAATTTAAAAAAGAAAGTAAGTAAAACATTAAGCTATAACAAATTGTTACCCTACCCAAAACCGGTTATGAGGAATGATATAAAAGATTAAAAAAACCCGCTATAGAATGCAACTGAATCGAACCAGAATTTAGCAACACAATGACCATATAAGAGTCTGAGTTCATGTTCTAAGTTACAAATTCTCTTCTTTTTTTTCTCATGTAATTGTCTTATAATCGTATAAAATTGGTTTTGTATTTAAACTTTTAGCTTAACTTTTGTTTTTGGTATCTATGCTTATAGTAATTTCATTTCAGTTATTAAAGCATAAAAAAAATGTTTAAAGTATTCTTTAGATACGAAAATAAAGTTATCTTGAAACAGACTTACGTGCATTTTACTCCATCGATGACGCTGGGCCCAGCGACTTTTGATGAAGTTAAAAATTGCCGGATATTTGTTGTTATAGTTTGAAATGTTGTAAAATTTTGGTTCTTCTAAATTATAAAAAAACGAACTGGTCTAACCAGAGAAATCGAAATCGATAGGCTCATATATAATTTATGCGTCTTAAAGTATAATTTCCTGTTTGTAAGCTTAGTTGTCTTCTATAAAAGATTATTAGTGATATCCTAAGATTTTGGGGCCACGTGGCCTCATCACTTCCTCCAGAACAGCAGTTTTCGCCCTTTACATAAATTGGCCAATAGCTATATAATTCAGGTACGTTTTTGTACTGCTACATTGAATAATAATGAGAATCCAACGTTGGCCCATTTATGTGGATTATTTATCCGTATTTTAGCTCTAAGGCCATATGAAGACCACGCTACTCTGTCTCAAGCTTAATTTATTGATAATAATGATATTAATTTAGACAAAAATTTTATAATTATATAAATTAAACACTAACCTCTTGTAGGAATTTTAATTTAAAATGGTTAATATAGTATAACTTATAAAACTTAACTCTTATTAAACTTTAACAACTTTTAGTTCTTACTTATATCACTTCAGTTTTTTTTAGCAAAATTTATGCGTTTACGTTTTCTTTAACTCAGCGAAATGATTTCTGTGCTTGCACTCTGCTTTACAAATGATCTTCGTTTATAGCAGCAATTCTGAAGCAGCCAAATTAAGCGTAGAGTAAAGACTAGCGTTTCTGCATTAACGGAATGATCGGATGACCAAATGAAAGTGGTCGGTCTCGCTTTAATATACCCTACCCTACTTTGTTATTACATTTGTTTTTGCTATTTGATTATTTGTTATGTGTATATTTAACTTTTGTTATTTTATAAATTAAATGGTATTTTATTTTTTTTATTAAAGATAGTTTTATTTACTATAAAATTTTTATATTTTGCCTTACTTCCGGATGAACAGATAGATATATTAATTAAATACTTAGATATTAGCTTACATATTAAAGATTATTTATATATCAAATCTTATTAGCCAATATGTAAGCTTTTTTTATGACTCGTTTATTAGCTACTAGCGTGGGGTATTTTTCGACTGAGCTTGTAAAAACTGGTCACTTTTTGAGAGGAAAAAAAAACTAATCATAAAAAAACGTTTGCTACCAAGTAAGTGAACTAGGGATGCTATGGGTGGGCTTGATAATACATGCGTGGCGAGCCTATTATTTCTACTACTATTTTGCTTTTGTAGTAAAAATATAGTTTTTTTACGGAAATGGTCCATTACAAACCAACCATTGTGACTAAAATTTATTAAAAAAAAATTTTAAGCATCATTAGAAGGAAAAAAACCTCAACAAATTTTATTGTTTCTTCTGCATTTCCTTAATTAATGCATTTCCTTAATAAAAAAAAAACACGTATTAATTTTTCCACTTTCTGCTGCTAGCTCGTAATATGGAGAACTTAGTTTTCGCTTAACAATGGCATGATTAAAAGTAGGTGCAAATTTAGAATTAAACTTTTTGATTGCGCTTCTGTGAGGGAAGTTTCACGAGATCGTAAATGATAACTTTTTAGCATTATTCTCATATGCTTTAAGCATGTTTTTTTGCCTTTTGTCGTATGTGTTGAAGAGCATCAGGGTAGTCAAATCTAGTATCGTCAGAAACTAAATTAAGTTTTCTCAAAAGTTGAAAATCGAATCGCTCTTTTTAAAGCATGAAGCATCATATTTTGTCCTAACAATAAAAAGTATGGGGAGAAACCAGGGCTTTGGTGAGCAGTGGAACGTAAGGCACAAGCAATTTCCGACAAATGGAGGTCCCAGGTGGTGTGATCGTTCCCTATGTAGGCTCCTATCTATGCTTTAATTGACCTATTCACCCTTTCCGATGAATTTGCTTGTGGTGAATATATCGCAGTGCATACCTGAGTTATACCAAAACGAGTTAGAAACGACTCAAACAGACTTGATTTGAATTGCGTACCGTTGTCAGAAAGCACTGTTTCTGGCACTCCAAAAGTGAAAAAATTAGTTTTTCTAGATAATCACAAATGGATTTGGATGTACATTTTCGAAGGGGTTGTAGAAAACGAAGTTTTGTTAGGTGATCGACAACAATCAGTAGGCCAGTATGCCCTTGCTTAAAGCGTGTATATGGCCCTAAAAGATCTATACATATTCTTTGAAAAGGACGTTCTGATATTAAGGGGCGTCTCATTGGAGGTCTTAAAGTGATATTAGGACTTTTCGTACTTTGTCATATTTCAGACTGGCTTATATATTCGGGAATTTGTGAAACCATTTTAGGCCAAAATAAATTTTTTTTTAATTTTTCGATCATTTAAACCATGCCACAGTGAGCTGCATTTAGTTGATTATGTGCGCGATATAGAACATCTGAAACTAGACCGGGTGAAACCCAAAGTTTCCAGGAACTCTCTTCTGGATCATAGTTTCCTGTTGCGTGTTCGGTGCGCTTGTAGATAAAATCGTCGACTAATTTGAAATCTGGAAGTTTTAGCTTATGATCAACAATATTTGCCTTCATTTTCTCGTACTCCTCAGATTTTAAAAGTTCGGAAGTGATATCAATAATTGGACCTAAATCTTCGATAGCGTTTATGTCCTGTTCTGGCTGACGAGAGAGTGTATCTTTACCCTTCTGGTGATTTATTTCAAACGTTTACCCCTGCAGTTTTAATACCCACCGTGCTAATTATCCCGATAAATCTTTCTGACGCATCAATCATTGAAGGCTGGCATGGACGGTTATTACCATGAAATCTTGGCCTTCAACGTATGCGTGGAATTTTTTGATACCTTGAACGACAACAAGGCATTTTAACTCAGTAACAGAGTAATAACGTTGGGCTTTCGTTAACTTAACAGACATAAAAGCTATAGGCTCCATCTTCGTTTTCTTGAGCCAGAAAGCAGCCAAGACCAAAAAGACTGGCATCACATTGCAAAATAAACTTTTTAGAGAAGTTAGACATTACGAGTATTGAAGCTGAGGTAAGAAGCTGCTTCAAAAGTTAAAATGATTTCTACGCACCTACGTTCTACTAAAAGATTTTACTTTTCTTTAAGAGTTCGGTCAGTGGACAAATGACTGAAGCAAAATTTTCAATGAATCTCCTCTACCATCTAGCTGTACCATCTAGCTAATCCAAGGAAGCTTCGCAGTTGTTTAACCGTAGAAGGTACAGGAAAATTACTAATTGCATGAATTTTCTCCGGATCCGTTTTGATTTGGCCTTGACCGATAATAAATTCAATATACTTAGTCTCAGTGGCGGCCGTAGCCTAGTGGGTAGAGTGCATGGTCCCTAATCTAAAGAACCGCGGTAGCCCGAGTTCAATTCCAGCTCAGACAGAAAGTTTTTTAGTTTTACATGAATTTATCTGTTCGGTCGTCACCTCTCTGCAGACAATGGCAAACCTCAGAGAGTAAAAATTGCCATGTAAAGCTTTTTGAGAACATAAGCCGTTCGGAGTCGGCATTAAACACGTAGGTCCAGTTCTCGGTCATTTGTGATCAAACATTTAATAACACGCACAACACAATTAAAAAAAATAGAAGGTAGGTCAAAGTCCTTCCAAGGGCGGAAATGGCCAGTTTATTTATTTTTTTACTTAGTCTCAGACATACAAAACTTAGATTTTGCGACGTTAATAGTCAGGTTCACCTTACGTAGATGCAGGGCCACCTATTGTAAGAGTATAAGATGTGAATCAAAGTCATCAGAAAGTATCAAGAGATCATCTAAAAAGCACGATCCCTTAAATCCAACAACGCTACATAGCTTTTACTAAAAATTTCTACGTCAGTATATATCCTGTTATTAGAATTAGTACAAATTACCGACATGATTTGCTTTTTAATCGCAGTAATTTTTTTCCAAAATTCTTTCAAACGTATAGTTTAGCGCTTAGTTTTTTGACCAAATTTTTCCTTCCGAGAAAATTCGTTGACTAACTTTGCGATAATTTGCAAGACTCGCTCATGCTTGATGCTTATCCTGTATTAAGGAGACAAAGGTTTTAAGAAAGGTTCTTTAAGTGGTGAAGTTCGAGTAATTAATACAGGATAAGCATCAAGTAGAGAAGGATCAAAATTTGAGGAAATAGTTTGCGAAGAAGAGTCTACGAAATATTTGTCGGATGCAACAATACGGTGCTTGTCGTCGCATCCCGCTTTCGGTTTTCCGATGGATTGCAAACAGAACATTTTGGTTTGAAAGTATCCTTCCGCCCACATGCATAGCAAAATATTTTGCGTTATTCTAAACATCCATCATACCGGTGTCCTTGGCGGTCGCAATTCCAACATATAACAGGTAGACATACAACAGGTGCGTGTTGAACTTCAGATACATATGTTTCAACTGAATCTGTGAGGGATAATTTTAAATTTCAATAATAAATGGCAACCATCATTCTCATTAAAATAGCCATAATAAAATAAAAGTAACGAAAAATCAACCGATGGCAATGCTGCAAAACAACGAGTCTACACAAAGTATAACGTCGTATCAAAGTCAAATGTCATAAAAACTACAACGTGTCTCTTAAAGTGTCAAAGCCATTTTCAACATCCGATAAGGTCGATCTTTTCTTTTTTGGATATTGAATACGTTGGTCAGAAATATCTGCAACGCTAAGCCAAGAAAAATTTAAATAGTAATTACCTAATCGTGAGTAATCTAAAACATTGACTTGTAATTTTCGGTGATTTGTTAATTCAAATTGCTCGGTTAAAGCCAAATAATTAGTTACGCAAATAATTAAAGCCTAGTTACGATTTTAACTTTAATATATTTTATATAAATTAAGCAGCGTACTTAAGCAGGTAAATATTACCAAATAAAAACATAAAGAAATAACAACATAAAATGTCATTAAATTTTCAGCATAAAATTGCTTAAGTCGTCAATTCCGCCTGAAAGAAGCTCCCGTTGTGGATATCTCGCACGTTCATAGCACGTTGCGTCAACAATCCCAGCTTCATCATGAAATCAACTTCTAGGATGATTCCTATTTGGAATTAAAAGTTGAACCTTAGGCCCCGCTAAAACCTTGGTGACGTCTATCCATCCCTGTAAAGTTGAGCACCGCATCTAAAACACCACCTGAACGAAGCATCAAAACATCACGCATTAAAACATCTGCAATTTTAAACAAAGCACTAGACGAAGCTCCCGTCATGGATGTCTCACGCGTCCAGTGATCTCTTGCTAGGTCTAGCAGTTGGCACCAGACCTGCTAACAAGTCTTCAGCAAAAAGCTGAAAGTGTTAAATAGCCATTTTTTTTTTGATTAAGCTAAATTTATTTAATTCAATTATAAATTAAACAAGAAAAAGAAAAACAATAAATAAGAAAAAAAAGAAAAAAAAATAAATATTAAAAACATAGACAGCAGTGAAAGAAAATCTCGTGATGAAAAAAAATTACTCGTAGTTCATTTAAAAAAATAAACCTTTAAAAAAATTATAAAAACAAAATCTCTAAAACAACACGAAAAAATAAAACTTATCATTAATATAGAAGCGTAAGAAGCATAAGAGAAACAAAAATAATTGCAATAAGCAACCATAAATTATTGTAAATTTAAGAAGAAATTATCTAATTTCTAATACCCCCATAGCAAATTTAACAAAAAAGCTTGCTAACACAAGTATCGCACAGACTCAATATGCATTGAGGGTACAACCAAAACAAGCGCTATGGTATAATTTCAGCAAGGAAATCTTCCGACGGATCTAATAGAGTTGAAAAATGTTTTATTAATTTCTACGAAAGCCTTCCTAGCGAAGTTAGGGCCGCACCCAGTACCAGCGTCTATGATGAAAATTCCATTTCGGAAAATATCCCGCTTTCTTTGTCACAGACTGTTTCTTCCGGAACACAAACAATCCTTTCATCAGGAGAAGACCACATTATCTCAAAAAGAAAGAGAAAAAATAAAAAAATCTACTTCTCAGGCCAAGCAGCCCTCAGCACCGCTTTGGAACACGAACACTCCAGTTACTTCCTCGTCATCTTCTTACGTTCCTTCTTTGACTAATGGTTCAGTTTTAGCTCGTATTGAGCCTAGAAATCTGTCAAGCTTAAGGGCAGTGTCGAGGAGGAAAAATTTATTTATTTCACTTCTTCAGCCCGACACAACTGCTGAAACATAATAACTTTTTGAGTCAAAATGCATTTTTTTCAGGCAACAAAAAGATAATAAACCTTCCCACGCTTCCTTTATTCTCACAGTTTCAGCTGAAGAGTTTGGTCTAAACTCCAATTTGTGGACTGATAAAATACTCGTTACAGAGTTTCAGCCTTGAAATAAGCCTAGAGGGACGGCCTCAAGCTGCTCGTCCATCCCAAAAAAGCTGAATAGGCTGTCCCTTTACTACCAAAGTGAAGGTGATTACGCTCTAAGACACGAGACATATTTTTAATGTCTCAGAATTTTTCTGAAAATATTATCGCATTGACTGAAACTTGGTTAAACGGAAGCATTACTGACTTAGAATTCTTTGATAACAGTTTTGAAGTATATAGAAAAGACAGATACGCTGGCAATACTTCTGCTGTCGGTGGAGGTGTCTTATTGGCTGTAAGGAACTCCTTCGATTACTGTTATTCCATTACTGTTATTCCCTGCTCTGCTAATATCGAACTGGTATGCGTTAAGGTTGTACATTGCAATTCTAATGTTTATCTTATTAATGCATACGTTCCTCCTAAGAGCAGTGTAGAAGTTTATGCAAGCCTTGCGGATTGCATAGAATACGTTATAAGCATAATTGACGTTAATGACGACATTTTATTGTTAGGTAATTTTAATCTGCCTGACTTGAAATGGGAATGTTCTGACGATGATACATATTTTTGTGAATCTAATTCGAAGACACGCCAAGAGCATATATTCGTTGATAATATATGTTCTTACTTACAAGTGAGTTGTATTTATAATAGTCGTGAAAAACTTCTTGACCTGGTCTTAATTACAGACAGTAACTATGTGGTAGTTGAGAGGGCCCCTCATGCTTTGACTACTGTTGATGAATACATATGATTGAGCATATGGTGCAAATCAGACAGGGATAATATAGTAAAGTCTAACTCAATAGATAAAGTTTATGAATTCAATTTTAAAAAAGTTGACTTTTTGAAAATGAATCATTTACTTCAAAGTAAACTTAATGTAATTTTAGAATATGTATTAACACTCTTGATGATTCAATTTTTTTTTTATATGGAAATCTTTGCTATGTTTTCTCTGTCCGTGCCATATAGCCTCAAATTAACGAAAAATTGTGCTTACCCCTGGTACACAAAGAATCTACCTAGGAATCTACAAGCGTTTGTTTCTGGATTTTGAAAATTGCTCAGCTACCTTATATGAAAATTATTTTACTGACGATACTGACGATCCCGTCGTAATTTGTGGTCTCTTTGCCAATCTCTTTAAAGAGTCATTTTGTTCTGACTCTTTTAATCCTGATGAAGAGTACTTTGAATATATGAATTCTACACCCAGGGTTTTGTTGGATCCTATATCCTTTACTTCAGAGGATATTTGAAAGTATATTAGATTGATCGATGAAAATTTTAATGCTGGACCTGACGGAATTCCTGCCGCAGTGTTAACACGATGTGGTTCCGTTCTAAGTCAACCACTGTCCATGTTATTCAATAAATCAATTAGCGAAAGTATTTTTCCACTTTTTTGGGAAAAATCTTTTATAAGTGCTATTTATAAAAAGGGTTGTAAGAACGATATAAAAAAATACAGGTCTATCGCAAAACTCTCGTCGATTCCAAAACTTTTTGAGCGGCTCGTGTATGATCGTGTGAAAATTCACTGTGGGAAGGACATGACAACTCGTCAGCATGGATTTGTTACTGGCAGATCCACTGTGTCTAATCTCCTCGATTTTACAACGTTTTGCTTAAATTCATTTTATTCAGGTAACCAGGTCGACTGTATTTACACTGATTTTAGTAAAGCATTTGATAAACTGCCACACAACTTAATTCTATTTAAACTAAAGTTAATGGGTTTTCCACAATTTTTTGTAAGCTGGATTCAATCGTATCTGACAGAGCGATCTTATCAAATACGATTTCGAGGCGTATTGTGAGCTGAATTTATTGCTGAATCAGGTGTTCCTCAAGGTAGCCACCTTAATCCACTTCTGTTTATTTTAGCCATTAATGATGTAACCCAGATCAATAGATGCTAAAGACAATTCAGATCTGCTCCAGTCTGATTTGAAATTCTTTGAAATTTGGTGTTCTAAAAATAATATGTTTCTAAATCCAGATAAATGCCAAACAATGACCTTTTCGCGAAAAAGGAATAATTTCATTTTTATTCATTTTCATAAGATAAAAGATACTGCATTAAGTCGTGTAGATGCAATCAAAGAACTTGGTATATGCATGGATTCTAAGCTATCGTTTATCGTTCATATTGATTACATTTGTAAAAAAGCATCTTCTATGCTCGGGTTTATGAAACGCTGGGCCAAAGAATTTAATAGTATGATCACAACAACAACACTGTATTATGCAATTGTGTGACCTCACTTAGAGTATGCAAGTCAAGTTTGGTCCCCAAGTTACAATGTGCATGTTGATCGAATAGAGAGAATCCAAAAACGTTTTGTTCGGTTTGCTCTAAGGAGCTTAAGTGCAGCTGACACTTTAAACCTTCCTCCTTATGAAGATCGTTTAAAACTAATAAAAATGCAATCTTTGAACGAGAGAAGGAAGTCTGCAGATATCGTCTATTTACACCAACTCATAACTGATGTATTCGATTCACCAGAACTCCTAACTCTTATAAATTTTAACACTAACCGTAGAAGCAGTAGAAATGCTAACAATTTAATTTACTTACCTTTTAGTAGAACAAATTATATGGCTACTGCTCATTTACATCACATGAGTACTTTTGTTGACAACTGTAGTTTTTTTGATGTTAACTTATCAAAAGGTCAACTCAAAAGTAGATTGAAAACTAATGTATGATTAGATCTATGTAAACGCATGGTTAGTTGTTATGTCTTGTGTTGTCCCTGAGCCAAAACCTTAATATGGTGGGTAAATTTTTTTCACTTTAGATTGTTTTCGACCACTCTAATCGATATCATTGAGATATTTTAATGTTATTTGGGCAGGTTCTTAAGATGATCTAATGCGGAGAAAGTGCGAAAAAGCTGTAGTAGCTGAACTATTGCATGTTGTTAAAAAAAGCCTTAACATGTTCCTACTTGATGCAAAAAACGGTCTTACTGCATTTGCCTCCCACACAAGCTTAAAGTATCTCTGGCAGAGATCTACAGAGATCACGTTCCAACTTCAAAAGTTAAATTTAATAGTTTTTATGATCTATTAAATAATTACATTAATTAAAATTGTGAGCTTTAGATCAAGTAAGTTTTTAAGAAGGCAACAACAACAACAACTCTGTATAGAGTCAATCACTTAGCTGACTAGACAGTCTGTTTCGGAAATCGCTTCATTTTCCTCTTCAGTAGTCTTTGAGTGATTAAGCTGTGATCAACTCACTGTTTAAATTAGTATATGAATGTGTAGATTTTGGAATTCATTCTTATGAATTGTATGGCATTTTTAATCATATGACATTTTTAAAGCAGTAGGCCATTTTATAGATCACCGCCATAAACTCTACCAAGGTTGCCATCTGTTCTAGTTGATTCTTTATTTATTTCAACATTCAAAATTTAATATTGTTCCTAACTCCCAATTCTTAAATTTATTTTACCATAACTGCGGCGGCTTGAGAAGCAAATTAAATAAACTCTTTAATAACGCCAAATCCTGTCACTTTAATGTTCTAGTATTTACTGAGACATGGCTAAACGATACCTTCAATAACGAGGAGATTGCTGACAGCAACTGGACTGTCTTTAGAAAAGATCGAGACCATTCCTCAATAGGCCTTTCTCGAGGAGGTGGAGTTCTTATAGTAACACATAATTCTCTGTCAAGTGAACCACTAGATACGCCTATCCATGCATTTTTTGATGTCCGCATAATTAAAGTTTCTTCTGGAAACAGTCTTTTTATGTACATAGGTGTCGTTAACATTCCTCCCGGCTCAAGTGAAGCAACATACAACGAGCTACGTGAAACGCTGCCCCCCTTTACATCCACTTTTAAAGAGGAAGATAAGGTTGTTCTTCTTGGTGACTTCAACCGTTCAAATATCTCTTTTGTCATTGATAAAAATGACATCTATCTTCTTCCTGTTAACCTTTCTAATGCCATAAATTTTTTATTATTTAGTACCTTTTATGGCAACGGTCTGCAGCAAGTTTCTTCCGAACAAAATAAAAATGGTAGATGGTTGGACCTTATCTTTACAAACTCGTGCGATGAAGTGAAGGTTAGTCCTTGCACTGAAGCAGAAAATTTATTTACTAACATTGTTCACCATACAGCCTTAACAGCTATTTTCTCTGTTAATGACATTACTTTTACCCAGTTTTATAATAACTCTAATGCGTAGGATTACCTCAGCGCCGATTACCAAAGTATAAAATGTTATCTAAATGTTCTAAACTGGAATAATATTCTACCAACATAGATTTATACAGCGCTGTCTCAAGATTTTATCGGCCCATTTTTACTGCTATCGAAAATTATGTGCCAAAAATAAAGAAAAAGAATAAGCTTTCGGAGTCATGCCAAGATAAAAATCTCAGATTTTTATGAACCAGAGAAACAAAATTTACAAACTTCTCAAAACCACTGATAATGGAAGTAATGAACGGAAGCTAAGATATGACGAGCTATCCAAAGAGTTCTCTATAAAGTCAGAATAAGCATACAGGTTGTTCACTAACCTTATCGGAGAAAAAAGTGTCCAAGAGCCAAACAAATTTTTTTGTACTTCGTTAACATGAAGCGTTAATCTTGCGGCTATCCTTCGTCTATGTTTAAAGGTAATGTAATTTCCTCCAATCCTCATGAAATCAGCAACTTATATACTGATCATTTTAAGGAGGTTTTCTGTCAACCTACAACGCACTTTAAAGTATCTTCTCCCAGATCAACTATTATGGTTGATAGTTTGAATTTAACTCAGGAAGAGATTTTAAATGCAATAAAAGAACTTGATTTTTCAAAGGAACCTGGACCTAGCCTAATATCCACAAACTTTTTGATTCAATGCTTAGACCAACTACTTTTGCCATTATACATAATTTTCAATGAATCACTGTTTTGTGGGACATTTTCTTCATATTGGAAATCATCCCATACTACTCCAGTCTACAAGAATGGTGATAAAAGATTAGTTGAAAATTATAAAGGCATAGCAATTTTGTCAGCCATCCCAAAACTTTTTTAAAAAAAATTATTAGTGATAAGCTTACAAGTATCAATAACCCGCATCTAAATGACCAGAAACACGGGTTCCAAAAAGAAGATCTACCACCACTAATCTTATGATCATGGTATCGGCTGTGTTAGTAAAAATGGAAAGAGGGCATCAACAAGATGTTATTTATAATGTTTTCAGTAAATTTCTCCTAAGGAATTCTACAGGGAAGCCACCTTGGTCCTCTTCTTCTTTCAATATATGCATATCCGTCTTGTCAGATCTTTTGAATGTATACCTCATCTTATGTATGCAGATGACCCAAAAATGTACTATGCAAGTAAATCAAAGAAAGATGTAATTTTCTTACAGTTAAAACTGTTGTCTCTGGAACATTGGTGTAACCAAAACAAGCTACACCTAAATGTCAAAAAATGCAATGTTATAAGCTTCTCGCGTAAGAACAATGTCACAAAACATACCTACCACCTCAATATTATCGAGCTCAAAAGACTACATCATATAGTGGATCTTGGAGTTGTCTCCTTTTGCAATCCATTGCAAAATAAGCTTTAATCTTCACTATGATAAGGTTTTGTCAAAGGCCACCAAACAGCTCGGTTTTATAAAACGAAGAGCAAACGAATTCAAAAATATCTGGGTGACCACATCCTTGTATTGCGCTTTAGTGCGTCCAATACTTGAATATGCTTGCACAATTTGGAACCCAGCTTCTGACTCACATAGCGAAAGAATCGAGTCAATTCAAAAGCAATTCTTGCTATTCGCGCTGAGAGACACGAATAACCCCCGAGATTATCAAAGTTTTCCACCATACGAATATAGACTTAGCCTTCTCAATCTGATGCGTTATTGGGCGCAGGCTTCACTTTCGTTGTTATTAATGGCACTATTGACAGTTCCTAGCTTGATTTCCTTCAATGACCCAATAAGACGCACTAGACATACTAGACTGTTAACCGAATATCAGCACAAAACTGCATACGCAAGAAATGAACTCATCAGTGGCTGTTGTAGATAATTTAATAATATCTCTGCCTACTTATCACCTTCCACATCCAAATCCTCTTTTAAACGAGTTGTTTCTAAATCCCTCACTAATCATAACTAGCCCAGATCCATCTTAAAATATTCTTTTAAGAATATAATGTAGTATCCTTAAGCACTCCTCTTAAATAAATAAACATCCAAGGCCTGAAACTTATCTAACCACCCCTTTTAGTCATTCCCTCCTAATTATAAGATAACACTGCAGTAATAATAAGCACTATTTCCATGCATAGCTTCAAATATGTATGTAAGCGTGTTTTTAAAATCATGTCATTCAGGTGGGCGGATGCCTCCCACTTCGAATTACATACTTTCGCACACCAAAATAAGGAATCGGTAAGGAAAAGGAAAAAAAATACAAACAACCCATTAGAATAAGTAAGTTGTCTTGCTTGGCTAATAAATATATAAATAAATTCACTATTTAGAAAAGAGGCAAGGAGGCGACATCAACATCGAGTCGACAGGCGACAGCGAGGGAGATGCATGTAAGTCAATGTAAGCTATTTCATGAATTTAATTAACTAAATAAAAATATCAAATTTAATTGACTCAAACTAAATATAAAATAATCTATTCCTAGTGCTTAACATGTTGTTTTTTTTTTGCAATATCAGATACATGCTTAAAGAAAAAAAAAATCATTGATCTTAGACTAATTTGGTTATTGTTGTTGGAAACTTGAAAACAAACTGACATTTGAAAACACACGAAAATTAGCGATTTAAATAGTCGCCCTTGACTTACAAAAGAGATGGTGTGAATATGTATGAAAGCATGTAACAGACTATGACAATTCAAGTAAAGTTTTTTGTTTGCCTTGTTTACGCATTAAAAAAACTGAAGTAGGAAATGCTTGAGCAAAACAAAAGTACTAAAATCGAACATATTTTAAACTTCTACTATTATGAGTTGCCAACTACTTGAATTTTGTTCCTGCTGCTTAATGTCGTTTAAGGACTTTCTTTCTCAAATTAAAATAGTTTTTCATATAATATTAATTAAACTAGATGTACAAACTGAATTAATAATAATATTTACATACATTTAAATACAAAAAGAAAAAAAAGATAAAAATGAAAAGAAGTGACTGTATGCTAGTCTCATGATATTGGTCATGACAGACCTGTGATTTTCAAACACAAATACAAATCCAAATAGAAAAACCTAAGTAACTGAAAAATAAATACCAAATACAAATACTACGTATTGGTATTTGAAAAAAAACAACACAAATACTTGGTATTTGAAAAAGTAAATACAAATACCAATACTTGAGTATTTGCAGAGCTGAATTTGCAGATAATTTCAAATACTATTTAAGAGTATTAAGTAAATACTTTCAAATACTTCAGTAAGTACTTAGTCATGTATTTATAAATGTAACGTACCATTTTATTTTTATATGCATGTTGCGAAAAAAAACCAAAACAAGAAAGAAAGAAAAAACAGATAAGTACTATCAATATAAGTATACCGAAACAAAAAAAAAAAAACATAAAAATACTTATATATAATTAATTTAAATAGCTTTAAATTTTTTTAATATGTTGTGATTGGCCTTCAACAGAACTAATTGCAATATGCATCATGCGATCGATTGAAAATTTTAAGAAGTAAATAATTCAAAATGTTTTTAATACAATTTTTTGTTATTTATTACTTGAAACTAAAAAATTAATTCATTTATGAAGTAATAAAAACAAAACACATTCACATTTGCGTGGTTTTCAATGCAGTTAAAAAACCACCACCGTGTTGTACCACACTTTACCCAACTAACATGCATATAAAAACAAAAGGTACGTTACATTCAATGTTGACTAAGTATTTACTGAAGTATTTGAAAGTATTTACTAAATACTTTTAAATAGTATTTGCCAGTATTTGAAAATTCAGCCTTGCAAATACTCTAGTATTGGTATTTGTATTTACCAATACGTAGTATTTGTATTTGGTATTTATTTTTCAATTACTTGGACCAGTATTTGAGAAGTATTTAAATAGTATTTTAAATACGTTGTATTTAAATACATCACAGGTCTGGGTCATGATGAATTTATAATATTTACAAAATTTAATCATGATTTAATAAAACCAGTTTTAATAAAACCATTTATTTTTCACCCAGTTAAGGCTAAGTGAATAGGACGAAAAGATGAAAGGGTATCTTTTTGCGGGATGGGAGGGTTAAGACAAGGGGTCCAATATCATCTAGGATACCCAATTTCATTTCTTCGGGCATTTCTTTTAAGTTTATACATTTTAAGTTTATACAAGTTTAGTTTCCTTTTTACCGGTTAATTTCAATAGAATGTTTTAACATTAAACCATTGCATAAAATTATTTTTATGTACCCTACGAAAAATATTTACAGGGGCAAGGCCCACCCCATTTTCCCTGAGCACAACCGGCCACCAGTATGCAGAGTAAGCTCTTTTAAAGTTCTTTTAGTCCCAGTCGGTTTGTTACATAAATTTTGGCACCCAACGTGGGGCCATACCGAATTGAGTGGCGTAACACAAGTAAATTGTCTAATTTTGTCGTTACTCTTTTTTGCCTTAAGCTCTATGGTATCCCCAACAAACTTATTTTTATTTGCCCCCAACGTGGGTCCAGACCGAATTGAGTGGCGTAACACAAGTAAATTGTCTAATTTTGTCGTTACTCTTTTTTGCCTTAAGCTCTATGGTATTCCCAACAAACTTATTTTTATTTAAATTTCAATAGCATAAAAACTGGAAGTTGGAATTATCGTCGAATGGAAAATTTTTTTGCGATCTATAGATTATTTTTGTGATTTAAGACTTGTTTAATAACTTAATCAAGAAACTATTAGTTTAATTTTGTTGATAGGTTCGTTACCTCGTACTGGTGTATTTGTAACTGACACTTTAACTAGTTAATTTCAAAAGCAGTTTGATTAACCAATATTCAACACAATAAGTAAACATCGGAAGTAGTACAGATTTTTTTCAGCCATCACGTCCGTTTCCTCCTAGAAGAAATATTTCAGAACTGGTGCATGAGAATGATATAGTTGAAGAAGAAAATATGGATGAGTTTTCAACAGTGGTCCAATTAAGTGCAACGAATGCAAATGCCGAAGCTTCTAACCTTAAATGTTGAAATTGTGACGAAAGAGGTCACAGATATCACGATTGCTTGAAACTCTCTCGTCGTATTTTTTGTTATGGGTGTGGTGTTTTAAATACTTATAAGCCTTCATGTCCAAAATGTTCATTGAATCGCAAAACTCGAGATTGGATATCCGTCAGTTTCATCACGGATATCCGATCCAAACGCCTCGCCAATAGTTGTAATAAATATTTTACAAAATCCAAACTGTAAGTTTTCTTAAAATAAACCTCGAGACGCACCCAGATTGTCAGCAATTTGTATATTCGATAATCTACTTAGAACGAATATTTTTCAAGATAAAATAAAACCATTGAAACGTTCTAAGCGTCGTTTACGAAATTTTTATGCAAACAAAAAGCTTTTGTGCAAACACGTTATCTCTTAAATTTTTAACAAAAGTAGTGAAATTCGTCCTTTTACGGAAATTGAAATGTTAAACAAGAAGTACTTATCTCTTTTAGACAGCGGAGCTAATAAAAGCGTTATAGGTGGTGACCTTGCAAGCCAAATAATTAATTCTGAAAATAAATTTATAAAAATTCGTGGTAATATTTTAACTGCAGATGGGCAGAAACAAAGTAGCTGGCAAAATAAATATCGATCGTTGGGAGCTAATAAAAGCGTTATAGGTGGTGACCTTGCAAGCCAAATAATTAATTCTGAAAATAAATTTATAAAAATTCGTGGTAATATTTTAACTGCAGATGGGCAGAGACAAAGTAGCTGGCAAAATAAATATCGATCGTTGGGAGCTAATAAAAGCGTTATAGGTGGTGACCTTGCAAGCCAAATAATTAATTCTGAAAATAAATTTATAAAAATTCGTGGTAATATTTTAACTGCAGATGGGCAGAAACAAAGTAGCTGGCAAAATAAATATCGAAGTCAAATATAATGGCAAAATCAACATTTTCGAATCCCTAATTCGATCCTTCCTTCAATAACTCAATATATAATTTGTGGCATTAATTTTTGGAATATGTTTGTTTTTCAAAAGGATGAAATTATATATGTTGAAGTGGACTCAGCTTCCATACAATTGACAGCATTGCAGCAACGTCAGCTTAATTCCATTATCGAATCATTTCCATCCTTTAAACGAGAGGTCTTTGGAAAAGCTACTCTTTTTGAACTTGTCATTGGTACTGGAAATGACACCCTATAAAAAAAATTCTATCCCATTTCTCCAGCCACGGAAAAGTTGTTGTGTAATGAAATGGACTGGATGTTAGATCTAGGTGTGATTGAGGAAACTAAAAACTCGTCATAGTCTTGTTCAACTGGTTTGATAGTTAAACCTGGCAAGGTAAGATTTTGTCTTGACTCTCGAAAACTCAACGATGGAATGCCTATCCATTACCAAACATCAATGGCTTGATAAGTAGACTTCCTGTTTATTGCAATTCTAAAATTGATTTAAAAGATGCCTTTTGGCAAATAAATTTAGAAAAACATGCTCGAGAAAAAACTGCTTTTACGGTGCCGAACAGGCCGTTGTATCAATTCACAAGGATGCCCTTCGGATTGTGCAACGCGCCACAATCAATGTGTAAACTGATGGATATGTAATCCCATATAACTTGAAAACCCATGTCTTCGTCTACCTTGATGACTTACTTATTGTTTCATCTTCATTTGACGAGCATCTTTGTCATCTAACTGAAGTCGCATCACATTTACGAAAAGCTGGCCTGACGATAAATGTTAAGAAAAGCACTTTCTGTTTAAGTCGTGAAAACTATCTTGGATTTATCGTTGGGAATAATGGCACGTTACAAGCCGATCCAGAAAAGGTGAAAGCCATTACGGATTACCCCGTACTAAAAACTGTTCGCCAGTTACGTCAATTCTAAGGAATGACTAGTTGGTATATACGGTTCATATCAGAATATTCTAATACAACATTTGAATTGACAGAGCTACTTAAAAAAGATAAGAAATTTGCTTGGAATCCGCATGCTCAAGCTTCATTTGAGGATTTAAAACAAATCTTACTTCTGCGCCATTCCTAGTTTATCCCTATAACAACAAACCGTTTATTGTGCAGTGTGACGCAAGTCAATTGGTGTCGGAGCTTTGCTTGCTCAAACTGATGAAAATGGGTATGAGTAGTGTGACCAGCCGTTCCGAAAAAATCGGAATCATTCCGAAATTTAAAGGTAAGTTCCTGTATTTCGAAGCTAAGCTTTGGAATACCGAAATTTGTTTGGTCTATTCCGAAATATACCGAAATTTCCATCAGATCAACAAAAAATTACAGTTAAATCAAACATAGAAAATACAGTTTAACTGGCGGTAAATCGCACAATCTGGCAAGGTGGCAACCACATACTTTTGGATGAGTCAATTGATTTGTGACCGCAGATTGTAATATATTTTCCTTCTCTAGCGTATACTTACGAAAGATTAGGAAACTTCGATAGAAAAGGGATAGCTTTCTGTCCTGTTTATGCCAAATTGAAGACAAAAGGTTTGCGGTGAATCACCACTTTTAATATTTTAAACTGAAAGCACTGTCCACAATACTTTAGTTTCAATAATCTGTACACAAATTGGTCTGAAAGCTGTGTAATCTTGGCTAAATAGTTTTTCTGTCTTTTTAATCAATCTTCCGGAGTAAAGAAATGCCTAAGCGCCGTGTTACTCAGTTTTGCAAGAGAAATATAAATTTATAAAAAAACAAAAGTGAAAGTTATGTCCGCTGCGATACTTGTAATGCCGAGATCAGTCTTGCTCACAGCGGCAAGGCCAACATCGAATCGCTTTTAAAACCGGTTCGGCATAAAAATGCTTTGCAAGCCGCTTTGAAAAGCAAAGATGAGTCATCGTTTTGTAGAAGTGCAACCTTAAGTGTATTTGATTTAATAATTACAGCTTGCGAAAGTATTTGGTCCTATCACATGGTCAGGGAAAATCATAGTTTCCGTTAATCAGACTGTGCGAGAAAAATTATACGTAGTTGTTTTGAGCTGCCAAAATTTCATTGTATACGTACGAAATGCGAGTCCATAGTGACTAATGTGATTGCGCCGTATTCGATCAATCAGCTGAAAAAAAGCTCAGCTGAGAGTTTGCAAAAAACTCTCTTCGTTACAGTACTAACCGATGCTTCAAATCATGGTAATATTAAGATGTTTCCCATTCTCGTCCGCTACTTTCGCCAAACTGAATGCGTAAAAGATCGAATCATCGAATTGTCGTCTGAAAAAGGATCTTCGTTCGAAATTATATTCGATCTGTTAAAAAAATCATTGGTCGCTTATAACATTGAGGAGAAGCTGGTTGGATTTTGTGGCGACAATGAAAACACAAATTTTGGTGGACTTGATCGCGGCGGTCAAAACAACGTGTTTTGTAGATTAAAATCTATCAACCCTCAAATAATTGGGGTTGGATGTGCGGCTCACATTGTGCACAACACGTTGAAGAGTGCATGCGATGGAATGCCATTCGATGTTAAACTAATTGTTGTTAAAATTTATTCGCACTTTTACTTGTGCACTGTGTGAGTTACAAAGTTGAAAGAACTTTGCGATTCTGTCGAAGAGCAATATGAAAAATTGCTTGGCTACAGTAAAACTCGGTTTTTAGCATTGTTGCCAGCTATTGAATCCTTACGATTCCTTGAAGGCTTAAAGGAATATTTTTAATAACGAAGTACTGAAAAATTTCTTCCTTAATTCTTTATCGAAAATTTGGTTATGTTTTCTTAAAGTTCAGTTACGTATTCTTCTTTTAATTTTGATTGAACTGTGATCAATGTTTTTTTTACGCATATTTAATTTTCGTTTCTATTTATTTTTGTAGTCGTCGGTTTTTTCTCGAACAATAAAATTAATAAAAGGTGACAATGTTTCGGCGATGAAAGTTGGCCACTCTCTCAAAATATTCATTGAAGCTCTTGAAGAGAGAAAAAAAGCGAATTTTTTATCTGCAGCTGTACTGAGAGATATTCAAACAGTTGCTAGCGGCGATGATTCTGTTACGAAAGAGTCGATTCTGCTGATAACAATTGCGTTTTATGGTGGGACATTTTGAATTCCTCTAGTTTTTCCGTATTTAAGTTTACTTTTTATCTTCAGAAACCGCCATCAATTACATATCCACATGGACAGCACAATTCGATCACATCATGTTGTTTGCCTGGACTGCGCTTGACATTATCCCATAATGGGAGCATATTCACGCCTCATAGAAATATATAGCGGACAAAAAAGATTCGACTCGTTTTTAAGCGACAGCGATTTATTTGACCAATTTTTATGCTTAAAAAAATATGTCACGGTGCAAAGAGTCAATGTTGGGAAGAGAATTGCACTGCAGTCGATAAACATTGAGTGGAAATCTTCTAACATTTACAAAAAACATTCCTTTTAATCATTTGCTATGCATAGTCAGCTTCATCTTGTCTTTGCCAGGAACTTCGGCAACTGTTGAGCGAGTGTTCGCTATCATTAAAAAATTTGGACCATCGAGAAGACACGATTGCAAATCATGTCTTCGTATGTGTATGAAACACATACAAATACAAATACTTTCTCTAATTTTGATCGTTCTAATATTAAAAATATTGGAAACTTTGATTTATTAGAAGCTGATATAGAAGCAGCAATTTCAGATTTGAAAAACTATTTTAAAATTGGAATGGATGGATTCCCACCTGCTTTCTTTAAACGTTGTTCCAAAAGTATTATAAAACCTCTTTTGTTTCTGTACAAAGTATGTCTTAAAAATGGTGAATTTCTTGATAGCTGGAAGATGTGTGCAATTGAACCTATTTTTAAATCAGGAAATCGTTGTGATGTAACTAATTATCGAGCTATCGTTAAGCAAGGCGTTTTTGCTAAAATATTTGACAATATACTTAAAAAAAGTTATACACTCATATTCATAACGTAATAAGTAAATGTCAACATGGAATTTTACCAGGAAAGTCAACTTGTTCGAACTTATTGTTGATTACAAATCGAATTTCAAAAGCAATGGAATAGCATTTTCAGTTAGATGTTATCTATACTGATTTTTCTCAAGCTTTCGATAAGATTGATCACTATATTTTACTCTATAAACTTCAAAAGTTCGGGATAAAAGATTTTCTATTAAAATTTTTTGGTAGGTATTTACGTGAAAGAAAATTATTTGTTCAAATAGATTCATATCGATCAAATTTTATTATAAATGCAACATCTGCAACAAGGCTCCCATTGTGGACCCTTACTCTTTTTGATTTTTATAAATGATCTACCACAATTTGTTAAGCTTTCGCAATGTCTTATGTTTGCAGACGATGTTAAGCTATTTCTTAAAGTAGTTAATATTTCGGACTGCTTAAAGCTTCAAGACGATTTGACTAGTCTTCAAGGTTGGTGTAGTAGAAATAATCTTTATTTAAATAAAAATAAATGCAATTTGATTTCATTTACCATGAAGTCAAATCCAGTTATTTTTAAATATTACTTAGATAGCTATTGTTTAAACCGTCAATATGAAATAAAAGATTTAGGAGTTATATTTGATGTTAAATTAAAATTGAACGCTCATATAGATTTCATTACAGCAAAAGCTTATTCAATGTTGGGTTTTATAAAAAGAAACACAACGGACTTTAGTGATCATTCATCTTTTAAAGCTTTGTATGTGGCATTTGTGCGAAGTAGACTGGATTACTGTTCAGTTGTATGGAACCCGCATTATAATGTTTCTTCAAATCGCATTGAACGAATTCAAAAACTTTTGACGAAATACACATTTTCAAAAATGCAATGGTCAGATATTATGCCCTCTTACGTAGCTAGGCGCAAGCTACTTGGTTTACAATCATTAGAGGATAGAAGATAATTTTTCTCTATAATGTTTGTGCATAAATTACTAAGTGGAAAATTAGTCTGTCCCGAACTATCTGACCTTTTTCAAAGTTATGTTGCTCCTAGGGATTTGAGAGTAAACCTTCGGTTTTGTGAGACAACGCACGCGACAAATTATGTGTACAATTCGCTGTTGGAATTTATAGATGCCGGTGCAAATAAGTTGCTGGGGTGCCTCTGTGGACGGACACAAAAGGTAAGTCTATGGATATAAAATTCTGGCGCAATATGTGCTCACAGAATTTTATACGCAGGAATGGAAAACAAGAATGTTTGTAAGTACAAGAAATCACAAGAGTTTGATTTATGACAATATATATATTCAGCTTTTAATATTAACAATTTCTTACGTTTTCAGAATTTTATAATATAATTTGGAGAAATAAAAGATGGAGATGCTTCGATGACTACGCCAATAAGAAGATGACGACCAGCATCACCTTCGTTCGGATAAGCCGAAGGACCAGCGAGACTCGAAGCAGTCGGTAAGGCAGGAACATAAAAAATGGTACTTAATAACTTTTAGTTTAGCTTAAGTAGTAGAAAATACATAGTTAACAAGGGTTTAGGTATAAACATGCCGGCCCCCTTGCAGTATTACTGTAAAGTTCAAAAAAGAATCTTATATATATTGTGTTAATAAGTACATACAAAATTAATCGTAAAAATACAAAAAAAGATAAAAAGTGCGTTGATTATTTTTCTCCTATTTTTCTCGTCTCAGGGTAATTCAATTTTCTTAAATTCATGTTAAATTCAATCTATTTAAAATCCACGTATTAAATTCAAGTATAATTCAGTCTAAGCAAATGAAGCAGGTATGAAAATATATATGAAATATGAAAATATGAAAATATATACATATGTGTGGATAGATGTAAAAAATAGTTATTGGCTACAAGTGCCGGATAAAATCCATCCAAAAATGGTGTTTTGGGTCACAATGCCTTCCAAAGCGTTTGGAATAATACCCGGTTGAATAATTCGTGGGTACACGTCTACCCCTAATACTAGGCTCACTGGGGCCGCTTTAAAGAAATTCGGGTCAGCTAGTACCAAGTTAGAAAAATTGGCCCTGATAGACGCGTCCAGTGTGGAAGCAGGGGTTGTCCGAGACAAGTGGCGCATAATCTTTGCCTGTGTCGTAATCGACAAGGCGCTTTCATGTGTCGACCGCAGAGTTATGGAGCATAACTCCACCGATCCCCACTTTATCCTTGGCAACCCCAACTGGTGCACTAACTGTTCGGACACTTCGGACATACTCGCACTCTGGTCGATCAGGGCCCTAACCGGACTTAACCGCCCGTTCGCCTGTACCTTTACGACCGCCGTAGGGAGCAGCGGCAGTACTTCTTTCACACAAGGTATAAAGGGCGAGGACTGGCTTCTAAAACTGCTATATGAGCGATTCTGATGGGCGGGTTTTTTGGTGTGACGTCGGTGGTGTTGTTGCTTGGCTCGCCGTTTAACTTTAGAAGAGCTCCGGGTTGACGCTTGTGATCCGAGGGGCGGGCGGAAAGAGCGGAACTCTTTCGCACGCTGAGTTGCTGAAGCCATAGTGGTGTCACTCTCCATCCGTTCTTCGCCATCAGGTGCCAATCTCCTCTCATCGCTCGCTGGTTGCGACAAACGAGGTCTCACAGCGACCTCCCTTTCAGCGGACGTAAAATCGCGACGGGAAGACCGAGGCAAACGAGGCCTGGCTACGTCGCGAGAGGAGTTGCGTCTCGATACTTTAAATTTATCACGACGGGAAGACCGAGACAACCGAGGCCTGGCTACGTCGTGAGAGGAAGAGCGTCTCGAATTTAAGGCGGCATCACGGCAGGAAGTTCGAGACAAACTAGGTCTGACTGTGTCGGAGCTTTCTGTACGCGATTCGGACAAACGAGGTCCTTCGCGCAATCGCGACCCCAGATGGAACAAAGTACTATGCGATCCTTTGCAGTAGCGGCAGGAGCCATCGCTCGCGCATTCGTCGGTCCGGTGGTTTGGCGAGAGGCACTTCGAGCAATATCGGAAAAGCAACACTATTCGCAGGCGTCCAGCGATATTCTCGCGTAAAAAATCTGGGCAGGATCTGAGAGCATGGTGACCCTTGCACACGAGGCAGCTCGATGGTTTTGCCGACATTAGGAACTTTTCTGAAAGATATAAATTCTTTAGTTCCCTAAGATCGCAAAAGGACGTAAAGGATAATAAAATTCTAATTTTCGCGTTGTGGTAAGAGAATTAACTTAACCACCGGCCTACTAATGACCCCGCGTTCCGTTCGCAAATCTGCAACGCGTACGCGACCGTACTAAATAGGTTTTTATAACTCTGCCTAATCGCCACTCATTTGCCGCAAGATTGTCTGCTTTGATTACAACTAAATCGTCATTTTGTAAATTTTCGCGTGGATTTTTCCACTTATATCTCTTTTGCAGTTCTTTTAAATAGTCTGATTTCCAGATTCGGCAAAACTTCTGGTTCAATGCCTTTAATTTTTGCCACCGATTGATAATCGACATAGGACTCTCAGATATGTTTGGTTCAATAGGTGAAAGCAAAGGTCCACCAACCAAGAAATGCGCTGGAGTTAAGGGCGCAAGACTATGAGGATCCGTTGACATCGGACTTATAGGGCGCGAATTTAAACATGCTTCGATACGCGAAAGCAATGTTGACAGTTCTTCAAACGTGTACTTCATGTCTGACGCGATTTTACGAAAATGTAACTTAAAACTCTTGACACCTGCTTCCCATAAACCTCCCATATGGGGAGCACCAGCTGGTATAAAATGCCAGGACAAGTTTTGGTGTGCGAACTTTGACACCACGTTCTCTTTCGTTTCATTCAGAAAAGCCTTAAAATCTTCTTTGAAGGCCCGTGAGGCTCCAACGAAGTTGGTTCCGTTGTCAGAGTACATTTTCTCTGGACATCCTCTTCGTGAAACAAAGAGAGAAAATGCCGCTAAGAAAGTGGCCGTACTCAAATCACTGGTTGCCTCCAAGTGAATGGCCTTTGTCAAAAAACAGACAAAGACACAAATGTAGCCCTTCGTGATAAGACACGCTCTGCCCGTATAATTTTTAATATCGTATGGACCCGTAAAGTCCACACCAGTGCACGCAAAAGGACGTGTAAGGGAAGTTCGCTCAGGTGGCAAGGATGCCATTAGCTGCGTTTGCAGACGCTTTCGGTCGATAACACATACTTTGCAGTTGTGAATAATAGACTTAATCATGTTTTTTACCTTAGGAATCCAATATTGCATCCGAATAAGTCGCAACACAAGTTGGTTCCCTCCATGAATAGAAATTTCATGGGTAAACTGCACAAGTAGTTTTGAAAAATGACAGTCATACGGTAAAATAATGGGATGCCGCTCGTTGTAGGGTATATGCTCAGACCCAGCCAACCTTCCAGCTACTCTTATGATGTCTTGGCTGTCCAAAAATGGGTTAAGCGTTAAAATTGAACTTTTGGCATCAACTAAAATCTTTTTTTGTAAATTGTGGTATTCTGAAGAATAGCCCAATTTCTGGCACCATATAATGAGCCCGTTTGTCGTGTCCCTAATTTCTTGTGGGGTTATAGCCACCGACTGGAAAACGAAATTATTTCGCTGAGGTTTATGCGTCATTCGAAAGAATCGTAATACGTACGATATAACCCGCAGAGCACGATGTAGTGAAGAGAAACGACTTAAAATGTCCGTATTCTCGGCACAAGCCATATGGGATTTGACTGGTTTACATTCTACCGTTGTATCGAACTGGTTTTCTTTACTTGGCCATAGAGATGGATCCTGCTTCAGCCACGCTGGTCCATGCCACCACAAGGTGCTGTCTTTCAAACTTTGTGGGTCTGTTCCTCTGCTGGCAAGATCCGCTGGATTATCCTGGGAGTCCACATGGCTCCAGTTTTCAGTATCAATTTTTTCTTTAATTTTTGTGATACGGTTGGCCACGAACGTGGTCCAAGTGCAGGGTTGTTTACGCAGCCATGCTAAAACTATCGTCGAGTCAGTCCAAAGGTACAACTGGTGGTTGTACGCTTCCAACTTCGACAAAAAAGCATCCACCATTTCGGCTAGAATCACAGCTCCACACAATTCGAGCCTTGGTAAAGACACCGTTTTAACTGGTGCTACCTTAGTTTTGGCAACGAGAAGGTGGGTGTCTACCTGGTGGTTATGTCTGACCCTAATGTATAACGCTGCACCATATGCTTTTTCCGAAGCATCACAAAAACCGTGAAACTGTATATCGGAGTCAGGAGAAAAATTAACCCAGCGTGGAATCTTAATGCTGCCGATGTGAGAATAAGTCTGCACAAAAGACAGCCAACGTTGGAGCGTGGAAGGTACCAATTGCTCATCCCAGTCGATCCCATCTAACCGAACTTGTTGCATTAAAATTTTTGCTACAACAACTACTGGGGCCAGCCATCCTGCAGGGTCAAAAAGTTTTGCTATCGTAGATAGCACTTCCCTTTTAGAAAAACTTCCTCCTTGCTCAAGTGGACGGACGTCAAAATAAAAAATGTCCGAACGTGCATTCCAGCGGATGCCTAGCGTCTTCACCTGACTGCTGCCTTCGAATTGCAAGAAGTCTTCATTGAGCAAATGCCCCTTTGAAATCCCTCGAAGAACTTCTTCGGAATTCGCCGTCCACTTACGCAAGGAAAACCCTGCGGATTCTACCGCCTTTTCAAGCTCTTTCCGTGCTTGAATTGAGGACTCTAGGCTATGTCCACCAGCCAAAGCATCATCTACGTACATATGGTTACGCAGTATACTTGACGCCAGCGGTAAAGTGCTCTCCACATCGTCTGCTAGCTGGAGAAGTGTTCGAATCGCTAAGAATGGAGCACAATTGACTCCAAAGGTCACAGTCTTTAACTGGAAATCTTGAAGAGAATTCTCCGACGACTCTCTAAAAATGATGCGCTGATAAGCCTGCTGGGTATCGTCCACGATAATCTGGCGATACATCTTCTCGATGTCTCCATTAAAGACAAACCTAAAAAAGCGCCACTTAAGAATGAGCAGCGTTAAGTCGCTTTGCAGCACTGGTCCCGCGTAGAGAACATCGTTCAGGCTGACTCCATTCGATGACGGACTCGATGCATTGAAGACCACTCGTACCTTCGTAGTGGTGCTATCGGGTTTCATAACGGCATGATGAGGTAGAAAATAATTGGACGCTTGTTCCTTTTCACAATTGCCAGGAACCTTTTGCATATGGCCGAGGTCCAAGTATTCCCTAAGCACCCTGTCATATTCCCGTTTTGAGGCTGGATTTTTCATCTGGCCTCATTTCGAAGAAATTGGCGTACTGCGATATAGCGCGAGTCACTTAAACCAATTTCTTCTGGATAACTTTGCTTAAATGGCAAGATCACCACATATCGGCCCTCTGAATTCCGTCGCGTAGTTTTGACAAAGTTTTCTTCGCAAAATCTTTCTGCGTCTGTTAAAAACATCTTTTGTGGCACCTCCTCGAGTTCCCAAAATGATGCTAACTGGCGATCAAGGGAAACTTCACTGAAGTAGGACACCACAGACGAGGACGTGGGCTGACCATCACATGGGACGGATCCTGTTAGAATCCATCCAAAGATGGTTTCTTGGGCAATAAGTGAACCCAACACATTCCGGCGGATACCGTCTAGTAAGATTTGCGAATACAAATCTCCCCCCAGTAGCACATCTACCTGTTCGCTACAGAAAAATCGCTTATCTGCTAAAACGAGCTCCGGAAAAGCTTGTTGTAGCAATGGATCCACGGAACAGGTAGGAAGATTTCCAGTGATCTTTGATAAGATCAGAGCATCTGCAGAGATTTGTATTGTTGGATCAATAGGTGATCCAAGAACAAACGTGCATGCCTTTTGCACCTTTGCAGAGACTACATTGTTGAGGCCAGAGACCTGGGCGCTCACGCGGCGAGTAGGTAACTGTATGAGTCGTTGCAACCTTTCAGATATAAAGGACCCTTCTGAGCCAGAGTCAATAAGTGCTCTAGCGGAGAAGTATGTACCTTTATGGTAGATGTTAACCATCGCTGTGCCCAGTAAAATACGTTTACTGCTGGAGGCAAAGCACGATTGAATATTTCCTTGAGCGCTTGCAGATGCTTGCGGCTGCTCTGGACGTTGGTGAGTGGACTGTAGTACGTTGCTTGTGCTTGGACTTCCCCCTCCAAGCTGAATATTTGAGCTTGAATTGGTTCTATGCAACAGCGTATGTTATGATATTGTTGAGAACATGTGGAACAGCTGTATGTGCTCCTACAATCTTTAGAGACATGGCTACTTGAGAGGCAGTTAATGCAGTAGTGTAAGCGTCTCACTGCTGATGATCGATCATTAACATTCATCGACAAAATTTTTTGGCAAAGTCTTAATGAATGCTGCTGACCTTTGCACAGCTTGCATTTAGTATTTGTGATCTTTGTCTGATAGGTGCTGACCCTTTTTTGTTGTTGGGGTGGTGCATTTGTTTTAGAAACTTTTGGCACAGCACCTCTAAAATCAGACACCGTTTCTAGCGTTTGAAAACGACTAGTGAGGAATTTGTCAAGGTCAGTCCACTTAGGAATTTCTGCCTTATCCTCAATTGATTGCTCCCATAAGGAGAGCGTGTTCTCAGGCAATTTCGTGGAGCACAAATAGGTGAATATTGCATCCCAGTTGCTTATATCAACTTTATGCATTGTAAGTGCCGAAATACAATTATTAATGTCTCTCTGAAGCTTTTTTATATCGCTTCCGGACTCACTGACCACCGCAGGAAGATTGAATAAAACTTTCAATTGACTACTAACAAGGATCCGTTTATTCTCGTAACGATCCTTCAAATTCTCCCATGCTGTCGCAAAACCTTCATGAGTCAATGGAGATTTTTGGACAATCTCCTTGGCTTCACCACGAGTTTTCTGATTTAAGTGGAACAGTCTCTCAACGGGCGTCAGTCGATTATTAGAAATATAAATCGCTGAAAACATGTCACGAAAGGACGGCCACGTTAAATAGTCTCCATAAAAGAGTTCAGTGTCGCAGGGTGGAAGGCTTATATTATGGCCAGACAAAAGGGCCTCAGTTGTGGAAGGCGACGGAGTCTCCTTTACCCTTTTTGCTGCGGACAACTGATCGGACATTTCGGTCATTTTTGTTAGACAGCGGACGAAGGCTTGATAGCAGCTACGATATCTGACCTTTACGACACTTACATTTTCATCATCGTCATTGTTGGACGTTGTAAATTTGAGAATGCAGGATTCATACGAGGCTTTGACACTCGCCCAATTTGATTTTAATTCATCCTCTTGAATTTTGAGCGAAAATACGGTGTGCTCATTTTGAGGAATTTCATTAAAATCTGCCTCCATGTCAAAAACTTGGTCAGTTTGACGCATGAAAGCATTTAATTTTGCCATTATAAAAAGCTTTATCTAAGCTGTAATACCAAAAAAACCGAAAAAATAAAGGTAAGACAAAATTTTTTTTTTTTTTTTTCAAAAAAGTTGCAAGTTTAAAATTCTTCTTGCGATCGGCGACAAAATCAAAAATAAAACACCAAAACAATTGAAAAAAATTAAAACCGAAAGAAAAAACTTTCAAAAGTTATAAAAGGCGTTGAATGATTTTAAATTAAAGATAACAAAAAAATGTATCGCTTAAAAAAAAACGATTAAAAATAAATTTCATAAATCTTTGTCAAATACGTTGACCAAAGATCGAGGAACAAAGAACGCTGCAAAAGAGATACTCTAATATTTTATTTAATGAACACTGACTGGTTCAGTTGACGTTTGTAAAAAATAAATAAAATTTTTTTTGAGAAGTTAAAAAATTAGCTTTATAAAAATACTTCAAAAACTTCCAAAATAGTTAAAATACGATTCTTTCACGTTGTATCTCAAAAACAATTGACGACTTATAATGATTATATGTAATTTGACGTAGAATGTCAAAAAATTACATAAACACCACCAATAATTTAAATTAAAAGTCACTTTGACGTTTAATAATATAAATTACTGATGTATGTTTTCACTCTCTTTGGTTTGTTTAAAATACAAAACACCAAAGAGAAGAAAAAATAAATTTCTTTTTTTATATGAAAAAAAAATTTTCAAAAATTATTTAAACTTCCTTAAAATGGTTTAAAATTATTTTAATGACGATTAATCTGTAAAAAAACTACAATTTTCTTGCGTTATGTAAACCATGTAAACCATGTAAACTTTTGTCTAAAAAATCGACCTTGTGTAACCTATCCACTATTTCCTTATGTTATGCTGTGGTATGGCAACCCTTTTCCTTTGAGTTTTTTTTGGTCTTGTTCTTGCCGAAATGTCAATAGCAAAAACAATAATATTGTGTTCGCGAAATAAATCGATTTGAATATCGCGAAAATAGTAATAATTATCTAAAAAATAATATATTTTATATAAATAAATAAAATAAAATACGGGTTTGTGCTCGCGACGGTATGTGGTTTTTAAAGTAATTTGTTTTTAATCGCGGATAAGTGACCAATTCGTTGTGCCAAAAAATCTTGTCCGACGGACGGACGGCAAAGTTTGTTTACTTTCCCTATGCTTTCCACTCAAAAATTAACAACGTTGGTAGTGAAAAAATATATATTTATATAAATATATATAAGAAATTTAACACCGCGAAGTGAACTAATCGTTTTTTAATGAATTTAAGTAATCACACTTAAAACGCGAGTGGTAAAATAAATTAAAAAACCACAAGAAAAATATGCGCTACTATTTTATTAACTTTTTTTTTTATATTGTTGTAAAACGAAACTCGCGAAGTTTAACGAAGCGCCTTTCTATTATGGCCACCGCGATTTTTGTGTGTTTTGTGTTGTTTGAAAAATATACTTTCATTTAATTAAACACTTTTATATTTTTTTTTTTTTCTCTAGGAAATTTATAAGAATTCCACGCTGAGCACCACTGAGACGAAAATAAATACAAAAAAATCAACGCACCTTATTTTCCTTGGTTTTATCTGGAAGCTGGTAAGTCTTTCAATTTGATGGTAGAACTTGTAGATTTTCTTGCTTATAAATTTTGTTTTCCTTAATTCCTTTCAGGCTCGATAGGACCATGTACAATTCGCTGTTGGAATTTATAGATGCCGGTGCAAATAAGTTGCTGGGGTGCCTCTGTGGACGGACACAAAAGGTAAGTCTATGGATATAAAATTCTGGCGCAATATGTGCTCACAGAATTTTATACGCAGGAATGGAAAACAAGAATGTTTGTAAGTACAAGAAATCACAAGAGTTTGATTTATGACAATATATATATTCAGCTTTTAATATTAACAATTTCTTACGTTTTCAGAATTTTATAATATAATTTGGAGAAATAAAAGATGGAGATGCTTCGATGACTACGCCAATAAGAAGATGACGACCAGCATCACCTTCGTTCGGATAAGCCGAAGGACCAGCGAGACTCGAAGCAGTCGGTAAGGCAGGAACATAAAAAATGGTACTTAATAACTTTTAGTTTAGCTTAAGTAGTAGAAAATACATAGTTAACAAGGGTTTAGGTATAAACATTATGCATATAATGAGCCGGTCGCAAGATGTTTACGGTTATGTAATACGATCTCTCCAATTCTTAATTTTAATGTTGATGAAAACCGTTTTAGACTAAATTTATTTATACTCTTTAATTAATGGCATAATTTATTAAGGCCCCTATTATGTACGTATTATGTATGCGATGGTGTGCGATGTTGACTCGCTTCAACTACATTTTTTTCATATAACGTATTGCATATATTTTAATTGAACCATGTAGTTTGCTACCATCTATTAAGAATTTTCAAACGACGTAGTTCAACTGAAATGTATGTAATAAGTTATACGAAAAAAAATTAGTTGAATCTAGTCAACTTAAGTTGAGTTGTAATACATAATAGGGGCCTAAGTTATCTTTGTAATAGTCTGTAAGATACATAATCAGTAGACTGAAATAAATAAATAAATAAATAAATCAATACGCTGAAAAATATATTGTGAGCTAATTTATTTTCCAGTTATCACAAAAGCTTTAATTAAATTTTGCAATATAAATAATTTAGATTCTTCAAGTATAACTTGCAAGTTTTATGCTTGGAATTCTTTGAATTGTTAAAATCAAGCCCCAAATTACTTGAAGAAATTGCTAACACAGAAAAATACACCTTCAAAATGAAAAATGAAACCGATGCCAATACTAGTGCTAGTACTTATCCTTCAAATGTGGATTTGTCGAACGTAGGAAATTGTGGATTTTAATGTTTGATAGTTATGTATTCGCACTATTTTTTAAACTGTATTTTATCTATCAATATATGTATCTTTTAAGCTTTATTAAAAACACAAAAGTAGTCATATTGACGTATTACATATCATTCCGAAATTTCAAACCAGATTCTGGAATCCATTCCGAATATCACCAAAAGAAGTTGGTCACATTAGGCATGAGAGACCAATTGCGTATATGTTCCAAAAACTTAACAGAGAATTATTCTGTTACTGAATTGGAGTGCTTAGCCGTTGCACTCGCCGTTGCACGTACTTCGAGGGTCAGTAACTTAAAGTGGTGACAGACCATTCTCGTCTTCGGTGGTTGCTCCGACAAAAAGATTTAACTGGAAAATTGGCTAGGTGGGCAATAAAATTGCAAGATTTTAAATTTATGGTTGATTATCGTAAAGGAAGCGAGAACGTAGTGGCTGACGCTCTATCGCGTTCTTCTGTAGAACCTGTAGATAATAAAATTGCTGCTACTGAGTTTGAAGTACTTCCGGAAATAGATTTGCATTCCAATGCTTTCGAATCTTAAGCTTACAATTCATTAAAAGAAAAACTTCGTTCTAGCAAAATTCCTGATTTTCAGGTAATCGATGATTTTGTGTATCACCGTACAGAACTCCCGTGTGGTGAAGAAGAGGTACATAGATGAATGTGCTTGGAAGTTGTACGTACCTCTAGAGCTTAGTGAGCAAGCAATTCATGCTACACACGATCAGCCGTCATCTTCTCACGGTGGCATAGCAAAAACATTGGATAGATTGCGTCGACAACTATACGCAGGAATGATGGTTCAAGTGCGTGAGTAAGTCAAAGAATGTGGACTATGTCGAACTTCGAAAAACATTGGATAGATTGCGTCGACAACTATACGCAGGAATGGTGGTTCAAGTGCGTGAGTATGTCAAAGAATGTGGACTATGTCGAACTTCGAAAACACCAACTCAAGTTTTACGTTCACCAATGGGATAGAAAATTATTTCTAAAAGACCTTTTAAGCGTTTTAGACCTGATTGGTCCACTTCCACGCTCAAAAAAGGGATTGTTATTTAAGTAGCATAAACTGCTCGCTTGGAATTAGCATTTACCAGTCATTGGGTTGCTCTCCGCTTACGTCGTTTTTGGACAAAACATGCTTACACATGGATAAGACTATAAACTGCTCAAAATTCTTAACTTTTTATCCGAATTTACAGTCAATCTTAGAAGGGAGGATTGTTTTCAAATCATTAGAAAGTCTATTAAAAGAAACATGGCAAAAACTTATGTCACCAACTTTCAAAACTATAATATTCGCTCTAGAAACAGAAATATTTCTAATGTAATGGCGAGTTGGTCATATCGTAACTCGCAGAAATTTTGTTCTAAGTAATCAGGTAAAAAATTTTTGTAAAAGCACGCATAAAAGAAAAACTTGGCAAGCCAAATTATGCTTTAGAAGATATTTCGGAAAAAACTTTAGGAACCTATCATGCAAAAGACATATGGTAAATAAAGTGGATACTCTTTTAAAATTTCCCCTTTTTCAGCATTAATTTCGATCATCGGCTAGAATATAATCTTTTTGTGAGGGATAATTTTATAATTCAATAATAAATGGCAACCATCATTCTCATCAAAATAGCAATAATAAAATATAAGTAACGATTAATCAACCGATGGCAATGCTGCAAAACAACGAGTCTACACAAAGTATAACGTCATATATATAAAGGTGAAATGTCACAAAAACTACAACGTGTCTCTTGATTTAAGCCATTAAATTAAGCCATTAATTTAAGACATCCGCTAAGCTCGATCTTTTCTTTTTTGGATATTGAACACGATGTCATAAATATCTGCAACGTTAAGCCTAGAAAAATTTAAATAGTAATTTGGCAATCGTGAGCAATCTAAAACATCGACTTGTAATTCCCGATGCTTCATTAATTAAAGTTGCTCGGTAAAAGCCAAATAATTGGTTTACGCAAATAATTAAAGCCTAGTTACGGTTTTAACTTTAATATATTTTATATAAATTAAGCAGCGTACTTAAGCAGGTACATATTACCAAATAAACACATAAAGAAATAACAATATAAAAATGTCATCAAATTTTCAGCAAAAAATTGCTTAAGTGGTCAATTCCGCCTAAAAGAAGCTCCCGTCGTGGATATCTCGCTCGTTCAGAGCACGTTGCGTCAACAATCCCAACTTCAACTTCAAATCAACTTCTTGGATGATTTCTATTTAGAATTAAAAGTTGAACCTTAGGCCCCGCTAAAACCTTGGTGACGTCTATCCGTCCCTGTAAAGTTGAGCACCGCATCTAAAACACCACCTAAACGAAGCATCAAAACATCAAGCATTAAAACATCTTCAATTTTAAACAAAGCAATAGACGAAGCTCCCGTCATGGATGTCCCACGCGTCCAGTGATCTCTTGCTAGGTCTAGCAGTTGGTATCAGACCCGCTAACAAGTCTTCAGCAAAAAGCTGAAAGTGTTAAATAGCAAATCTTTTTTTGATATAGCTAAATTTATTTAACTATATTGGAATCTCAGTGTGCTCTGCCCAATCCACAAGAAAGGCGATCCAACTATCTGTGCCAATCACCGTGGGATAAGCCTTCTTAATATCGCATATAAGGTCCTGTCGAGCGTTTTATGTGAAAGATTGAAGCCCATTGTAAACGAACTGATCGGACCTTATCAGTGTGGCTTCAGGCCTGGAAAGTCCACCATCGATCAGATTTTCACGCTACGACAAATCTTGGAGAAGACTCAAGGAAAACAAGTCGACACCCACCATCTTTTGTCGACTACAAAGCTGCCTTCGACAGCCCAATAAGGAAGCAACTGTACTCCACCATGTCTGAATTTGGTATTCCTGCAAAACTAATACGACTTTGCAGGATGACACTGAGCAACACCAGCAGCGCAGTTAAAATCGGGAAGGACCTCTCCCCACCATTTATTACCAAACGAGGTTTCAGACAAGGTGATTCCTTATCGTGCGACTTTTTCAACCTAATGATGGAAAAGATCATCCGAGCTGCTGATCTGAGACGTAGTGGCACAATATTCTACAAGAGTGTTATGCTGCTTGCGTATGCTGATGACATCGATATCATTGGCCATAATACGCGTGAAGTCAGTGCAGCATTTTCCAGATTAGAAAGAGAGTCAAGTCGAATGGGTCTGTCAGTGAATGCAGATAAGACGAAATACTCAACAAACAAACAGTCCCAGCGTCTTGGAACTTACGTTACCGTTGACAATACCTCATTCGAGGTTGTGAAGAACTTCGTTTATCTGGGATCCAGCATTAACTCAACCAACGACATCAGCATTGAGATCAAGCGAAGAATAACTCTTAACAACAGGTGTTACTTTGGGCTCAGTAGGCAATTGAGAAGCAGAGCCCTCTCTCGACGAACGAAAATCACGCTCTATAAATCGCTCATCATGCCCGTCCTACTTTATGCATCACAAACCTGGACGCTGAGCAGTTCAGATGAAAAGACTTTAGGAGTATTCGAGAGAAAGATACTTCGTAAGATCTACGGACCAATCTGCGTCAATGGCGAGTACCGAATACGATGGAATGATGAAGTGTATGAGCTGTACGCTGACATCGGCTTAGTCAAGCGCATTAAAATCGAGCGGCTTCGATGGCTTGGTCATGTTCAGCGCATGAAAGACGATGCTCCAGTGAAGAAAACATTCGATTTGGTACCCATCGGCGGTCAACTTACAAGAGGACGACCGCATCTTCGTTGGAAAGACCAAGTAGAGGACAACCTGACGAAGCTTGGAATTTCCAACTGGCACCAGCAAGCGAAAGACAGAAATGGCTGGTGCAAATTCTTAAATGAGGCCAAGGCCGGCATACGGTTGTAGCGCCAACTAAGTAAGTAAGTAAGTAAATTTATTTAACTTAGTTATAAATTAATCAAGAAAAAGAAAAACAAATGAATAAGAAAAAAAGAAAAAAAAAAGAAACATTAAAAGAATAGACAGTAGTGAAAGAAAATCTCGTGTTGAAAAAAATTTACTCGTAGTTCATTTAAAAAAATAAACCTAGCTTAATGTTAATTATAAAAACAAAATCCATAAAACAACATGAAAAAAAAAACTTAATCATTACTATAGAAACGTAAGAAGCATAAGAAAAACAAAAACAATTGCAATAAGCAACCATAAATTATTGTAAATTTAAAAATAAATTATTTTATTTACTATTTAGAAAAGAGGCAAGGAGGCGACATCAACATCATGTCAACAGACCTGCTGACAGCAAGGGAGATACATGTAAGTCAATGTAAGCTATTTCATGAATTTAATTAACTAAATAAAAATATCAAATTTTATTGACTCAAACTAAATATTAAATAACCTATGCCTAGGGCTTAAAATGTTTTGTTTTGTGTTTTTGCAATCTCAAATACATGCTAAAAGAAAAAAAAAGCTATTGTAATTTAATGCTGAGTTTGTATTAATTTTTAACACTGATTTTGTATTAAAAATTAGGTATAATAGTAAATATAGTATACAATTGATTCCAAATTGAATAAAATATCGTAGTAATATTTTAAATGTATAAACATTAAATACAAAATTATATTGAAATATAATACCTGAATGTCTTAAAAATTAACTATAATATCACAATAGTATCGAATTAATTAAAGAAGCGAAGCTTTTTCTCATTTTCATTGGTTTGATAATTTAGTGGTTTTTTAATAAAAAACTTTTTAAATTAAAAAATTTTTAACATCTTAATTTCAACTTAAAACAATAATATTTCCACCAGTAAATTTTATTACCTTACATTATTAATTTACAATAATTTCGAATTATTTTTGTAAATGTTTATAAAATTATTGGTGTTTAATATCTAAAATATCAAACGTATATTATATAGATGTAATGTCATAGATATTTCTAGATGTAGTATGTCTACATCAAAAGTTGTCCTTATCGTGTTGCGCAAATATTTGGATCGCTTATCATTCGCAAATTGTATTTATCAAAACGGCATTGTTTAAGGCCTACAATTTTATGAAATTGATTTTTTTTATATATAAAAAATAAAGTCTTTCTGTCGTTATTGTCCCTTCCACAGCCGTTTTAGTAGGTGTCTAGCCACAGTGTTTCATCTAGATTCATTATCTTTATACTCATTTATCTCGAAACTACTTTTTACGGCATGGTGTTGTAGAAAAAACAAAAACTATTTAGCTAAATCATCTGAAATTTAAATATGCTATTCATAACATCAGTGGCTCTCGCTGGAACTAGAATCAAAGAATTATTTCAAAAACATCGTATATTTTAAAACTAATAACCGAACTTAATTTTCAAAAGCGCGTCATTCTGTCAATTTTCAATATTTTTTTTCTAGTGCCAGCCATAGCTGCAATAATAAAGATTAATTATATTTTTGGTTTTTATTTTTCTGATAAATAGAATAGTCAAAAACTACCAAAATTTTAATTTTATATTCTCTTGTTGTAATAGACGCAAGTAAAAAACAACAACAATTCTAGGAAGAAAGGTGTATGGAAAAAAGTGTCGTTTTTGAGATTTTATTCAAGCAAATCACAAAACGAGGCGTATAAAGCTTCGCTTCAAAAAATCATTGATCTTAGACTAATTTGGTTATTTTTGTTGTAAACTTGCAAACAAACTGACATTTCTTTTATATTCACCACGAATATGAGCGCTTTAAATAGTCGCCCTTGACTAACAAAAGAGATGGTGTGAATATGTATGAAAGCATGTAACAGACCATGACAATTAAAGTAAAGTTTTTTGTTTGCCTTGTTTATGCATTAATAAAATCTGAAGTAGAAAATAATTGAACAAAAAAAGAACTAAAATCGAACATATGTTAAACTTCTACTAATATGAGTTGCCAACTACTTGAATTTTATTCCTGCTCCTTAATTTTGTTTAAGGATTTTCTTTCTCAAATTAAAATAGTTTTTCATATAATATTTATTTAACTAGATGTACAAACTGAATTAATAATAATATTTACATATATTTAAGTACAAAAAGAAAAAAATAGATTAAAATGAAAAGAAGAAAATGTTAGTTTCATGATATTTGTCATGATATCATTATAATATTTACCAAATTTTTGGATTAATAGTTACATACATTACCCCACTCCAGAATAATGATGATGATTGTATACAAATACAATCAACATCCTTCTTTAAGAATTAATGATAAGCAATCATTAATTGTGACATGATATTTTAACTATGTGTGGACCACCAAGCTGGTCACACATCATAAATTGTTCACATCATAAATTGTTTACATTATAAATTGTTTACATGATCGCTGCTTCCATTCATCAGAAATGGAATATGGGAAGAATATTGATTACTAAGCAATATTCTTCCAATCTCTGGCTCTGGAGGTTTCAAAGATAATAATTGTGAATTTAGTTTATAAGAGGCAGCTTAAGAATAAAGTATTGTTTTTAAAAACTCAATTATCACGCAAGATAATTTAAGTGGCGCAGTCGACAGGATAAAATAAAGTCCTTAGAAGTTCCCAGAAACAAACTCTTTTGAAAAAAAAGAGAGAGAAATCGAGAAAATTTTTGAAGGAACAATCCTTAAATGAAATAAATTTGTTTGTGCTCAAAATATAAAAAGTGCAAATAAACTGAACAAAAATATATAGTGAAAAATTTTATAAAATCATACAAAACTGTCAGCAAAACAACCTTTAAAAAATTAAAAAGTTTGTACAAATCTGCGAAGTAAAATTACTGATTATATTGTGAAAATTTTACAAACTCATCTTAAACTATTAGCAAACATTAGTAAAATGAAATAAAATTGTTTGTGTGAAGAAGGAATACGAAAATCCAAACAAACCACAGTATTGGGAATTAAAACATCAATTTAACAAAAGTCATAGCAAGGCCAAAGCGAGCAGAAGCAGTAGAAACATCATCACCAATCACCAGGAGGATCCAGATCAACAATTGTGAAAACAATTAATTAATGTATGGAAGAATTGAGTCAATCATTTGAAAAGTTTAATTGTAAAGATTTTAAAAAAAGATAAAATGGCTTTAACACTAAATATCGACCCTCTGAAATACTTAGAAAAATTACCAGAATTTTCAGGAGATTACCAAAACTTCGTAAATCTAGTTGATAAAATTCAACCAGTTCTTGTAAGGTATGATTCTTTAGGACAAAGTATCTTTTCTGACATAATAAAGTCAAAATTAAAATATAAAGCAAGGGAAATTATAGAAATTAATAATCATGTTGATTCGTGGGAAAACATGAAGGAAATATTAATTAATAATTTTGGTGATAGATTTAGCATAGAAGAATTATTTGATCAACTAAGAGGTTTGACTTTTAAGACCCACTGTGTAGATTTTTATAATGAAATAAAAACTACATTAAGAAGATATTCTACAAACGATACTCAAATTGTAGAACAGACAATTAAGAACAATAAATTATCGGCATTAAATATATTTAAAAATAAAATTCCTGAACCAATGCGTTCAATATTATTCTGTAGAAATCCAAATAATTTGGAGTCTGCAATAGATATATTACACGAGTCCGGATACTCATATTATACACCTTTCAATAAACCAATTAATAACAATGAAAAAAACCATTTCCCAAATAAACAATTTAATCAATTTCAAAATAATAACGCAAGGAAATATCCAAGCAATTTAAACAAAAATTTAAATGAAAGGAATTCAAGTTATAATCCTTTCAATACTGTAAATAATCAAAATAATAACATAAGGAAAAATAATTCAAACAGATATATAAACGATAGCAACCAAAACCATAATCCTGTAAATAATCAAACTTATAATTCAAGAAGATATCCAAGTAACCCAAATAATAATAATAATATACAACATAATAACCCATATCATTATCAAAATTCACCTAATGTTAGTAATAACAATAATAATAATGATTATAAAGATAATATGCCAACACCAATGGAAATTGGAAATTTTCGGATGATCAGAGAAGCGAATTGTTCTATATAGTAATAAATAATTGTAAATTTCTAATAGACCCAGGAGCAACGAACTCCCTCGTAAACTTAAACGTTTTTAAAAGTAATAAAATACAATTTCTGAAAAAACCCAAAATATTGAAAGCTCTCAATAAAAATACTTTAGTTGATAAGAAAGTAGTCGTTCAAGCATTTGAAGAATTCGAACTGGGCAATGAATATTTTCAGTTCCTTGTAATAAATTTTCATGACAAATATGAAGGATTATTAGGAAATGACATTCTAAAGAAATATAAAGCAATAATAAATTATGAAACAAATATCTTTGAATTAAATTCAAAACGATTTAAATTATATTCAAGTAATCCAACAGTAAGTAGTGTATATAGAATAGATCCTGGAGAAAATTTTTATAGTATTCCTGTAGACAAGTACAAAGGAAATGCCCTAATAAATAATATAAATTTAGACGAAAAGGTCAATTTAGTGGAAGGCATATACGAGGTAGATGAATTCACATCTGTAGTCAAAATAAATAATTCAGATAACAAGGTACATGTTTTTGATATTTATAAACCATTCCAAACTATAGAAATTTTAGAAATTCACAATTTTAATGAATATAATGGAAGTGAAAATATTTGCAATGAAAGCACAAAACCAAAAGAAGAAGTTATTAAACATTTAAGAGTAGAACATTTAAATTCAGAGGAATCTTCAAAATTAATAGAAACAATAAAGGGATTTAAACAAGTTTTTGAGGAAAGTAAAATTCTTAATTTCACGAGTAAAATTAAGCATAAAATAATAACTAAAGACAATTTATTGGGGGTTGGAATTAATTTTAAAGGTTTTTTTTCGGTTTTTGAGCATTTATTTAGAAACAACGGTACAAAGTATTGTCCATCGTTAGCTACAACATTTTCCCATCTTTCTGGCAGCATATGGATTCCGCGCCGGAAGAACGATTCGTCTTTTGAGGCAATCCACGAATCGACCCATTTTTTGGTATCCTCGTAAGAAGTGAAGCGCTGCTCAGCCAAGCCATGCGTCATCGATCTGAATAGGTGGTAGTCGGAAGGGGCTATGTCTGGGCTATAAGGCGGGTGGGGTAGCACATCCCAATTCAGCGCCTCCAACGTTTCCTTGACGGTTCTTGCAACATGTGGCCGTGCGTTGTCATGTTGAAAAACCACTTTGGCGTGTCTTTTGGCATATTCCGGCCGTTTAACCTTTAATGCTCGGCTCAATTGCATCAATTGTTGTTGGTAGCGTTCCCCAGTGATGGTTTCGTTAGGTTTTAGCAGCTCATAGTACACGACACCCTTCTGATCCCACCAAATACACAGCATAAGCTTGGCGCCATGAATATTCGGCTTGGCCCTCGATGTTGATGCATGGCCGGGTGGTCCCCACGATTTTTTTCGCTTAGGATTATCGTAATGGATCCACTTTTCATCGCCAGTGACAATACGATGCAAAAAACTCTTCCTTTTATGCCGTTGAAGCAGTTGTTCGCACATGCAAAATCGCCGTTCAACGTCTCTCGGCTGCAACTGGTACGGCACCCAATTTCCTTGCTTTTGAATCATTCCCATGTCCTTCAAGCGTTTGCCGACCGTTGATAAGTCGACTCCCAATGATTCTGACAATTCTTGAAGGGTTTGACACGGGTCTTCATCGAGCAAAGCCTCCAATTCCTCATCTTCAAACTTTTTCGGCTGGCCCGGACGCTCTTTGTCTTCCGTATCAAAATCACCACCTTTTAAACCGACGGAACCAGTACTCACAAGTAGAAATCGATGGAGCATAGTCTCCGTAAGCCTCAGTAAGCGTGCGTTGTGCTTCAACCGCTTTTTTCTTCAAATGGAAGCACAAAAGTTAACCTTCCCTCAAATTGCATTTTGTTGGAACGAAAGTCGACATGTTCACAGAGAAAAAAGTATATGTTGTTTACACTTCAGTGGAATGACACATACTGAAAAATGAAGCTTACACAATGTGCTTTGAAATGAATATAGTCACAGGTGTGCCCGATGCGATCTATTGATAGTTACGCCATCTCTTAGAAAACCTTTAAAACTAATTCCAACCCCCAATACCAATAAAAAGTAAAATTTACAGATACCCGTACATACATAAATCGGAAATTCAAAGACAAATTACAGAAATGTTGGAATCAGGAATAGTTCAACCGAGTAAAAGTCCATATAATAGCCCTGTTTGGGTGCTACCTAAAAAACTAGACGCATCTGGGAAAAAGAAATGGCGTTTGGTAATAGATTACCGCAAATTAAATGAAAAAACTATTGATGATAGTTACCCTATTCCGAACATAACCGATATTTTAGACAGATTAGGAAGAAAGAATTATTTCTCAATTCTAGATTTGAAAAGTGGGTTCCATCAAATTGAAATGGATCACGAAGATATAGAGAAAACGGCTTTCTCTGTGGACAATGGTCATTACGAATTTCGAAGAATGCCATTCGGGTTGAAAAATGCACCAAGCACTTTTCAACGATTAGTAGACAATATTTTAAGAGAAAATGTAAAAAGAAATTAATGCATGGTCTACATGGACGATATTATTATATTTTCAAATGGGCTGGAGGAACATATTAAATCATTGAAATCTGTATTAAAAAATTTGAAACACGCTAGATTACGAATACAACTGGATAAATGTGAATTTCTAAGAAAAGAAGTTGAATTTCTTGGACACGTTGTTACAGAAAAGGGAGTCGCCCCAAATTTAAAGAAAATCGAAGTAATTAAAAATTTTAAGTTACAGTTACTGAAATCAAACGATTTTTGGGAATGACTGGCTATTATAGGAGATTCATTAGGAATTATGCTCAAATAGCTAAACAAATTACAGTTTGTTTAAAAAAGGATGCGGTAATAAATCCGTACAATGAAAAATATATTGAAAGTTTTAACTATTTAAAAGAAAAATTAATAAGTGCACCCATATTGATATATCCTAACTTTAATAAGGAATTTGAAATTACAACTGATGCTAGCAATTTTGCTATTGGCGGAGTACTGTCACAAGAAAATAAACCAATTGCTTACGTATCCAGAACTTTAAATGAATCAGAACTTAATTATAGCGTAATCGAAAAAGAATGCTTAGGAATTGTGTGGTGTTTAAAACAATTCAGACCATACGTATATGGAAGAAAAATTAAACTTTTTACCGACCACAAGCCTTTAGTATGGCTAAATAGCTTAAAAGAGCCAAATAGTAAATTAATTCGTTGGAAATTACAGTTAGGAGAGTTTGATTATACTATACATTATAAAGAAGGACAAGAAAATAAAGTAGCTGATTGTCTTAGTAGAATTGAAATTAACTTAAATGAAAATGACGAAGACAATCCAAATGAATTTATAGATAACCCAGAACAAGATTCTAATGAATCAATTAAACAAATAGGAACACCAATAAATTTTTACAAAAATCAAATTATTTTGGAAACAAAACAATCAGGATCATTAAATATAAAGAATATAAATATATTTAATAAGAAAAGGAAAATAATTAAAGCAAAAGAATTGGATGATGCCACAATTATAATGATATTTAAAAATCATCTTAATCCAAACTACATGAACGCACTATTTACAGATGATGAAACATTTAACAAAATAAATTCAATATATTTAGGACTTTTCAAGAAATACAAAATTGTTCGTTGTAAAAGATTATTAATAGACATTATTAACCCAGAGGAAATTGAAAAATTAATTGAGAAAAATCATTTAGAAAACAACCACAGAGGAATAAACGAAATTTATGAGGAAATCAAGTTCGAATATTACTGTCCCAAAATGAAGATAAAAATTAATGAATATGTAAATAATTGTGAGATATGTATTTTAGAAAAATATGAAAGAAATCCTATTAAAATACCATACAAAATAACTGAAACTCCAGAAAAACCAAATCAAATTATACACTTAGATGTATTTTACTCTATACGGAAATCTTTATTTGCAACAATGATAGATAAGTTCAGCAAAGTTGCTCTTTTAGTAAAAATTAAAGATCGCACAGAAAAGGAATTTAGAAAAGCTCTAACTAGATTTATTAGTACTTATGGTAATATAGGAAAAATAGTAACAGACAATGAGCTGGGAATGAAATCTAACTTAATGAAAGAGTTCCTGAGAGAACAAAATATATCTATACAATTTACTTCTAGTTCCAATCACAATGGGAACTCCGTTATCGAAAGATTGCATAATACTATCAACGAGCATTTAAGGCTTTTAAAACATTCAAAAGGACATTTTAGTATTGAGGAACAAATGATTTTAATAAATGGCTATTATAATAATAGTATACATTCCACGACCAAGATAAAGCCAATCGAATTTGTTCAAGGAAAAATAAAGGAAGCTCAGTATGTCGAAATTTATAATAAAATCATAGAAAAGAAACAAAAATCTATCGAAAGATTAAATAAGGACAGGTTAGACGAAAATCAAATAGAAGATGGTATTAATTACATAAAAGAAGTACGAGGAGGTAAGAATCATTCTAAATATAGAAAGATAGAAGGAGAAAATATTAATCAAGATCATATAAAAGATAAAAGGTCAGGGCACATATATTACAAAACTCATGTGAAAAAAAAGAAAAAGTTTCAAGACTATACAACATGCAAATACATGGGCAAATTACAAGGCACGGAAAAGGGAACTGAAGTACCTCATACGACAACGGAAATGGCAGTCGTGGAGAGACTTCTGTTCTGGGATGGAAACTATATCAGAAGCATGTAGGCTTCAGAAAATGGTTTCAAAAGACCCATTCTCCAAAGTGGGACTGATCCGAAAGAAGGATGGAACCATGGCAGAGAACCTAGAGGAGTCCATGGAAGTTCTGATGGAGGTGCACTTTCCTGGAAGTTTTAAGTCTGATGACCCGTGGACACCCTTGAAGAAAGGAATGCACAGGGTTGACAGGCTGGAAGCCGAAAGGATGATCACTATGGACGGGGTGAGGAGTGCTATACGCTCATTTGCTCCGTACAAAACATTAGGGATGGACGGTATATTCCCTGCTATGATGCAGTGGGGGGAAGATCTCATTGCACCTAGGCTGTGGGGTATATTCGTTACTTGCCTAGCGACTGGGTATGTTCCGAGAGTCTGGAGAGAGGCGAAAGTTGTCTTTCTTCCGAAGCCTGGAAAAAAATATTATGCGTAGGCTAAGTCGTTCAGACCGATCAGCCTAACATCTTTTCTCCTGAAAACGATGGAAAGAGTGATGGTTGACTGTCTTGAGAGCACCTCGCTGACGCAAAATCCTCTGAGTAGATGCCAACATGCATATAGAGCAGGTAGGTCTACGGAGAGTGCTCTTCACGAATTGGTAAGAGTGACTGAAAAGGAGGTATTTTCAGGAGGCATTGCGATGGCCACATTTATGGACATCGAGGGTGCTTTCGACAAAATATGCTTTGGAAGGCTGCGGCAAGCCCTGACAGAACGCAATGTAAGTCCAATGATAGCAAATTGGGTGGACAATATGCTCAAACACAGGGCTGTCAACATGCAGAATGGTAGAGTAAAGACTAGAGGTAGAGTAAGTAGAGGATGTCCCCAGGGCGGGGTGTTATCGCCAACCCTGTGGAACATAACTGTGGACTCACTACTGGTTAGACTGGATGAATTGGGCATACACACGATAGGGTATGCAGATGACATTGCGTTGGTGGTCCGCGGCAAGTTCATTGACACCATCTCTGACATCATGAATGGAGCACTCCGAATGGTGGAGGAGTGGTGTCGAGAACAAGGCCTTACCGTAAACGCAGGCAAGTCAGACAATATTCTCTTTACTAGAAAGAGGGTAGGCCTGAGTACAGAACCACTCAGACTTTTTGGAGCTGAAATCAACATGTCCACGAAAGTTAAATATCTAGGGGTAACCCTTGATAGCAAACTGAACTGGAACGAGCATGTGGAAGATAGGATTCAAAGAGCCAAGAGGGTTCTGTTCCAGTGCAGACGCGTTTGTGGTCTCAAATGGGGGCTAAACCCAGAGGCTATGAAATGAGTTTACACTATGATGGTTAGACCTGTCATCACGTACGCTTCGGTGATTTGGTGGACAAAAGTCAGCCAGAAAACCATTAAGAAGAGATTGGACAGAGTCCAACGGCTGGCGTGTGTTGGAATAACAGGTGCAATACGCACCACTCCAACAAGCGCAATGGAGGTTCTGTTAGGTATGCTGCCGTTGGATTTAGAAATAAAGAAAACAGCGGCGCTGTCAGCCCTCAGGATGTTGCGAAATGCTACGTGGCATGGGGCAACGGCCCTGCATGGTCATATTCGCATCCTTGATATTGTACAGAGAGATGTCAGGGAGGCGTTTATGCCTATGGATGGAAGGCAGAGAGTAAAAATAACAGAAAAATGTTATAAAACTCTTATAACGGATGAAGCCGTTTGTGAAGAAATCGCTGGTAGCGATATCAGTATATTCACAGACGGCTCTCTGATGAATGGCCGGGCCGGGGCAGGCGTGTACTCAAAAGAGTTAAGCCTATCCTGTGTACTGAGGTTGGGGAGGTTTGTGTCTGTATACCAGGCAGAAATGTTTGGCGTAGTGCATGCGCTGGACCACCTGATAGATGGCCGGATCAGTGGCAAGAAAATTGTCATCGCTCTCGACAATCAGTCTGTGATTAGGTGTATGCAACGGACAGACATCACTTCCAGGTTAGCCATAGAATGTCTTACAAAACTCAATAGGTGCGCCCAGACGAATGAGCTTACACTTATGTGGGTGAGAGGACACTCTGGCATAGAACAGAATGAAGAAGCTGATTCTTTAGCAAGAGCAGGATCAGCAGAAGAATTCTGTGGACCAGAACCACGTATCGCCATAGGCGACAACATGGTGGCAGGCCTTATTAAACAATGGACGGACTCGGAACACAGTAAAAGGTGGGAAGAAGCCGTTAACTGCAGGCAATCAAAGGCGGCCGTGAAGTGGTCTCGTAGTGAGGCAGCAAAAGTTATCCGATACAATCGAAGGACTTTAAGCTGGCTTACTGCACTGGTCACAGGACACGGTCCCTTCATGTACCATCTCGGGAAGATGACTCTGACCGAGGACGATGCGTGTAGGTTATGCCTAGAGGAGCCGGAAACAGCAGCACACATTCTGTGCCAGTGTCCGGCGCTGGCAAGCATAAGATTGACCACTCTGGGACGCCCATTTATTGGCGAAGCCGAGATTGGTCAACTAACCTATAAGGATATGCTTGAGGTGACAAAGGATGCTTACACGAAGAGCATGCTCACGTACGAGTACTCCGAGAAGTAGTACCCTTTGTCCAATAGGGGACGAAAAGGGACCCACTGTGGTCTGCTTCGGCAAATCCCCAACTTATTATATATAAGACTATACAAAAGTAAAATTCCCAACAGAACAATTATCCAGAATAGAATTATTAAGATCCCTACAAAACTAAATTTGAAATTAGTTAATAATTTTAATTTATTTTTCAGATGGAACGATATTACTTATATATACCAGTACTTTTCATAATTCTTAGAACAAGCAAACAGTCAACAACAGAAATAGAGATTCTGGACTTTGATAATAATAATGGATATTTACCTATTAAATTAGAAAATATTAAATTAGTAGAGAGTTATCTTAAGATTTTACATATAATAAATATATCGGATTTGGACATAGCCATAAATCATATTGGGAAAAACATTTTATCATTACAAAATTCTTACTCTAAGGAGAATTTACTCGATAGTTTATTTATCTCTTTAAACACTAGTTATCATAATCTATTAAACAAATTTAATATACTTACACTAAACAAAAATAAAAGAAATAAAAGAGGGCTTGCGAATATAATAGGAAGAACTTTAAAGTTAATAGCTGGTACTATGGATGATGAAGACAAACAGGAAATAACTGAAACACTTGATAACTTAAACAGTAATAACAAGAAATTAATAGAAGAAAATAATAAACAAGTAACAGTTAATGAGCAACTATCAAATCAAATGAAAAACTTAACTAAACATATTAGAAACATGCAATTATACATATCAAACTATATAACAAATATTAATAAGGGAACAAATATTAATTTCCATAATGAAATAAACTATATAAAAACAATTTTTCAAATTGATCATCATCAACTCCCTTACGAATTATATAGATGATTTAGAGCAAATAATATTAACAAGCAAATTAGGCATTTTAACGAGAAACATTTTAGTAGATGAAGAAATCAGTTTACTAAAAGATATAAACAGTTTTGAACACATTAAAGTAGCAGTAGCTAGCGAAATGGAAGCAATCATTATAATTCTTTTGATACCAAGTTTTTCGGAAAAAGAATTTGATAAAATTTTAATGGAACCTATTCCAAATAGAGAAAGTAAAAGTGTAGTCTTTAATTATCAAATAGTTTTAACAGATAGAGAGGGTAATGCATACGACCATAATGTTAAAGATAATAAAATAAACAATTTAAAAGAAATTAAAGACAATTGTATTGAAAACATATTTAAATCAAAGGAAGCCAATTGTACAATGAAAAGAGAAATTAATTCAGAAATTAAGGAAATAAAAAATGGATTAGTTTTAACAAAACAAACCGATCGTATAATATTGTATCAAAATTGTTCAAAAGATAATATCTCTTTAGAAGGAACAAAATTGATAAAATTTAAAAATTGTTATATTAACATTCAAAATAATACATTTAAAAATTTTGTTAACCAAATTGAGCAAAATATAGTAAAACCAAATTTCATAAATATAATTAAGGAAAAGAACATTATAAATAATATATCAATTGAAGATATAAATTTTGAAAATATTAAAAATAGACAAATTATTGTAGAAATTTCAAAAAATAATAAGAAACACAATGTTTTACAATATTCATTTATTACAGTTATATCAAAAATTTTAACATTAATAATTATATATTACCTTTTTATACATTGTAGAAAAATTTGTAAAACTTCGTCAGAGCCTCAGACTAAGGGAGGGGGAGTTACATACATTACCCCACTCCAGAATAATGATGATGATTGTATACAAATACAATCAACAACATTGTATACAAATACAATCAACATCCTTCTTTAAGAATTAATGATTAGCAATCATTAATTGTAACATGATATTTTAACTATGTGTGGACCACCAAGCTGGCCACACATCATAAATTGTTCACATCATAAATTGTTTACATTATAAATTGTTTACATGATCGCTGCTTCCATTCATCAGAAATGGAACATGGGAAGAATATTGATTACTAAGCAATATTCTTCCAATCTCTGGCTCTGGAGGTTTCAAAGATAATAATTGTGAATTTAGTTTATAAGAGGCAGCTTAAGAATAAAGTATTGTTTTTAAAAACTCAATTATCACGCAAGATAATTTAAGTATTAATCATGATTTAATGAAACCAGTTTTGTTTATTTTTCAACATGAACTAAATCGAATTCTATTTCACCCAGTTAAGGCCATGTGAATAGGGCGACATTGTGGGCGAAAAGAAGAAAGGGTATCTTTTTGCAAGATGGGAGGGTTAAGACAAGGGGTCCAATATCATATAGGAAACCTAATTTCATTTCTTCGGGCATTTTTAAATAAAGTTTAGTTTCCTTTTTACCGGTTAGTTTCAATAGAATGTTTTAACAGTAAACCTCCGCATAAAATTATTTTTATGTACTCGACGAAAAATTTTTACAGGAGCAAGGCCCACCCCATTTTCCCTGAGCACAACCGGCCACCAGTATGCAGAGTAAGCTCCTTTAAAATTATAGTCCCAGTCGGTTTGTTAAAAACCCTCATCTATTTCTGAAACAGTGTTAAGCGTCCATGGTGTCTTCGACTTGGTGAACTGATTACTAGAATCAAAAAAGAATGATTCGTAACGAAGGTTAGATTTAGAATTCCTTTATTCTACAATATCAACCAGATCTTCGATGGCGGAGTGATATTCGTCGAAACTTTCATGTTCATTTTGTCGACGTTTTCATATTCTTGCAAAATTCAGTACAAAAGGTATCCAAACTAATCCGAGGATGGCGGCGATGAAAATTCCAAAAACATTCTTTTGGTTTACCAACAAAGAGCAAATGAAGGTTGTCGCCCAAAAGTTGGTAGTCATTTAAAAGTGTTTGACTCAGTTGACTTCGTCTATTAGTCGGTGTCGGTTGTGTCAATTTGTTTTAATAAGTGTACTTTTTGTTTGTTAATTTTATTCTAAAACTATCTGTTCGTAATACATGTGAGTGTGTTTATTATAATAAACAATAATAATTATTAACATAATATTTGAATTTGTGTTTTAATAACACATAATATAAATAACGTAAGTAAAAGCTTGCATTTTAGTTTTCAGTTTAATGTTTTAAACATATTAACAAAGTGTTGTTGTTTTGCATGCTTGCTGTGTTTTGCTTTCCTCTTTGTGCAGTGATTTGTTTATCTTAGTCTCAGTGATTGTTGTTTTTGTTCTTTGTTTGAACTTAACTGTGCGCTCGTTGTGTTAAAATAATAGCCCTAAAAGCACATTTGGCATCTGCTTACTTTTTCAATCTTTAAACATGGAATATTTTTCTTTGGAAAATATTGTCGCTTGTTCTTTGAACGAGTTATGCAAATGTCAAAACATTCTGTACCCCATGTTTAATTGTTCTGGTCCATGTGAGCAAATGTTTCATGCATCTTGTGCCGGTATTTCTAAATCATATCTAGACGATTTAGTATCTGTACGGTTAGGTCTTTGCTGATTCAAAAATAAAGCTTTTTGGGAAAAGGCTTAATACGTTAAATAACAATTTTAGAGAAATCGTCAAATTTTTTAGCGAAATTAGAGCCACACCTAGTACCAGCGTCTATGATAAAATATCTATTCCGGAAAATGTCCCACCTTCTTTGTCACAGACTGTTTCTTCCGGGACTCAAACTATTATTTCATCAGAAAAAGACCATTTTATTTCAAAAAGAAAGAGGAAGAACAAAAATAAGCGTCGCAAAGCATCTTTGAACAAAAATACTCCAGTTTCTTCTTCGTCACCTACTAATATTTCTCCTTTGACTAATAGTCCAGTTTTACCTCCTATTGAACCCAGAAATCATTTAAATTTAAGGGCAGTGTCAAGGAGGAAAAATTTATTTATTTCACGTCTTCAGCCTGACGCAACTGTTGAAAACGTATTGACGTTTATCAAACATAACAACTTGTTGAGTCAAAACGACTTTTTCATGTAAAAAAATAGGGAAAAAACCTTCCCACTCTTCTTTCATTCTCACAGTTTCAGCTGAAGAGTTTGCAAATGTTTTAAATTCTAATTTGTAGACCGATAATATATTCGTTTCAGAGTTTCTGCCTAAGAATAAGTCTAGAAGGACGACTCAACGTGTTCGTCAAACTCAAAAGAACTGAATAGGCTATCCCTTTACTATCAAAATGTAAGGGGATTACGCTCTAAGACGCGAGACATTTTTTTAATGTCTCAAAATTTGTCTGAAGATATTATCGCATTGACTGAAACGTGGTTAAATGGAAGCATTACTGACTTGGAATTGTTTGATAATAGTTTTGAAGTATATAGAAAAGACAGATACGCTGGCAATACTTCTGCTTTCGGTGGTGGTGTCTTATTAGCTATTAGAAACTACTTCGTTAGTTCCATTATCGATATTCCCTGCTCTTCTAATATCGAACTTATATGCATTAAGGTTGTACATTGTAATTCTAATGTATATGTAGTTAATGCTTATGTTCCTCCAAAGAGCAGTGTGGAAATTTATGCAAGCCTTGCGGATTGCATAGAATACGTTATAAATATTCGTGACGACATTTTATTGTTGGGCGATTTTAATCTGCCTTACTTGAAATGGGAATCTTCAGACGATGATACATATTTTTGTGCATCTAATTCGAAGACACGCCAAGAGCATATATTTGTTGATAATATATGTTCCGACTTACAACAAGTAAGTTGTATTTATAATAGTCGTGAAAGACTTCTTGACCTGGTCTTAGCTACAGCCTGTAACAACGTGATTGTTAAGAGGGCCCTTCATGCTCTAACTTCTGTTGATGACTACCATCCACCACTGAGCATATGGTACAAGTCCGACTGGGAAAATATAGTGAATTCTAATTCAATAGATAAAGTTTATGAATTCAATTTCAAAAAAGCTGACTTTCTGAGGTTGAATCATTTACTTCATAGTAAACTTAATGTAATTTTAGAATATTTTAATGGTAATAATCTTGAAGATTCAATTAATTTTTTTTATATGGAAATCTTTACTATGTTTTCTGAGTCCATGCCGTATAGCCACAAATTTGCGAAAAATTGTGCTTACCCTTGGTACACAAGGGAATTGAAGACTCTTCGCAACAACAGGAATAGGGCATGGAAGAAATATGTCTGTAGCTTAGACTTAAATGACCTAGAAACCTACAAGCGTTTGTTTCTGGATTTTGAAAGTTGCTCAGCTACCTTATATCAAAATTATTTAGACAATATTAAGCTGAGAATATTGTCTGATGCAAAGAAATTCTGGAGTTTCATAAACACCAAAAAAATCTGATGGATTCCCTTCATCATTTAAGACTTCTGACGGATTTACTGACGATCCCGTTATAATTTGTGGCCTATTTGCCACTCTCTTTAAAGAGTCATTCTGTTCAGACTCTTTTAATCCTGATGAAGATTATTTTGAATATATGAACTCTACACCCAGGGTTTCGTTGGACCCTATATCTTTTAATTCAGAGGATATTTTAAAGTATATTGGATCGATCGAAAAATATTTTAATGCTGGACCTGACGGAATTCCTGCCGCAGTGTTAACGCAATGTGGTTTCGTTCTAAGCCTACCACTCAAGCGCGTCGGAAGCGAATTTCATCTGGGGGGCAGTACAAATGGGGGGCCGTACAAATGGTGGTGCAAAAAAAGTTCACCAAAATTTCTTCACATGAAACATGAAGAAGAGAGAAAGAAGAGGAAAATATATAATACAAAAATATTATCGTTGTAAAAAAACTGATATTTTGAATAACTTTTCCTTTTAAATTGTTTATCTAGCTAAAAAAGTGGGGGGCAACTGCCCACCTTTCCGACGCCAATGCTACCACTCTCCATGTTATTCAATAAATCAACTAGGGAATGTAATTTTCCACTTTTTTGGAAAAAATCTTTTATAAGTCCTATTTATAAAAAAGGTTGTAGGAATGATGTAAACAACTATAGGCCTATCGCTAAACTCTCATCGATTCCAAAACTTTTCGAGCGGCTCGTGTATGATCGTGTGAAGATTCATTGTGGGAGGGTCATAACAACTCGTCAGCATGGATTTGTTACTGGCAGATCCACTGTGTCTAATCTCCTCGATTTTACAACATTCTGCTTAAATTCAGTTTATTCTGGTAACCAGGTCGATTGTATTACCACGGATTTTAGTAAAGCATTTGATAAACTACCACGCAAATTAATTATATTTAAACTAAAGTTAATGGGTTTTCCACAATTTTTTGTAAGCTGGATTCAATCGTATCTGACAGAGCGATCTTATCAAATACTCTGCGGTGTATTGTCTGCTGAATTTATTGCTGAATCAGGTGTTCCTCAAGGTAGCCACCTTGGTCCACTTCTGTTTATTTTAGCCATTAATGATGTAACCCTCATCATCAAATACTCTCATCTGCTCATTTATGCAGATGATATGAAAATATACAGAACAGTAGATTCTAAAGACAATTCAGTTCTACTCCAGTCTGATTTAAAATCCTTTGAAGTTTGGTGTTCTAAAAATAATATGCTTCTTAATCCAGATAAATGCCAAACTATGACCTTTTCGCGAAAAAGGAATAATTTAATTTTTGATTATAAGATAAAAGATACTGCATTAAGTCGTGTAGATGCTGTCAAAGATCTTGGTATATGCATGGATTCTAAGCTATCGTTACGCGTTCATATTGATAGCATTTGTAAAAAAGCGTCTTCTATGCTCGGTTTTATAAAACGCTGGGCCAAAGAATTTAATAGTATGATTACAACTACAACGCTGTTTATTCAATCGATCGTCCTCACTTGGAGTATGCAAGTCAAGTTTGGTCGCCAAGTTACAATGTACATGCTGGACGAATAGAAAGAATTCAAAAACGTTTTGTTCGGTTTGCTCTAAGGGGCTTAAGTGGAACTGACACTTTAAATCTTCCTCCTTATGAGGATCGTTTAAAACTATTAAAAATGCAATCCTTAAATGAGAGAAGGAAGTCTGCTGATATCGTCTACTTACACCAACTCATAACTGGTGTTTTCGATTCACCGGAACTCCTAACTCTTATAAATTTCAACACTAACCGTAGAAGCAGTAGAAACGCTAACAATTAAATTTACTTACCATTTAGTAGCACAAATTAAATGGCTACTGCTCCTTTAAATCGCATGAGTACTTTTGTTAACAACTGTAGCTTTTTTTATGTTAACTTATCGAAAGGTCAACTCAAAAGTAGATTGAAAACTAATGTATGATTAGATCTATGTTAACGCATGGTTAGTTGTTATGTCTTGTGTTGTCCCTGAGCCCAACCCATATTATGGTGGGTAAATTTTTCTCACTTTGGAATGTTTTGGACCACTTTTATCTATGTATATCGTTGAGATATTTCAATGATATTAAGTTGGTTCTTAAGATAGTCTAATGTGGAGAAAGTGCGAAAAAGCTGTAGTAGCTGAACTCTATTGTTATTGCATGTTAAAATTAATGGTTTGTGTTAACACATAAAAAAATACCTGCTTTGTTTTATTTTTTTAATTAAATTCAACTGTCGATGTAAGGTATTACATATTACTTATACGAATCTAAGTCCTTGAAGAATTTAAACAAACTAAGTCAAACAAGAGGAAATATCGTTTGGTGTAGAAGAATATTTCCAAATTTCAAACATCTGATAAAAAAATGCTTAATATTTGGTCTACCAATCCAAACAAACAATCGAATTGAGTCGCTAAATTCAGAATAAATATATAATGAAATCAAAACAGTCGAAATTATAGAAAAAAACATAATTTCTATAACCATGCAAGCTAAATGAACTACATTTAAATTTTAATAAAGAAAGAGTAAAAAGGTAAGTCACTCAAGTTTTAAGACTTGAGTTTTAGACCTGGCTATCTGTTATGCCCTACGTTGGGCGCCAATTGTGTAGTGTTCCAATGTTTTGATGTGTAAGCTCTCAACTTCGAGCGTGTTTCTTTGATCTAGGATATGGATTCAGAAGTGGTGTACATCCAGCTATCCTTTTGCTAGCTCGTCGAACGTGGTCGGAGATCTTTCTAAATCCTAATCTCACAAAACAATACAGCAATAAATATGTGCACATTAGAGAGACTTAAAAAAACAATGCACCTAAATCTGGGTTCAAAAATCTAAACTTCAGTTAAAAGGAAGCCAAAACAAAAAAAAAATAAAGCAGAAACTAGTCAATAAATCCCTAAACAAAACAAATCCTTAAACCTTCACTCGAAACCATTATTCAAAAGAAGAAGAGTGCCTTGATGTTAATCGGCCTTTATCCCTGCCCACCCTGCCATGGCAATTTATCAGATATTTTAAAATTGCCCCAAACGCAAGCCAGATAACAAAGGTTAAACCTGGCCGCCTATCATGCTGACGTATGACGGACTCACAAAAAACTATTAATTACTCCTAACAATGTTAGTTACAATTCAATTAATCATTTTATTGACTTTCGATAACATTTTCCAACAAGAAACGAGAAAATTTTAAATTATGTGTAAGAATTTCGAAATTACTTAAAATTAAGATACGAAATATTACTGATAGATATTTAAAGTTCAATTATTTGTTTTTGTAATAAAATATTTTGTAAATTAAACATTTTAATTTGTTTAGAAAATAACTAGAAAATTTTAATCAATTGAAAGTAAATCTAATTTGAAAAAACAGCATTTGTAAAGAGCTTTTTTTAACTAAAAATATTAACTTGAACAAGTCATGCTTGCAAAAAACCGCCCATTCAACGGAATGTAAGAAAGAAAATATGTAAAACTTAAAGCGGGTAACACATTAACACTCTTGAATAACACTCAAAAATTCAGCAACAAAAATTTCTGTGGTTGACTGTTGAATTACACATGCTAACCTGCATTAAAAGAGAGAATTTGAGTATGAGTGTCACTCATGATCGCTAATGTGTACCCCGCTTCATGGTTAAGAAAATCAGGTGTTAGGGAGTTTTTGACAACACCATGAATTTCTTTGCTTCTGTCAATAAGTTGTGAGCAAAAGAGCGGAACTGTTGATAGTTGTCGAATTGTGTTATTTGTTTGAGTTGCTAGATGATGGGCTTTAGTTTTTATTGCGCAAATTAAGTATAAATAAATACTTAATGCAATTAATTGTGCCGTATTGTGTTGACAAATAGTTATAGCAAATGACTTCGCCGATTTGCCAAGTTCGTCAGTGAATGTTTTGGCCATTTTATCTGAAACGTTCGCTGGAAGGTGCTGCTGACATGAAGCTTTGGCCAGCATGCAAATTGTCTTGCATTCACATCGTTGTTTTTTTTTTGGATAACGCACAGCGTCTTATACATTTTTTATTGTTTTCCATATCACTTTATTCTCAATTTAATCTCAGTAAAAATATTATAAACTTGCAGAAAAACATGAATTTAACAAAATTTGTTTTCATTGCAATTCACCATCAGCTGTTTTTGACAAGAGCGGGGAAACATAAATTTATCATTTTGAGAGAGAAGTGTCAAACTTACTAACACCTCTATTTCTTACACCATGCTGCCCCGCTTTAAGCTATAACTTATTGTTACTCTACACAAAACCAGCAGTGTTGCCAACTTTTCAATTCTAAAATCCACCAAAAGAAAAAAATGCACTATTTCCTCAAAAATGCACCAGAATTATTAGGTTTTTAAAAATATAAAGCACCAAATAAAATTAAAAAATTAAATATTCTGAACTGCCAGTTATTTTGATTTTGAAAAACAGTTTGCTTTACATATTTACACAAATTTTAAATCCTTAAATTAAGCGAATTTACGGAATCTAACTCAAAAATTACTTATGTTTTCATATACTTGTTCCATCCAATCACATCTTGAGATCAATTTATTTTAAATATTAAGGCAAATGTGGTGCCTCTGAAATTAGAAAAAAAAGCACAAAAAAATGCACCAGGCACCAAACTTCATTTTACTTGCGCCAAAATTCTCAAAATGTACCAAATCTGGTAGAAAAAGCACCAAGTTGACAACAGTAAAAACCGGTTAGGAGGAATGATATAAAAGATAAAAAAGACCCGCGATAGAACGCAATGGAATCGAACCAGAATTTAGCAACACAATTACCATATAAGGGAGTCTGAGTTCATGTTCTGAGTTACAAATTCTGTTATTTTTTTTCTCGTGTAATTGTCTTATAATCGTATAAAATTGTTTTTGTATTTATCTTATCTTAACTTTTGTTTTTGGTATCTATTAGGGAGTCCAATCACGGAAGCTTTTCTCGATCCCGGGATCCCGGGACTAGTTCGGGATTGAAAATTTGAAGATTTAAATAATTCAAAACGTTTTTAATACCATTTGTTGTTATTTTTAACTTGAAACTAAAAAATGTATATTAATTCAAGTATAAACTAACAAAAAAAAAAAACAAAACACATTAGGGATATTCACAATTGCTTTTTTTTCAGTGTAGTTAAAAGACCCCGTAATATTGTACCACACTTTACCTAGCGGTTTTTATATTTTTTCTTGTTTAACATGAAATCTCTAAAAACCAAAAGTGTTGTAATTTTAAGTATCCCAATGATATGATTATCAAGTGTGGTTTTTAAAGTTCCATACACAACTGATCGGTATCCAGTTATTTTGAAAAGCTTTTTTTAAATCAAATCGATTGGTTCTTTGAAAAAAAGATGAACCAACCTGATAAAAATAAATTTGACAACAAAGTCAGTTGCATTTTCGATTTTGTGCCGAAGAAAAGCAAAAACTATTTTTGTTTTGACTATGTAATAAGACAAAATTAAATTTATGTTTTTTATCTTTTTATGGCCTTTTAATATTAATAGGATTTAAAAAACAAAGATCTAAAGGGTTGAGAAACATTTAAGAGATTTAAGAAAAGATTTGTGCCGAACAGAAGCAAAACAATTTTTTCTTTGTACAAGCTTGTAAAACGTAAGTAGCGCAGGTTAAAATGAAAGGTATATTTTTTCATCTTTTCAGGATCTAAAAGATAGGAATATTACCTCAAAAAAATTATTTTGTTCTTATTTTAGCCTAGCCATTGAAAGAGTTACAGAACTAAAAATATAAAAAAATAAAATACAGAACAGTTTAAGGTATTACTATATAAATGTTACACTTTCTTTTACACCGATTTCATGATTTTTTGTGTTTAAGGCATATTAATTTTGGAAAAGACTTCTCAAAATTAAATTTTTTGTTTAAATTATTTTTAAAGTAATCATTAATCTGATCAACGTGTTTTATTTTCGGATATTACCGTTCTATTCTATGCTAGTTGTAGAAAAAGTTGTACGATAATCGTAGGCAATTTGTATGTTTCGATCACGATTGCCTTCACCACAAAAAAAATTATTTCCTAAGTCAGAATATCGCACAATTTTGAAATACATAGCTTACTTCCCGATCTTGCAATTCTTCTAAAACTTTGCAAAGTGATTCACACTCATCGACCTCACAATCTTTTTCAGCCTCTATAAAAGGTTTTTCTAATTCTATATTCATATCAACTTAAAATGAAATGTTTGCCTTCACATGAATATTTGTAATAGAAATTTAAAAATCCCTTGATCCTGAGAGACAATCCTGGGACTTAAAAACGACTTAATCATCCGGGATCCACTTCCCGGGCTTGACTTCCGTAGTATCTATGTATAAAATCACTTTTTACACAGAAATAACACCAACGGCTTATTTTTATGAAAAGTTTTCATTAAAAATTAATTGCTTTTTAAATCAAAGGAAACACAAACGGATATTTAATGAATTAAAAGAATGATTAAAGATATCGTCGAAAGAACGCGTGCTCGTTTTTAATGCTCGCTTTGATCACTGGGTGAATGCTTCCAAAAAGTACAAAGGTTTTATGGAATGTAAAACTAGCTCCACAAAATGAAAAACCTAGATTTCTTATCATCGGTCTACAGAAGGAAAAAGGTAGAGAGGAAGGAAATACATTCGATCATTGCAATATCGCTAATTTAAAAGTATATCTAAACTCTGATTCATATCCCTATGATGATTTGAATAGTCGCTTTGAAATGGGACAGTAAGCTGTTCTATATGATATGTATGTGAAATTTCAACAAAGTTATTATATGCGAGAACCTCAACCATTGCTAGATGTCGTTGGATTCAAGGCTATTGCTCCGCTAATTATTGTTGATGTAACACATCAAAATGAAGCAGTTAAAACAGGACCTATTGATGTACGAATTGAGTTTTACACCGAAGCAAACAAACCGATTCCAGACAAAACGTCAGCTTACTGTTTGGTAATCCATGATCGTTTAATTGAATACACTCCTCTAACAAATGAAATCATAAGAATTATTTAAATATAGCAAATCAATAAAAAAACAATAATGATTCATATATAAATCAACTCGTTTTGTTTTATTTATATCAGCATAGTTGCGTATGGTTATCACCTTAAACTTGAAATGCTGATTTATAACAACAACAACAACACCGAAGTTTATGTAGCGACTTAAATCTATAAACATTCTGCTTGCTATGAAGCTTGGGCTTATCACCTAAAACTTAAAATTTGATTTATACCAACAACAACAACATCACTCATCATACTTCAGTCAGCTTGATCAATCATACCCCTATCTAGCTAGCTATCCGTCCGTCCGTCCATCCATCTGACTATCTGTCCGACTGTCTGCCCATTCGTCTTCTATGCTTGCTTATCTCCCACTTCAGCTAGTTTGATCAATCATACCCCCTAGCTATCCCTCCGTCCGTCTAACTTGCATGTTTATCTCCAATTTCAATTGCTTCTATAACATTCTAGAAGCTTCTAGAACATTCTAGAAGCTTCTAAAACATATGTCATAGCCTATCAGACTATCCATCCATCCGTCCGTCCATCTTGCATACTTATCTCCAAGTTCAATTGCTTCTAGAACATTCTAGAAGCTTCTAAAACATATGTCATAGCTTATCTGGCTATCAATCCGTCCGTCCGTCCATCTTGCGTGCTTATCTCCAATTTATAGCAACAGCACGCTTCAACCGTTCTACTTCAGCTTGCTTGGCCAATCATACCCCCTAGCTATCCCTCCATCCGTACATCTTGCATGCTTATCTCCAATTTGCAACAACAACAACACGCTTCAGCCACCCTATTATCGGCCAACTTGACCGATCGTACTACGTCGACTGCGCAGTCAGGCACAATTTTGTGAATTTTGAGGCCCATAAGAAAATACACGCGTTTTTGGATTAGAATCCCCATAGCTATTCTACTCTAATGGCCTGAAATTTCAAAGTATTTACTTATACTCAAAGTCGTACAGCAACCGAAATATTAATACTTGGAGCGTCTAATTAAACCTATTAAGGGGATACATTTTTCATCATTTTCTAATAATGATGACGTCATATCTCCAGACGAAGTGCAGCCCAACTTAATATTTATATTTGATGATGTAGCTGTGAGAAACAAAATCACATACGCTCATAATTCTGCATGGGACGCCACAAGGATGTTGATAGCTTTTACTTATGTCAAACTTACACACGTATACCAAAACACCTAATTCGCGATAATGCTAATATGATTATAATATTTAAACAAGATGAGATGAATATAAAGCACATTTATAGCGATCATGTTGGTTCTGATATGTCTTTTAAGACATTTCATGACTTATGTTCAAAGTGTTGGAAAGAAAACTATAGCTTTCTAGTAATAAACAAGGATGATCCCATAAATAATGGACGCTATAGAAAAGGATTCAATGTATTTATTAGTCTATAAAAGGAAACAGTATAGATATTTTAAAATCAGTACAACAAATGCTGCTTAACGGATAACATTAAACTGCCAACTGCTTAACTGATAACACTAAACAGCTAACTGCTAAACAGCTAACTGCTAAACAGCTAACTGCTAAACAGCTAACTACTAAACAGCTAACTGCTAAACAGCTAACTGCTAAACCGCTAACTGCTAAACAGCTAACTGCTAACAGCCAACTGCTAAACTGGGCTATACTGTTAAACAGTCAACCGCTAAACTGGGCTATACTGTTAAACAGGAAACTACTAAATACACCAACAATCAATATGAATAAAAAACCAAATCTAGTGAGCAATCTTATTAAAATTAGAAATATTTTAAAAAGGAAATATAAAAGTCTTCAGCTCGGAGAAGCTGCAAATGATGAGCTCTTAGAAAAAACTTTTGAGCCAATATCAAAACTATTAAAAGAAATAATAGCAAGAGAACCATATTAAAAAATGAAAAATATTCGGATAACTCTTTTAAGGATAATAAAGTTACTACCAGCACACCATTTAAAAAGAGCAGGTATGATAATAATACATTTTCTCCAAGCCTTGATAGATAGGAAATCGATAAAAGTTTATCCGCATTTAAGTCATTTGATGCTGATAATGATGATGATGATACTCATGATGATGATAATGCTGATAATGATTTGGAAAATGATGATGTCACCATTGCAATAAATCCGGATCAAAGTATTCAATTCAATTTATCAAGAGTTCATTTAAAAAAATTCGATAAAGTCTATGGTCCTCACAAGGATAAAAATCAGATATGGAAATTGGGTAATGAAGCAATTACTTTTGATTCAACCAATGTAAATGTAGGTAACTCACAATGGCCCTTCACACCAGGCTTATATGAACTATTAGTTAACAAGAAACCAATCAGTTTTAATGACTCAGATTTAAATACTTATAAACAAATATTAGAGATGGCTAATGCTCATAAACGAAATAACAGCATAAATGGACAAATTAATGGAAATCGTTCAAAAAAATATACAACGATTATTAGAAAACTATTTAAAGAAAAAGTTCATAGAGGCGAAGGTTTGGTGAAGTTGAGTACAAAAAAATCAAATTATGTATATTGGGATGACCCCAACGAGTTGGTTGATAGATTGCGTCTTTTAATAGCATCATCAATAGCTGGTTACTCGAATCATAATAATGAAATAGTCTCAATTATTGAGCAGATGAGAGAAGCAAAGATTATTGTATAAATAGACTAAAAAATATAATATAATCAATATTTATAAAATGCCTATCGACAAATTTGAACATTATATGGGTAGCTCTGAGAGATATCAAATCCCACACACCAAGATTCATTTAGAAAGCGATCGTCATTTCAACTTCAACTCGCGTAGAATAAAAAATATTGCTAGTCCTGTATTGGAAAACGATGCTGTGAATAAAATTTATTTAAACAGCTATTTTGAAGAAATAAAGAAACAATTGAATACATTTTATATGGAGAAAACTACGGAAGCAAAGGATCGTTTTCATGAATTAATGCAACAACAAAACACATCGCTTAATAAATCAACGCAAGCTCTTACGCATAAAATTGATGTAGCCGAAGAGCGTTTTTTAAGAAAAATAAAAGGTTATTTCGAGTTTTTGAACGAGAAAGTATACCGCGTTGAAAGGAATTCGCCAACTGAAGCTCTAAAACGTGTGTGGTCTAAGGTTGCAGATTGAGACGGAGAGGTAGAAGCTCTTAAACGAGTAACAACTATTGAAGCCATTAGAAATGGAGAGACAAGCAGTGGTGCAGGAGCTGCATTTTTTATTTTTGTTATTCAAAGTATAACAAAGGCTATCAGTTTATTTTAACAGCAATAGATACATTTTCAAAGCTTGCTTGGATTGTTCCCGTAAAATCCAAAGGTAGTGAAGATATTACTAATGCAATGATATCCGTTTTTTCGCTAAAGAGGATCCCAAAAAACTTGCAAACAAATAATGGCAAAGAGTTTTATAATAAACATTTCAAAACCTGTTGAAAAAACATAATATTAATCACTTTTCTACATATAGCATCATGAAAGCCTCTATTGTAGAACGATTTAATAGGACCATAAAAGGTATGATGTGGAACAAATTTAGCTTACAAGGGAATTATCAATGGATAAACATTTATAAAGATTTAATTAAGGAATATAATAGCAAAAAGCATAGAACCATTGCAATGGCTCTAAAAGGATATACTCCAAACTGGACAACTGAAGTTTTTAAAATTCGCTCCATACGAAACACAAACCCTGTAACATATTTATTGGACGACTATAAAGGAAACCCTATTCTTGGTGGATTCTATGAACATGAAGTAATGAAGACACATTTTCCGATTACGTACTTGATTGAAAAGGTTATTAAAACAAAGGGGCAGCAAGCTTACGTTAAATGGTTAGGATTTTCCAGCCATCATAATTCATGGATTAATAAAGATGAACTAAAACACCTAAAATAATAAAGATAAATATCTGTACTTAATAAAGAAAAACATTTTATTTTTTTAATAATGAAAATTTGATAGGCTTTTTATTGAAATTTTATTTTATAAAATTTTTAAATTGATTCCTTAAAATACTTTTTTTTCTACAACGACACATGAGCCATCTTCATCTTCTCCAGAGCTTTCATATAAGTTGTTGTTGTTGTTGCTGTTGTTGTAGTTGTTGTTGTTGTTATTGTAGAAACCGAAATTTATATTTTCCTTCTTCTTTTTTTTAACTATTAAGGAAAATATGCCATGCATATCTTTGGTTTCCAGTAAATTGTGTGGAGTATCAAGTAGTCCATCTGATTCTTAGTAATTATCAGAAATCTTTTCGGTAAATAAATATAAAATTCTTTATTAACAAGACATCTGATACTTTCACCATATTTTGTATCTATTCTCTCGATTCTGTTGACTTCATATGGGAAGTTTACTTCCATATCCTTTATAGGTAAGTAATTAATACTAGGATTTTGAAAAAGATTTTGTAAACTGGCTTTCATCATTTTATTCTTTAAACTTTACGCTGTGATAGGTACTTTTAAACTGATTCTTAATATTCTAGAAATGGTCTTATTAACCATATTGCATCATAATATTTAACGATTTCTTATCAGTTGTCATTACTTACATCCGGTTATTTGGTAATTTCTTATCAGTAGCGGTTAAATGCGTATATAAAATCATAACTTTTTCTAATGAATGTGTGTATGTATGTATATATTTTGTATGTATATAAGTGTACATATAAATATATATATATATATATATATATATATATATATATACATATGAAATATTACAGGATATGATGAAATACTATGGTATGTCAGGAGAAGTTAGAAAGAATAGTAAATATGTATGACTACATGATTCTAATTTTATAGAGACGTGTGCAAGATATAAATAGAAAATGCTATGATAAGAGCGATTTAGTTGTATTACATTCTTCAGTAAAATATGTATTGGGGGGCAAGTTTTAAGAAGTCATGATAAATACTGCACTTGTCATACACAGTGGAAAACTTTACAAATAATAAATGCTATAGTTTTGAATATTATGTTGCAGGTGTTTCTAGCCGCAGAAGGAGGGGTTAGAACACAAATCTCGTTTTCTCTTAATAGAGGCCAGCAAATGCCCACAAACATACCAACATTTGAATTTAGTCACAATCAGGATATAAAAATTGAGGTTACTGGTGGTATGATATCGTTAGTTGGTACAGTCTATGAAGGTGGTTATAAAGATACAAATGTATACTCATTCAAATCATCTTGCATTTTCCATGAAATAGATGGATTTTTTTGGAGGTATGGATAAAATACTTGGTAAGGCTGCAGCACGTCCGTCTCATAAAAACTACACAAAAACCCAAACCCGAAAGAAAAATTTGAATGATGAGAGTGAAACTATCAAAGTAGATAAGCTATGACAGTTCTAAATCAAAAACGCGTGTATTTTCTTATGGGCCTCAAAATTCACAAAATTGTGAGGTGCAGCGCAGTCGGCGTAGTACGATCGGTCAAGTTGGCCGATAGTAGGGTGGCTGAAGCGTGTTGTTGTTGTTGCAAATTGGAGATAAGCATACAAGATGTACGGATGGAGGGATAGCTAGGGGGTATGATCGGTCAAGCTAGCTGAAGTAGAACGGTTGAAGCGTGCTTCTAGAACCTTCTAGAACATTCTAGAAGTAATTGAAATTGGAGATAAGCACACAATATGAACAGACGGATGGATTGATAGACAGATGGATTGATAGACAGATGGGCCATGACATATGTTCTAGAAGCTTCTAGAACATTCTAGAACATTCTAGAAGTAACTGAAATTGGAGATAAGCATGCAAGATGGACGGACAGATGGATTGATAGCCAGATGGGCTATGACATATGTTCTAGAAGCTTCTAGAATGTTCTAGAATGTTCTAGAAGTAATTGAAATTGGATATAAGCATGCAAGATGGACGGACAGATGGATTGATAGCCAGTTGGGCTGTGTTATATGTTTTAGAAGCTTCTAGAATGTTCTAGAAGTAATTGAAATTGGAGATAAGCAAGCATAGAAGACGAATGGGCAGACAGTCAGACAGATAGTCAGATGGATGGATGGATGGACGAATAGCTAGCTAGATGGAGGTATGATTGATCAAGCTGACTGAAGTATGATGATTGATGTTGTTGTTGTTGTTGTTGTTAGTATAAATCAAATTTTAAGTTTAAGGTGATAAGCCCAAGATTCATTGCAAGCAGAATGTTTATAGATTTAAGTCGCTACATAAACTTCGGTGTTGTTGTTGTTGTTGGTATAAATCAACATTTCAAGTTTAAGGTGATAAGCCCAGACCCAAAACCGCAAGCTGAAGATAAGGAAACAGCACAGAAGTAAAGAGTGTAGTTGTTATGCATTTTAATAAATTTAATATGAGTTGGTTGACTTATATAAAAACAAAGCATGAAAGCAGCAAATTAAATTAAGCTAGCGATTGAAAGCGATATCATAGCCATGACTATATGCAACTATGCTGATATAAATAAAACAAAACGAGTTGATTTATATATGAATCGTTATTGTTCTTTTATTGATTTGTTATATTTAAAGTTTGATAATTACATGTATAAAAGCAATAATTACATGCATAAAAAGTAATTGATTTAACCATTCAGCTTCGAGTATAATTTTGCTCTATTTTCTTCTTCTGTTTCTGCATCTTTTTACTCCTTTACCAATCTTATTTTTAGCGTCTTTTTGCTCCTTTGCCCATTTTGCCAACTTTTGGTCATCCTTCTTCTTCTTACACTTCTCCTCTAAGTGCGAGTTGCTACCGCAGTAGTAGCAATAAATTAATTTACGATACCCTCTCAATCTATTCATATTATTTTTCTGATGGCTTTGTTCAAAATACCTTCAGCAATAAAGATCAGATGATGACTGGTTACCTTTTTATAATTCACACACATTTAAATAATTCTTCTGATTTCGTTGGTTAGAGGTGAGTATTCAATTAAACGATCATGGATTACTAGACAATAGGCCGATGTTTTATCTGGAATCGGTTTGTTTGCTTCGGTATCAAATTCGATTTGTATATCAAAAGGTAGGCACCACAAATTTAATGTTAAAGATGATAACCTCAAGCTTCATAGTAAGCTTATTAAACGGATCCAAAACCGAATGTTTAAGATAAGGGGGCAGTATTGTTGTTAAGCATTTTAATAAATTTAATATGAGTCGGTTGAGTAATGTAAAAATAGCGTATGAAAGCAGCAAAGAAGATAAGGATTTAAGAAAAATTTATTATTTGAACCCATAAATATATATAAATAATTGAATCGAGAGTTTTTAGCTCATTCAATATTTGATCAGCAACATAAAGTATTTAAACGTATTTCGTGAAGATTTATTTATTTGTATTTCTTGAATTTTAAAATGAGTGCACACGTCAACAAAATTTTAAAAATTGCAAAAGCATTGTGTGAAAATGCGCATAAAAATCGGGAGCTGGTTATGCCGAGTATAAAAGAGTGCTCATCGCTCCTTATTGCCCTTCGGGGTATTTTACGATGGGCAAAAACTGTTGGAACAAAGCAGAGTTGCTACATGCGGAATAGGACTTATTCAAGGCTATCGCACGCAGTTGAAGAAGCTCAACGCTTGTACTGGTGCAGGTCTTTCCCGAACGGGCAACAGAGCGGATTGGGCTTCCATTCGAATTCGGTGGGAAGAAATCGAGTCAACATTTGGTGGACGGTAAGCTTAATTTTTAAATAATTTTATTACCATATTACATATTTCGATTTAATATAATATATTAATTTAAACCATATTTTTAATTTTCAGAGTACGTACCGGCGTCATAATTAATTTAACGCATAAAGATCCCCAGAATTTCTTGGCAGATTGTCTAGATCTCTTCCAGCGCACCGTTAAAAAATCCTTAGTGAAATTTACGTCTCTTAAGGTAAATACAATATTTTGCGAATATTCGAATTTCGAGTTACTAGAGCTAATGAGGAAATTAGTGACTTGAAATTCATGAACACGAAAAATGTTGCAATTTACCGGGAAACGGATATTAGAGCTTGGTTTTTTGAGCATGTTCAAAATACAATTTTGAAAAAGCTGGAAGAGTTCCAAGAACGTGATAGTGGATGGGCGTTGGCTGCAGTCGTTAACTTGGCAGTAAACATCAACAAATACACGCCACAGCTAGGATCGTCATATATCCCGCTACCACCACAGATTCATAGGAAGAAAGCGTGCGTTAATGTAAAAAATGATGACAACGCATGTTTTGCTTTGGCAATCATATCTGCTCTGCATCCAGCGAATATAAATACGGAGCGCATGTCAATTTATCCGAATTATCGGGATTTATTAAATTTAACAAATATTGTATTCCCAATGACGATGAGACAGATCCCGAGATTTGAGATGCAAAATAACATCTCAATTAATGTGTACATTCTGCATAAAAACAGAAACAAATTTACAGTGCTGCCAGCATATTTGACAAAAAATAAAATGGAATGCCACATAAATCTCCTGATGGTGCAGAGCAGATATGAGAATGAAGCTGATGATGATGATGATGATAACAACAATGTCGCTGATAATGGAAATGGTGGCAGCAATGATGATGTGCCAGTCACATACCATTATGTGTGGATAAAAAGTCTTTCACGGCTTTTGTCTAGACAATTATCGGCACATGATGGATGCAAATTTTTTTGTGATAGGTGTTTGCACTACTTCCACTCAAGTTGCACTCAAGTTGGAGCAGCACACCGAGGACTGCAGCAGACTAAACAACTGTAAAATAAGGATGCCGACGGAAGCTGAGAAAGAGGTTTGCTTTAAAAATTTTAAAAATAAGATTATGACCCCATTTGTGGTATATGCCGATTTGGAGTGCATTTTGGCAAAGTCCATTGTTGGAAATGCATACCAGAAGCATATACCATATAGTGTGGGTTTTTATGTTAAGTGTGCGTATGACCCCACGTTTTCGTTTTATAAAAGCTATCGTGGGGCAGATTGTATTGCGTGGTTCATTTCGGAACTTAATAATTTTGCCGAAGATGTTGAAACTGTCTTTCTTTGCCCTCTACCCATGGATGACATGACTGTTGAGCAAGTTCAAAGTTTCACAATCGCCAACACATGTCACATATGTGAGAAAGCCTTCACCGGTGATAATGTCAAGGTACGCGATCATTGTCATCTTACCGGTGTTTATCGAGGCCCAGCGCATAAGGGGTGCAACATAAACTTCAAAGACTCGCACACAATACCCATAATTTTTCATAATCTTACCGGTTATGACTCACATTTAATTTTTAAAAATTTAGCAACAGATTTAAAGGGACGCATTGACCTTCTACCAATAAACAGGGAACGTTACATTTCATTTACAAAACGACTGGACGAATATGTAATAAAATATCGGTTTATTGACTCATTCAGATTCATGGCGAGTAGCTTAGATACTTTAGCCTCACATCTACCAAATTGCAATATTCTAAAATCAGAGTTTAAAAATTTAAATGATGAACAATTAAATTTGCTGACACGTAAGGGTGTCTTTCCGTATGACTACTGCGATGATGTAGTTAAATTTTCAGAAACATCATTACCCGATATTACACATTTCTACAATCAACTTAATGATGCAAACATCAGCGCAGAGCATTATGCTCATGCGAAAAAAGTCTGGGCTGAATTAAGTATTAATAATTTGGGAAAATATTCAGATATTTATCTGAAAACAGACGTTTTACTATTATCAGATGTTTTCGAACAATTTCGCACAAGTTGTCATAAAACTTATGGCCTAGATCCTGCACATTATTTCACTCTACCTGGTTATACATGGGATGCAATGCTTAAGCATACTAATATAACTCTTGAGCTATTGACAGATATTGATATGCTCATGTTTGTAGAGCGAGGTATTCGTGGGGGTCTTAGCCAGTGTACTAAGCGTTATTCGAAAGCCAACAATAAGTACATGACTGATTTCGATGAGGCTCAACCATCCAAATTCTTAATGTATTATAACATTAATAATCAGTCTGGTTGGGCCATGTCTCAATTTCTCCCCCACAGTGAGTTTCATTGGCTGTCAGATTTTCAAAATTTTAATGTTGAAGCCATAGCTGACGATTCAGATGTAGGATATATTCTCGAGGTAGATTTAGAGTATCCAATTAATCTCCACGATTACCATAAAGATCTCCCCTTTTGCCCTGATCATATTACACCTCCAGGATCAAAGCAGAAAAAACTGTTGGCAAGTCTGGGCGGTAGCGTGAGATATATTATCCACTACAGCAATCTAAAGCAGGCTTTGAAATATGGATTAAGGCTATCTAAAATTCACAAAATTTTGAAATTTAGACAATCTGCATGGTTGAAGTCATATATCGATCTAAACACGAGTCTTCGAACAGCAGCTATAAATGAGTTTGAGAAGAATCTTTTCAAACTCATGAATATTGCTGTGTTTGGGAAAACTATGGAAAACATACGTAAACATAGTGTTGTTAAATTGGTGACGAGTTGTTTAGGTCGATATGGTGCCGAAGCCCTTATTTCTAAGCCTGAGTTTAAGGGCTCAACAATATTTTGCGAAAATTTGGTGGCAATTGAACTCAATAAAACTGAGATATACTTCAATAAGCCCATTTATGTTGGTATGTGCATCCTTGATTTACCTAAAACAACCATTTATGATTTTCATTATGGTTATATGGCTCCGCAATTTGGTTCCGATTGTAGCATTTGCTATACTGATACCGATTCACTAATTTATGAGGTGACTTGTAAAGACTTGTATGAGGTCATCAAACGCGATTGCTTTATACACTTTGATACAAGCGACTATCCTATTGACAACGTGTGGGATATTCCTCAAGTCAATAAAAAAGTTTTGGGTCTCATGAAAGATGAGAATAATGGGAGTATCATGACTGAATTTGTGGGGCTCCGTGCAAAAATGTATGCGATACGTGCAGAGGGTGAAGATTCAACAAAAAAATCGAAAGGTGTAAAAAGAAACATAGTCAAGACTAAAATAACGTTTAGTGACTATGTTGATTGCCTTGAAGACAACGTTGAAAAGACAGTTCAGCAAAATTTGATTCAGTCGCGGAAACATGAAGTAAGCTCAATCATACAAACAAAAATTGCATTAAGCCCTCATGATAATAAGCGATTTTTGGTAGCAAATAGTAATGAGACATTACCGTGGGGTCATTTCAGTATTATGGAGTAGAATAATATTACTTAAGAATAAATGTTTATTTTTAAGATTTTAAATTGTTAAAGATTAAGATTAAGAAGAACAAAAATCGCTTATTATCATGAGGGCTTAATGCAATTTTTGGTAGCAAATAGTAATGAGACATTACCGTGGGGTCATTTCAGTATTATGAAGTAGAATAATATTACTTAAGAATAAATGTTTATTTTTAAGATTTTAAATTGTAAAAGATATATGATTAAGAAGAACAAAAATAAAATTTTTATAACGTTGTACAAAATATATTTATTTTATTTTTTTAAACTTTACTCTGCTGTTGGAATTTTATAATAATCTCTAGTATGGGTAAGTATCTGATGTTGATGATGGGTTATGATGACTTACAATGAAACAAAATGGATTTTAAGTATTTCATTTGTTCTTTATTCATTGCATAAGTTTTAATTAGAACTGCATAAGCTTATACAAATTTACTATTTGCACTTGAATATTAAACAAGATTCAGATCAGTCATCAAGTTCTATATTTGTGTTTGATGAAAGGACATTTTTTTCTGGCTGGTCCACTTTTATTCCGCTTTTCCCATTAAAGTTTTCTTGCTTCTTTTTTGTTTTTGTTTTTTGCCTAATTTTCATCATGAAAATATATAGTCAAAAAGATATTTCCTTATCTAATTTATTTTACGAGTCATAGCGTATTAGACGAGAGAGTACGTTGGCTGAAGAACAGGTATAAATGTTTTTCTCGAAACACCTTTTTCTGTGCTCTACACGATTCCGCTTCAACGACTTGTCCGGCCGCTAGGTCAGAGGTGGCAACACTGGCAGCGTGTTGTTGTTGTTATAAATGGGAGATAAGCATGCAAGTTAGACGGATGGACGGACGGATGGTCAGATGGTCAGATGGATGGACGGACGGAGGGGATAGCTAGAAGGGGGTATGATTGTTCAAGCTGGCTGAAGTATGACGGTTGGTGTTGTTGTTGTTGTTATAAATACAAATTTTTTAGTTTAAGATGATAAGCCCAAGCTTCATAGCAAGCAGAATGTTTATAGATTTAAGTCGCTACATAAACTTCGGTGTTGTTGTTGTTGTTATAAATCCGCATTTCAAGTTTAAGGTGATAAGCTCAGATAATCTAAAAACAAAGTATGAAAGCAGCAAAAAAAAATTAAGCTAACGATTGAAAGCGATATCATAACCATGACCATACACAACTATGTTGATATAAATAAAACAAAACGATTTGATATGGACTAAGACTGATTGGCTTTTTATAAATAATTGTCGTTAGTATATATTCTTTTCCAAGTAACGGTTAAATGAAAAGTGAATTAAAATTAATAAAAGGACCCGATTATATACGAAAACAATTAGTAGTTTACAATATGCGATTCTTACAACAGCATAAGTCAATTAACGTAAAGAATATTGATTCAAAGTTAAATTCGTCAAATAGAACACGGCACAGCTCATTACTACCAAACTCTATTCGTGGTCTTATTGTTGGACCTTCAAATTGTGGGAAAACAAATGTGATGATTAGCCTTATTGAAAGTCCCAATGGACTGAAATTTCAAAGTATTTACTTATACTCAAAGTCGGCACAGCAGCCGAAATATCAATACTTGGAGCGTCTAATTAAACCTATTAAGGGGATTCATTTTTCAATAATGATGACGTCATATCTCCAGACGAAGTGCAGCCCAACTCAATATTTATATTTGATGATGTAGCATGTGAGAAACAAAATCACATACGCTCATACTTCTGCATGGGACGCCACAAGGATGTTGACAGCTTTTACTTATGTCAAACTTATACATGTATACCAAAACACCTAATTCGCGATAATGCTAATATGATTATAATATTTAAACGATCATGTTGGTTCTGATATGTCTTTTAATACATTTCGTGACTTATGTTCAAAGTGTTGGAAAGAAAACTATAGCTTTCTAGTTATAAACAAGGATGATCCCATAAATAATGGAGGCTATAGGACGGGATTCAATGTTTTTATTAGTCTATAAAAGTAAACAGTATAGATATTTTAAAATCAGTACAACAAATGCTGCAAATCAGTATATCTTTTACAATTTAAAATCTTAAAAATAAACATTTATTCTTAAGTAATATTATTCTACTTCATAATACTGAAATGACCCCACGGTAATGTCTCATTACTATTTGCTACCAAAAATTGCATTAAGCCCTCATGATAATAAGCGATTTTTGTTCTTCTTAATCATATATCTTTAACAATTTAAAATCTTAAAAATAAACATTTATTCTTAAGTAATATTATTCTACTCCATAATACTGAAATGACCCCACGGTAATGTCTCATTACTATTTGCTACCAAAAATCGCTTATTATCATGAGGGCTTAATGCAATTTTTGTTTGTATGATTGAGCTTACTTCATGTTTCCGCGACTGAATCAAATTTTGCTGAACTGTCTTTTCAACGTTGTTTTCAAGGCAATCAACATAGTCACTAAACGTTATTTTAGTCTTGACTATGTTTCTTTTTACACCTTTCGATTTTTTTGTTGAATCTTCACCCTCTACACGTATCGCATACATTTTTGCACGGAGCCCCACAAATTCTGTTGCTAAATTAAATCTGTTGCTAAATTTTTAAAAATTAAATGTGAGTCATAACCGGTAAGATTATGAAGAATTATGGGTATTGTGTGCGAGTCTTTGAAGTTTATGTTGCACCCCTTATGCGCTGGGCCTCGATAAACACCGGTAAGATGACAATGATCGCGTACCTTGACATTATCACCGGTGAAGGCTTTCTCACATATGTGACATGTGTTGGCGATCGTGAAACTTTGAACTTGCTCAACAGTCATGTCATCCATGGGTAGAGGGCAAAGAAAGACAGTTTCAACATCTTCGGCAAAATTATTAAGTTCCGAAATGAACCACGCAATACAATCTGCCCCACGATAGCTTTTATAAAACGATAACGTGGGGTCATACGCACACTTAACATAAAAACCCACACTATATGGTATATGCTTCTGGTATGCATTTCCAACAATGGACTTTGCCAAAATGCACTCCAAATCGGCATATACCACAAATGGGGTCATAATCTTATTTTTAAAATTTTTAAAGCAAACCTCTTTCTCAGCTTCCGTCGGCATCCTTATTTTACAGTTGTTTAGTCTGCTGCAGTCCTCGGTGTGCTGCTCCAACTTGAGTGCAACTTGAGTGGAAGTAGTGCAAACACCTATCACAAAAAAATTTGCATCCATCATGTGCCGATAATTGTCTAGACAAAAGCCGTGAAAGACTTTTTATCCACACATAATGGTATGTGACTGGCACATCATCATTGCTGCCACCATTTCCATTATCAGCGACATTGTTGTTATCATCATCATCATCATCAGCTTCATTCTGATATCTGCTCTGCACCATCAGGAGATTTATGTGGCATTCCATTTTATTTTTTGTCAAATATGCTGGCAGCACTGTAAATTTGTTTCTGTTTTTATGCAGAATGTACACATTAATTGAGATGTTATTTTGCATCTCAAATCTCGGGATCTGTCTCATCGTCATTGGGAATACAATATTTGTTAAATTTAATAAATCCCGATAATTCGGATAAATTGACATGCGCTCCGTATTTATATTCGCTGGATGCAGAGCAGATATGATTGCCAAAGCAAAACATGCGTTGTCATCATTTTTTACATTAACGCACGCTTTCTTCCTATGAATCTGTGGTGGTAGCGGGATATATGACGATCCTAGCTGTGGCGTGTATTTGTTGATGTTTACTGCCAAGTTAACGACTGCAGCCAACGCCCATCCACTATCACGTTCTTGGAACTCTTCCAGCTTTTTCAAAATTGTATTTTGAACATGCTCAAAAAACCAAGCTCTAATATCCGTTTCCCGGTAAATTGCAACATTTTTCGTGTTCATGAATTTCAAGTCACTAATTTCCTCATTAGCTCTAGTAACTCGAAATTCGAATATTCGCAAAATATTGTATTTACCTTAAGAGACGTAAATTTCACTAAGGATTTTTTAACGGTGCGCTGGAAGAGATCTAGACAATCTGCCAAGAAATTCTGGGGATCTTTATGCGTTAAATTAATTATGACGCCGGTACGTACTCTGAAAATTAAAAATATGGTTTAAATTAATATATTATATTAAATCGAAATATGTAATATGGTAATAAAATTATTTAAAAATTAAGCTTACCGTCCACCAAATGTTGACTCGATTTCTTCCCATCGAATTCGAATGGAAGCCCAATCCGCTCTGTTGCCCGTTCGGGAAAGACCTGCACCAGTACAAGCGTTGAGCTTCTTCAACTGCGTGCGATAGCCTTGAATAAGTCCTATTCCGCATGTAGCAACTCTGCTTTGTTCCAACAGTTTTTGCCCATCGTAAAATACCCCGAAGGGCAATAAGGAGCGATGAGCACTCTTTTATACTCGGCATAACCAGCTCCCGATTTTTATGCGCATTTTCACACAATGCTTTTGCAATTTTTAAAATTTTGTTGACGCGTGCACTCATTTTAAAATTCAAGAAATACAAATAAATAAATCTTCACGAAATACGTTTAAATACTTTATGTTGCTGATCAAATATTGAATGAGCTAAAAACTCTCGATTCAATTATTTATATACATTTATGGGTTCAAATAATAAATTTTTCTTAAATCCTTATCTTCTTTGCTGCTTTCATACGCTATTTTTACATTACTCAACCGACTCATATTAAATTTATTAAAATGCTTAACAACAATACTGCCCCCTTATCTTAAACATTCGGTTTTGGATCCGTTTAATAAGCTTACTATGAAGCTTGAGGTTATCATCTTTAACATTAAATTTGTGGTGCCTACCTATTGATATACAAATCGAATTTGATACCGAAGCAAACAAACCGATTCCAGATAAAACATCGGCCTATTGTCTAGTAATCCATGATCGTTTAATTGAATACTCACCTCTAACCAACGAAATCAGAAGAATTATTTAAATGTGTGTGAATTATAAAAAGGTAACCAGTCATCATCTGATCTTTATTGCTGAAGGTATTTTGAACAAAGCCATCAGAAAAATAATATGAATAGATTGAGAGGGTATCGTAAACTAATTTATTGCTACTACTGCGGTAGCAACTCGCACTTAGAGGAGAAGTGTAAGAAGAAGAAGGATGACCAAAAGTTGGCAAAATGGGCAAAGGAGCAAAAAGACGCTAAAAATAAGATTGGTAAAGGAGTAAAAAGATGCAGAAACAGAAGAAGAAAATAGAGCAAAATTATACTCGAAGCTGAATGGTTAAATCAATTACTTTTTATGCATGTAATTATTGCTTTTATACATGTAATTATCAAACTTTAAATATAACAAATCAATAAAAGAACAATAATGATTCATATATAAATCAACTCGTTTTGTTTTATTTATATCAGCATAGTTGCATATAGTCATGGCTATGATATCGCTTTCAATCGCTAGCTTAATTTAATTTGCTGCTTTCATGCTTTGTTTTTATATAAGTCAACCAACTCATATTAAATTTATTAAAATGCATAACAACTACACTCTTTACTTCTGTGCTGTTTCCTTATCTTCAGCTTGCGGTTTTGGATCTGGGCTTATCACCTTAAACTTGAAATGTTGATTTATACCAACAACAACAACAACACCGAAGTTTATGTAGCGACTTAAATCTATAAACATTCTGCTTGCAATGAATCTTGGGCTTATCACCTTAAACTTAAAATTTGATTTATACCAACAACAACAACAACATCACTCATCATACTTCAGTCAGCTTGATCAATCATACCTCCATCTAGCTAGCTATTCGTCCGTCCATCCATCCATCTGACTATCTGTCTGACTGTCTGCCCATTCGTCTTCTATGCTTGCTTATCTCCAATTTCAATTACTTCTAGAACATTCTAGAAGCTTCTAAAACATATAACATAGCCCATTTGGCTATCAATCCATCTGTCCGTCCATCTTGCATGCTTATCTCTAATTTCAATTACTTCTAGAACATTCTAGAACATTCTAGAAGCTTCTAGAACATATGTTATAGCCCATCTGGCTATCAATCCATCTGTCCGTCCATCTTGCATGCTGATCTCCAATTTCAATTACTTCTAGAATGTTCTAGAATGTTCTAGAACGTTCTAGAAGCTTCTAGAACATACGTCATGGCCCATCTGGCTATCAATCCGTCCGTCTGTTCATATTGTGTACTTATCTCCAATTTCAATTACTTCTAGAATGTTCTAGAAAGTTCTAGAAGCTTCTAGAACATATGTCATAGCCCATCTGGCTATCAATCCATCTGTCCGTCCATCTTGCATGCTTATCTCCAATTTCAATTACTTCTAGAATGTTCTAGAATGGTCTAGAAGGTTCTAGAAGCTTCTAGAACATATGTCATGGCCCATCTGGCTATCAATCCGTCCGTCTGTTCATATTGTGTGCTTATCTCCAATTTCAATTACTTCTAGAATGTTCTAGAAGGTTCTAGAAGCTTCTAGAACATATGTCATAGCCCATCTGTCTATCAATCCATCTGTCCGTCCATCTTGCATGCTTATCTCCAATTTCAATTACTTCTAGAACATATGTCATAGCCCATCTGGCTATCAATCCATCCGTCCGTCCATATTGTGTGCTTATCTACAATTTATAGCAGCAGCACGCTTCAACCGTTCTACTTCAGCTAGCTTGACCGATCATACCCCCTAGCTATCCCTCCATCCGTACATCTTGTATGCTTATCTCCAATTTGCAACAACAACAACACGCTTCAGCCACCCTACTATCGGCTAACTTGACCGATCGTACTACGCCGACTGCGCTGCACCTCACAATTTTGTGAATTTTGAGGCCCATAAGAAAATACACGCGTTTTTGATTTAGAACTGTCATAGCTTATCTACTTATCAAATTAGTTGGTGGTGGTGGTGGCAGCTCAGTTGACCGCTCATTTGATGACGAGGATTATTAGATTAGTCTATAAATACGAGCGTCAACTCTTATCATGTCATTTAAAAATATAAAGTCGACAAAAGAACACATCTGTTAGAGAAATTCAAAAAACAAAATGAAAAATAATTTCATCATATTACTCACTTGTTTTTGCATTGTACAAGTATTTTCAGCTACAGTACCAATTGATTTGCGTGAAAATGAATTTAAAAATACAGAGTTTGCTGTAAAATTACCTAATAATGATACTGTAAGCATACAACTAAATTTGAAACTTTTAAAGTTTAGTAAAGATTAAAGTTTTTTCTAAATGACCTCTATATTAATTATGTTGACCTTATATGATTTAAAAACAAATTCTAAATGTTTGATAGTTTAAATCATACTTGATTTTAAATACAAATTCTAGTTGTTGTTCTAACTTTGACTCAATAAACGATTTTAAACTATCAAACAACTAGAATTTGTATTTAAAATCAAGTATGATTTAAACTATCAAACATTTAGAATTTGTATTTAAATCATATAAGGTCAACATAATTAATATAGAGGTCATTTAGAAAAAACTTTAATCAAATGGTAGAGCTCGACCAAACGGAAACAGATGAAAACAAAATCAGCAAAAATTCTAAAAAACAACTTCAGTAAACGTGCTTTGTTAGTGCAGACTTCCAGCAGGCTGTTGGACTACATATAATAACATAAGCATAGAAACTAAAGTAAAACAGAAATACAACAACAAATGTGACATGATGAAATGGAGGAAAAACTGTGCAGTGCGTTAGCGCGCGCTTGCACGGGTATCACAAAGATTTCTGATGACGCTTTTAGCAGAGTAGAAATTGCAATCAGATCAGCTAGTGAGTTTTTCCTTTTCATATTGAAAAAACTTTGTTGTTGTTGTTGTTGTTTCTTTGGAAAAATTCGTTAGAACAATTAATTGTTCTAACTTTGACCTTAAGCTCAATAAACGATTTTAAGCTATCAAACAACTAGAATTTGTATTTGAAAAAACTTTGTTGTTGTTGTTGTTGTTGTTGTTGTTTCTTTGGAAAAATTCGGTAGAACAATTAATTGTTCTAACTTTGACCTTAAGCTCAATAAACGATTTTAAGCTATCAAACAACTAGAATTTGTATTAAAAATCAAGTAGGATTTAAACTATCAAACATTTAGAATTTGTATTTAAATCATATAAGGTCAACATAATTAATATAGAGGTCATTTAGAAAACACTTTAATCAAATGGTAGAGCTCGACCAAACGGAAACAGCTGAAAACAAAATGAAAACATAAGCATAGAAACTAAAGTAAAACAGAAATACAACAACAAATGTGACATGATGAAATGGAGGAAAAACTGAGAAATTGACGCTTCAAATCTCATCGCCCCGATGGTGCATCGCGTTAGCGCGCGCTTGCACGGGTATCACAAAGATTTCTGATGACGCTTTTAGCAGAGTAGAAATTGCAATCAGATCAGATAGTGATTTTTTCCTTTTCATATTGAAAAAACTTTGTTGTTGTTGTTGTTTCTTTGGAAAAATTCGTTAGAACAATTAATTGTTCTAACTTTGACCTTAAGCTCAATAAACGATTTTAAACTATCAAACAACTAGAATTTGTATTTAAAATCAAGTATGATTTAAACTATCAAATATTTAGAATTTGTATTTAAATCATATAAGGTTTAGTAAAGATTTAAATGGAAACGCTGAGTCAGCAACAGAAGTAGAACCTCAGTCGGCTGGAGAGGAAGAGCGCCAGCCGCATATAGATCAATCGTTTACAGCTGATGAGGCTATTGAGGCATTTAGGCAAGACTTAGTTAAAAAGGAGCAAAATATTGCCGGAATTATTGAAAGTTCACAACCATTTTACAGGCATTTTCAACTACAATACAAAGATAATATAAAATTGAGAATTCGCTGTACATATGATAGCAATTACTTGAAACGTCAATTAAATATTTCGTGTTTTGAATATCGTCAAGTTGAATACGAGAGATTTTTAAGTAACGGTGAAATTGAGGTGGTTACTAAGGATGATACTACTTTCCGTTCAGATATGACATTAATCAACATTCAAGATTACAAACACGATTTGGAAGTGAAATATACTAAAATTTTATCAATCAGTTATAAATTTGCAGTCATCATGTTAAGAGGTCTTAATTATCAGAGTATGAATAATGAGTTTCGTGCTTAATTTTTAAATGATTTCTTAAGTGAAGAAATACTTTTATGGCCTGAGCACAAGATTATTTTACAAAAATTAAAAGTTCGACTATATGAATATGCACTATATAAGATGAAAACGTCTAAATTTGGTGATCATTATAGCAATTGTGTATGGTCAAGGGATGAAACAACTTGTGGTCCTGATACATGTGGATGCTCCTTTATTGATGTATTTGTAGCATACAACGATCTTAAAGGTGGGTATTTTCAGTTGTACAGATATCAACAGTTCATGTCAGGTTAGAAGGAAGGGGTAGCACGCTTTGACTCGCGGCTCTTGCTCGTCGGCTAGTGGGGTGGAGTTCGTTTTCCATCTTTCCGATAAAAATACCCAAACTACGAAATTATTACTTTAAATTAGCGTGCTGAGGAAGGTGGAAAAAAAAGGGAAAAGAACGGACACAAAACACAAAAAGGCTCATTGCTTTTATAAAACTAGTGTCAAGAAAAGTATTCGTTTGTTGTAGAGATGGTATTACAACAATACCTTGCCCACCCAGCCATGATCAGAATTTATACCAACTACATAGAGTACTGATCCCTTTAACCATGTCAGACCACTGTCGACATGCAGAAAATCAAAATAGTTTTAGTTTAAGAATCCATTAATATTATTATATTTAACATAAATTCCTTAACTCATATCTACAAGTTTAGATTTCATTGTATTATATCTAGTTTTATCATTAACACAATTTATAGCAATATTATATAATGGTTTTATTGTATAAAAATTAGAGATTATAAAGTAAAAACAAATTCCTTAATCAAACTCGATACTATGAGAATATAAAGGTAAGTAAGCAAAAACAATATCTGAATGCATTGATAACACAATATTAACTGGTAAGTAAGCGAAAGTAAAAAAAAAACCCTAAGTGGAAAGAAAACCATTATTAAAATGTTTAATTAAATCGATGAATACAAAAGCGGCTTATCAAAAGTTTTTATTTCCATTTAAATTCAAAGGTAAGTGATAAAAAGTTATAAGTTATTGAAAATATAGAAAATTAAGTTATAGAAAATATAAAAAAGCATCGTTTGAAAATATCGATAATTATTTTTTTAATAAAAAAGGTAAGTTATCCAAAATACTAGTGTAAATAAAAAAGTAAAAAAATGTTATTATTGTTACATCCTTTACTTTAGGCAAAATGTCATCAATAATTTAAGAAAAATTCGCAAAAACAAGCAATCAGCAAAGATAAGCAAAATAAATTAATGTGAGAGTGCAAGGGTTAAGGTTGAATTTTAGCTTAGTATAAATATCAGAAACATAGAAAAACAGCTGTTTGCTATTTAAATAAACTTCAAGTTCAAGGTTATTTTAAGAATGGCCTTGGGCTATTTTTTCTCTCTAACTAATCACTCTCGCTCTCACACACATTATAAAAAAATATATTTTAAAGAAAATAAATCAAACTTACATGCTCTCCTTATTGAGTGGATTCTATATTCCGAGGCTCCCACGAAGAAAGATCTTTCTGCGCTCTGTAGACTCAGTTGCCAGTAAATAAATTGCATGCTATATTTTTATGCTAATTTTATAAAAAAACGATATTAACTCAATTTTAAGATAGACTTTTTCTAGTTTTAAGCTATAAACCGTATGTAACTATATTTTGAATTTATGATTACTTTGAAAATTAAATTCTAATAACTCAGCATTTTAATGTTTGGAAAGCCGAAAGAAAGCAAAGGAAATTGTATAAAAAAAAAAATCTCATGAGAGAACATTTGTTTTTTTTTTTTATATGGGCATATATGCAATGGTGTAAGTGTTAGCAAAGTCACGGTAAATGTACATTATTTATAATTTGTTATTTACTTAATTTTTTTGCCGATAAATAATGCAGAAATTCTACTATTTTAAATTGTTTTAATATTATTAAACACTCAATTTAAATTAATTTTTACTTTGAACTTATTCTTTCACGTATTTATGTTAAAAATTTATCTAAGTTTCCTTTTTTTTTCTTTTCACTTAGGCTTTACTCTAGTATTAATTTTCTATTTATAGGTTTTTTTTTTTTTATGTGCACACTTTGATTATATTAATCCTTTTTTTTTTTTAACACTTTTGTTATACATTTTTGTTCGCACATAAAAGTAATATAAATGTTTATATACTAAATTTTACTTAGCTTGTTGGAAGCCGATGTTAATGACGCGATTACCGAAAACTAACTGCTCACCACGTTGCTTACTAATCCAATTTTGGTGATCATTAAAAGACTGCTTCAATTATGTTGTCTGAGAGAGTCGTCATTGCATTCAACTGCACCTAAGATAGCATGCGAGAGATTTGCTTGACTGATGATTTAGATTAACGTTGATATAGAATCATTTTAAAGACCGAATTTATGACCAATTTTAGCGATGGTTTTCTTTAACAAATTTGTTGAATATTTTACAATGAGTTTGTAGGAAATTCTTTAATATTCTGCGCTATATCTCTGGTGAATTTTAGAACCCAGTTTGGAAGATTTTGTGCCAATCTGTATGGAGACAAATGTCTTAATACAAGTATAAGCTAATAAAGCAAAAAAAAATTACCCGCAATCGGATTGGCACCAATAAATTTTAGAAAATTTAGTTGAATAATATATATTCAATACGGATTACGATTAATAATTCCAAAAATGAATTAATCTAAAAATTTAATTTTTCATTAAAAATTATATTTCTTTATGAGATTTTTCTCACTTCAATACATATTTGATAGAAACTTACGTGGATGAATCGCTAGCGTTTGGATGTTTGTTTTTTTTGGGATGAAGTGTTGTTTTATGTTTTACTTTTAGGTAAAATATTTATTGAATTTAATTATTAGAAAACTGTGCAGATATTGATAAAATTTATAAAACGTTTTGACTATATTTGAGTAAATTTAATGATTTGCTTTTTTTTTTTTTAAGAAGTTCTTTGGATTAGTGTGCACTCTTTGCAGCCACAAATATAAAAGATCGAGAAACGTTTTCTTTTCAGTCAAGAAAGCTCGATCACGCCACAATTTTATCGCAAATGTTTAACATTGCGCTTTTATTATTAAACAATAAAAGAAATATGATAAAAATTTGGAAGAAGGTAAGTGATTAAGAGTGTGTTCAATATTGTGGTGAGTTGCTTATTTCGGCTAATAGATGGTATTTTAAACGGAAGCTGAAAACTCATATGAGCTTCTAGTGTTAATCAAATTCAAGCATATGAACAAAAGAAAAAGCGAAAGTAAAGCCATATTTTTGCTGCAAGCGCCATTACATTTCCCCCCAGCCAAAATCAGATTTTGGGGGGAATGAAGAACTGAATGAACACAAATCTGATACCCGCTTGAAGCAGCTCTGGTTCGTAGCAAAAATAAAAAAACAATTTAAATAAATATTATTGTTTCAAGTCTTTTGCATGATATGTTCCAATTGTTTTCCCGCGAAGATCTTCTATTTCATAGTAACAAGTTCCTATTTTCTTTCTAATTCAAGCTTTAACCCAGGTAGGTGCGAGTTTAGCATTAAATCCTCTTTCGAAGTTGCTTTGCTGAAAGTTTCGACGATAAATTTCTTGTCCTAAAGAAAAGTTTACTAAACGCGATCTAAGATTGTATAATTTTTCATTTCTTTCCTGCTGTTTTCTTGTCATTTGAATAGCTTTATCACGGATAATTTCCAAAGTATCTTCTCTATTGAATCTGACAGAACGATCTTCCAGTATATTGAGCTGACGCAGCAATGGATAGATGGCACCATCTGTGACCATGTGTTGCCCAAAAACAACAAAATATGGTGATATTCCAATAGTCGAATGCTCCGCAGATCGCAATGCACAACAGATATTGCTGAGATATTCATCCCAGTTCTTCTGATCAGGATTAATGTATGATTTAATTGCAGCAATAGCAGAACGATTGACGCGTTCGCTAGCATTCGCCTGTGGTGAATGTACGGCCGTATAAACATGATTTACCTTATATTGCTTTAAAAGATTGCTAAAAATACCTGATTTGAATTGAGAACCATTGTCAGACACGATTGTTTCTGGGACTCCAAAAACATGGAAAAATCTCTTGTTCTAAAAATTTCACAACAACATCAGCAGTAAATTTTCTAACCGGTTTTAGAAATGGATATTTAGAAAAATGATCAAGAACAATAAAGATACCAATGTTACCTGAACGTGAACTAGGGTATGGCCCAAGAAAATCAACAAAAAGCTTTTGAAAAATTCGTTTTGTACCAACTGCTTTACCCATTGGTGGGCGTGTAATAAAATTAGGATGTTTTGTGGCTTTGCAGACACCACACGAATTTATATAGTTCTTTACATCAACTACTAGATTTGGCCAATAGAAATATCGACGTAATCTTTCTAAAGTTTTATTGATGCCACCATGAGATGCTAAAGGATCATTATGTGCTTTTGATAAAACATCAATTATCAAATCTTTTGGGATCCAAAGTTTCCAGGCGAGATTATCATGCATTTGTTCACCAGATGAATGTTCTGTCCGTCTGTATAAATAGTCATCTACAACTCTAAGATCTGGGAATTTATCGGGATTTGCTTTAACTTTCTGAACTTGTCCGTATTATTCGTCTGAACGAAAATGAGGTGATTTAAGATCAATTGAAATACTATTGACTAAAGCAGATATGTCGTTGGTGTTAACTCTTGAAAGAGCATCAGGAACTATGTTTTGGCTACCTCGACGATGCTGAATTTGAAATGAATAACCTTGAAGTTTTAGAGCCCATCTTGCTAGTCGTGTGCTTAGATCGGTTTGGGACATAAGCCACTTGAGAGACGCGTGATCAGTCACCACAGTGAATTCATGCCCTTCAACATAAGCCCTAAACTTTTTAATGCTAAGCATTGCTGCTAAGCATTCCTGTTCGGTGACTGAATATTTACGTTGGGCTTGGTTGAGCTTCTTCGACATAAATGCTATCGGAACCTCTTCACCCTTCGCATTATTCTGAACCAAAACACTTCCTATACCGGTATTGCTAGCATCACAATGTATAAAGAACGGTTGTGAAAAATCTGGACTGTGCAATACAGGAGCTGTGCTTAAGATGGTCTTTAACTCTTCAAAGGCTTTCTGCGCCTCATCATTCCATGAGAATTTCCGATTTGTTTTAAGCAAATCAGTCAAGGGAGCAGTTACAGAAGCATAGTTCTTGATAAACTTTCTGTACCAACCAGACATTCCTAAGAATCGCCTGAGATCTTTAACGGATCTTGGAGTCGGAAAATCTACTATTGCAGAAACTTTGTCGGGATCCGTTTGGATTGAACCATTTCCCACAATATGTCCTAAATACCGCACTTCACGCATACAAAACTTGCTTTTTTCTACGTTTATCGTTAAGCCTGCTCTACGAATATGATACGCTACTTCTTGCAATACATCCAAATGGTTTTCGAAGCTTTCAGAGATGATAAGTAAATCATCCAAATAAACAAACACGTGAGTTCTTAGATGTGCAGGAACAACCTTGTCCATCAAACGTGTCATTGTTTGAGGAGCGTTGCACAATCCAAACGGCATTACTTTAAAATGGTAAAGAGGTCTTCCAGGAACAGTAAAAGCTGTCTTATCTCTAGATGCTACATCCAACGGTATTTGCCAAAAGGCATCCTTTAAATCCAGACTCGAAATATATTCAGCTTTTGGAAGCCTACTCAAGATTCCCTCAATATTTGGAAGTGGATATGCATCTTTCACTGTTACCGCGTTAACTTTTCTACTATCTAAACATAGCCTAACTTTTCCCGGTTTTCTTACAAGAACTATTGGAGAAGACCAAGCGCTCTCAGATTCTTCGATAACACATAGCTTCAACATCCTATCGACTTAACTTTGTTTAACTTATTTAGTTAATGCAGTGTTGTTGTTGTTTTTGCATGCTTGCGGTGTTTTAGTTTCTTCTTTGTGCTGTGATTTGTTTATCTTCAGTTCAGTGAGTGTTGTTGTTTGTTTTTTGTTTTCTACTAAACTGTGCACACACTGTCTGAATAAAGTAACCCTGAAAGCACATTTTGCATCTGCTCATTTTTTTAAAAAATTAAAAATGGATTATTTTTCTGCAGAAAATATCGTTGCTTGTTCTTTGGACGAACTTTGCAAAAGCCAAAACATTCTAAACCCCATGTTCAGCTGTTCTGGTCCATGTGAGCAGATGTTTCATGCATCTTGTGCCGGTATATCCAAGTCATGCCTTGACGACTTAAAATCTCAGCGATCAGGCCTTCGCTGGTACTGTGCTTCGTGTAGGGCACTTTCCCCAGATGAACTTTATTCAAAAATTAAGCTTTTTGGGGAAAGTCTTAACTCATTAAACAACAATTTTCGAGAAATTGTAACATTTTTTAGTGAAGTTAGGGCCGCACCCAGTACCAGCGTCTATGATGAAAATTCCATTTCGGAAAATATCCCGCTTTCTTTGTCACAGACTGTTTCTTCAGGGACACAAACAATCCTATCATCAGAAGACCACATTATCGCAAAAAAAAAGAGAAAAAATAAAAAAAATAATAAGAAGCGAAAATCATCTAGATCTACTTCTCAGGCCAAGCAGCCCTCAGCACCGCTTTTGAACAGGAACACTCCAGTTACTTCCTCGTCACCTTCTAACATTCCTTCTTTGACTAATAGTTCAGTTTTGACTCCTATTGAGCCTAGAAATCTATCAAGCTTAAGGGCAGTGTCGAGGAAAAAAAATGTATTTATTTCACGTCTTCAGCCCGACACAACTGTTGAAAATGTATTGACTTTTATCAAACATAATAAATTGTTGAGTCAAAATGCATTTTGTTCATGCAAAAAAATAGGTAATAAACCTTCCCATGCTTCCTTTATTCTCACAGTTCCAGCTGAAGAGTTTGCAACTGTTCTAAACTCTAATTTGTGGACTGATAATATACTCGTTACAGAGTTTCAGCCTAAGAATAAGCCTAGAGGGACGACTCAAGCCGCTCGTCAATCCCAAAAAAACTGAATAGGTTATCCCTTTACTATCAAAATGTAAGGGGATTACGCTCTAAGACGCGAGACATATTTTTAATGTCTCAGAATTTCTCTGAGGATATTATCGCACTGACTGAAACTTGGTTAAACGGAAGCATTACTGACTTAGAATTGTTTGATAACAGTTTTGAAGTTTATAGAAGAGATAGACATGCTGACAATACTTCTGCTGTCGGTGGAGGTGTCTTATTAGCTGTAAGGAACCTCTTCGTTAGTTCCATTATTGTTATTCCCTGCTCTGCTAACATCGAACTTATATGCGTCAAGGTTGTACATTCCAATTCTTATGTATATCTTATTAATGCATACGTTCCTCCTAAGAGCAGTGTAGAAGTTTATGCAAGCCTTGCGGATTGCATAGAATACGTTATAAGCATAATTGACGTTAATGACGACATTTTATTGTTAGGTGATTTTAATCTGCCTGACTTGAAATGGGAATCTTCTGACGATGATACATATTTTTGTGCATCTAATTCGAAGACTCGCCAAGAGCATATATTTGTTGATAATATATGTTCTGACTTACAACAAGTGAGTTGTATTTATAATAGTCGTGAAAGACTTCTTGACCTGGTCTTAACTGCAGATAGTAACAATGTGATAGTTGAGAGGGCCCCTCATGTTTTGACTGCTGTTGATGAATACCATCCACCATTGAGCATATGGTACAAATCAGACAGGGATAATATAGTAAAGTCTAACTCAATAGATAAAGTTTATGAATTCAATTTTAAAAAAGCTGACTTTTTGAAGTTGAATCATTTACTTCAAAGTAAACTTCATGTTATTTTAGAATATCTTAATAATAACACTCTTGATAATTCAATTAATTTTTTTTATATGGAAATCTTTGCTATGTTTTCTCTGTCCGTGCCATATAGCCTCAAATTTACGAAAAATTGTGCTTACCCCTGGTACACAAAGGAGTTAAAGATTCTTCGCAACAGCAGGAATAGGGCATGGAAAAAATATGTCTGTAGCTTAGACTTGAATGACCTAGAAATCTACAAGCGTTTGTTTCTGGATTTTGAAAATTGCTCAGCTACCTTATATCAAAATTATTTAGACAGTACTAAGCTGAGAATATTGTCTGATCCGAAGAAATTCTGGGGTTTCATAAACACCAAAAAAAAATCTGATGGATTCCCTTCATCATTTAAGACCTCTGACGGATTTACTGACGATCCTGTCGTAATTTGTGGTCTATTTGCCAATCTCTTTAAAGAGTCATTTTGTTCAGATTCTTTTAATCCTGATGAAGAGTACTTTGAATATATGAACTCTACACCCAGGGTTTCGTTGGATTCTATATCCTTTACTTCAGAGGATATTTTAAAGTATATTGGGTTGATCGATGAGGATTTTAATGCTGGACCTGACGGAATTCCTGCTGCAGTGTTAACACGATGTGGTTCCGTTCTAAGTCAACCACTGTCCATGTTATTCAATAAATCAATTAGCGAAAGTATTTTTCCACTTTTTTGGAAAAAATCTTTTATAGGTCCTATCTATAAAAAAGGTTGTAAGAACGATATAAACAACTACAGGCCTATCGCGAAACTCTCGTCAATTCCAAAACTTTTTGAGCGCCTCGTGTATGATCGTGTGAAAATTCACTGTGGGAAGGTCATGACAACTCGTCAGCATGGATTTGTTACTGGCAGATCCACTGTGTCTAATCTCCTCGATTTTACAACGTTTTGCTTAAATTCATTTTATTCAGGTAACCAGGTCGACTGTATTTACACTGATTTTAGTAAAGCATTTGATAAACTGCCACATAACTTAATTCTATTTAAACTAAAGTTAATGGGTTTTCCACAATTTTTTGTAAGCTGGATTCAATCGTATCTGACGGAGCGATCTTATCAAATACGATTTCGAGGCGTATTGTCAGCTGAATTTATTGCTGAATCAGGTGTTCCTCAAGGTAGCCACCTTGGTCCACTTCTGTTTATTTTAGCCATTAATGATGTAACCCACATCATCAAACACTCTCATCTACTTATCTATGCAGATGACATGAAAATATACAGAACAATAGATGCTAAAGACAATTCAGATCTGCTCCAGTCTGATTTGAAATCCTTTGAAATTTGGTGTTCTAAAAACAATATGTTTCTAAATCCAGATAAATGCCAAACTATGACCTTTTCGCGAAAAAGGAATAATTTAATTTTTGATTATACGATAAAAGATACGGCTTTAAATCGTGTAGATTCTGTCAAAGATCTTGGTATATGCATGGATTCTAAGCTATCGTTTAACGTTCATATTGATTACATTTGTAAAAAAGCATCTTCTATGCTCGGGTTTATGAAACGCTGGGCCAAAGAATTTAATAGTATGATTACAACTACAACGCTGTATTATTCAATTGTGCGACCTCACTTAGAGTATGCAAGTCAAGTTTGGTCCCCAAGTTACAATGTACATGTTGAACGTATAGAGAGAATCCAAAAACGTTTTGTTCGGTTTGCTCTAAGGGGCTTAAGTGCAACTGATACTTTAAACCTTCCTCCTTATGAGGATCGTTTAAAACTTTTAAAAATGCAATCTTTGAATGAGAGAAGGAAGTCTGCAGATATCGTCTATTTACACCAACTCATAACTGGTGTATTCGATTCACCAGAACTTCTAACTCTTATAAATTTTAACACTAACCGTAGAAGCAGTAGAAATGCTAACAATTTAATTTACTTACCTTTTAGTAGAACAAATTATATGGCTACTGCTCCTTTACATCGCATGAGTACCTTCGTTAACAACTGTAGCTTTTTTGATGTTAACTTATCGAAAGGTCAACTCAAAAGTAGATTGAAAACTAATGCATGATTAGATCTATGTAAACGCATGGTTAGTTGTTATGTCTTGTGTTGTCCCTGAGCCCAACCCATATTATGGTGGGTAAATTTTTCTCACTTTGGATTGTTTTGGACCGCTCTTATCGATATCATTGGGGCTATTCACGGTTTGAGCGTACTTTTAACAAATCGTATTTATAGCATTTGTTTTTGTTCGAATTGTGAGCACCTCGCCATGTGACTGTCGTATAAAAAGACTGTGCAACTCTATGATGTATGTGATTATGCGGCTGTAGACAGAGCATAAAAATACGAGGTACAAAAAACACCTCCAAGGGCTGCTTTTATTTACGAGTGCCTGCGTATTTGCATTTGTATGCAAAACAACAGCAAAGCAAAATGCGCTTTCGTAAATTGGCGTACAAATAGCGGATCGAACAAATGGCAGACCAGCGTATTCGAACTGTGAATGGCCTTATTGAGATGTTTTGATGTTATTTGGGCTGGTTCTTAAGATGATCCAATGCGGAGAAAGTGCGAAAAAGCTGTAGTAGCTGAACTCTATTGTTATTGCATGACTTCATCATACATGAGTTTTTCTATCGCTGGAGAAACAGGAAAATGTCTTTGTTTTATTTGCTTAGTTTCACCTACATCAATTATATGCGAAATAAGATTGGTTTTACCCAAACCTTCTTTAGCGAACGATGGGAACAAATTAATAACCGTTTTTAGTTTTTGTGCTTGAAGATCTGTCAAAAAATGGGTATCTAAAGAATTTGGACCAATTTCACTGAGAAGTTGCAAGGGCAGTAAATCAAATTGTTTCCAAAAGTCTATACCTAGATACAAATCTTGTGCAAGGGAGGGTATAATAAAGATAGAAATGTTTTTAGTTACTCCACGGAAAGAAATGGGGGTATTAACATGACCAATGATACTTTGAGTTTTTCCATCAGCTGTGCGAACGCTAGACGAAATCTTTTTAAACGGTAAATTCGAAGATAAAAAATCTTTTGCTGCTTTTGCTCCTAAACAACTTATCGATGCTCTCGTATCTAACAAACCTTTACAGGCCTTTCCAAAAAGAGTAACGTCAGCGTAAGGACGAATATCGGTAGGGTTTGAAATAACAGAATTAATAAAATCTACGAAACTTCTACGATTTTCACGAATTTTTCTCCAAAAGTTTTGTATTCTAAGACTTGAGCGAGATTTATTTTTATCAGGAAAGTCTTTAAAAATGTTTTGTTTAGCAGTTTCATATTCCGATAAACGAATATGATAAGGCTTAAAATATGATTTAGAGGAATTAAAATTTTTAACATTAAGATCTTCAGGGATTCTCTGAAGGATTAAAGGATAAGAAGAGACGGAACAATCTAATCCGTGTTCGTTGACTGATGTTTGTGTGCTAGCATCGACAGAGGTTTGTGTGCACTTTTCAGTGCATTCTCTAGCAAGTTTTTTGAAGCATTACATTTATTACAATTTGGTTTGTATGTATTTGGGGTACCACAACCAAGCAAAATATTTTCCTATCACCAAGGCAGTCTTGATACCTGTGTCCAGATTTATTACAATTCCAGCAAATCAGTGAAATAGCAGCAATTTCTTCGCTACATAACACTTCATCACCAGAATCTGATTCAAAATTATCTTTGATTTGGGAAACATGTTTACGTGAAACATTAGGTCTATCGAATTGGTGTTTGCGTCGAATGTCCTGCAAAAAGAATTCTCTTCTGCGACAAATCTCGCGAAGCTGAGAAACAGACAATATTTGTATATTCAGTATTTCATGCTGAATATCTGGTTGTAAATTACGACGTAATATTTCTACAAGAGCGTTTTCCGAAATCGGTTCTTCAAGCCGATCAATTAATTCTGACACAGAATCATAAAAACTATCAAATGTTTCGTTTATTCTTTGCTTGCGATCTCTTATCAATTCTCGAAAATCGATATCGGTTCTAGAGTCTTTATATTGCTTACGCAAAGCACAACACAAATCTTTCCATTTGATTTCGCGTACCAGTTTATGATAACGCCAAAACCAATTGTTTGCTTTGCCATCAAATAGTATATTTGCATGTCGACAAACAATCTCAAAATTACCGTCAAGGGTCTGTTTTGTAAGGGCTTCAATCCGATAGATAAAGTTATCTACTGGCAATCCATCGGGTCCTCCCGTGAACTTTACTTTCCAATTGAAAATAATTTGGCTGACTTTATCGAATCTAACCGAAAGAGAAGAATGTGCATTTTCACTATGAGAAACGGGTGAAGCCTGTTGTTGCTCCTCAGCATTTCTTAATTCAACCCGATCATTATCGTTCGAGGTTGGCAACCCTAAAAGTTGTTCCAATGTTTGGTGCTCTAAAGGCTGAAATTGAGTGTTCTGACAAATTGATTGTCTAGGAGAATTTCTCGGACTAGGTAGAGGTCTATTTTGAAGTTGCAATCGATTAAAACCTGTTTGAATGTTTGATTCAATTAACTGAGTCAATTGTTGACTAAGAGTTGTTAACAGTTCAGCATGTTGTGCACCGACAGCAGCTGTAACGAGATTCCTTATCGTATCTCTTTGGTGCTGTTCAGCACCAGGTGAATATCTGGTTGTTGGTTCTGCATGAACTGGTGCCCCTGAAATACTAGCAGTACCAGCAGCAACCGACGTTTCCGGTGTGATCGGTTTGCGAGATTGGGATCTAGTATGATGCGTAGAATCAGAAGTTTTCGAAGGAGTCGAAAGCTTAGGTAATTGTAAAGAACCTTGAGGATCTTGCTTAGATAATCTGGTATCACAAACGGGACAATTGTTTTTCGTTTGGAGATATTTTGTAAGACAAGCATGGTGGAAGTGATGGCTACACGAAGTTTTAATCGCTGAACGAACCGCTATAAGTTTTGCACAGATAGGGCAAGTAGGAAGAAGCACATCAGATGCCAAGTCTTCGTTACTGTGACGAATTGACATTTTAATAATCTTTTAAAATAAACATTAGAAATAAAAAAAAAGTCAACAAAATTATTTCACTACAACATAATCGAAAATAAACACAAGTGTCACAAGTGACACAAGCGTGGCGATACTTGAGAAGAAATTTCTAAAAAAAACCAAACGGAAAATGATAAAGATAACGATCACACACTAAGTAAAATGGATTACTGAAATCAAACGCGAAAAGAAAAAATCAAATATATTGATTTTAGTATTTAAATGTTTTAGCGATAAATGTAATTAAATAATCTTAAGATAAATGTTAACCTGAAAAATATATACTACAAGTGTAAGCAAAAGCAAAAATCGATATATTAGTTCACTTGATTTTCTGGCATGTCGAACAGAGTCTGTATTGGTTCTTAACAATCAAAATAAATGCAATGAGGATAGAGAAAAACATTCAAAAGAAAAGTTAAAGATTTATCTTTTTGTTGGTTGTTAACTTAAATTAACAAAATTCCAATAACAAAAAAAAATAAAAGAAGGTAGTTTTCTGAGCTTTTAAATACTGCGGTCAGATTGTAGCTTGAAATATCCACAAAATCTGCAATTCCATTCATCATTAGCAAAGATGTAAACAAACAAATACTAGGATAGAATTAAAACGATTGACATTTGCTTAGATTTAAACTTGGCGGCTATACTTTTCAAATTCTGAAACAATATAGTATTCCTGCTAGGCTTAAACCCAAGAACGACAGTAGTAAGTTTTCGATTACTTGAAAAAAAAAAACGGGTCAAAGCTTAGAATGGAAAGCTGATGCAATTCCTGTTAATTAAGTAATAAAAAATAAAGAAATTAAAAAAATGAGAGCCTAATTTTCGTGGGACAAAAATAAAGGTGTAAAATAAAAAATTTATAACTGACTGTGATTGCGTTGGCAAATGTTGAAGACTTGTCGTGGCCCCACGTTGGGCGCCAAAAATAATAATTTATAATATTTATAAATGTAGCATACAACGATCTTAAAGGTAGGTATTTTCAGTTTTACAGATATCAACAGTTCATATCAGGTTAGAAGGAAGGGGTAGCACGCTTTGACTCGCGGCTCTTGCTCGTCGGCTAGTGGGGTGGAGTTCGTTTTCCATCTTTCCGATAAAAATACCCAAACTACGAAATTATTACTTTAAATTAGCGTGCTGAGGAAGGTGGAAAAAAAAGGGAAAAGAACGGACACAAAACACAAAAAGGCTCATTGCTTTTATAAAACTAGTGTCAAGAAAAGTATTCGTTTGTTGTAGAGATGGTATTACAACAATACCTTGCCCACCCAGCCATGATCAGAATTTATACCAACTACATAGAGTACTGATCCCTTTAACCATGTCAGACCACTGTCGACATGCAGAAAATCAAAATAGTTTTAGTTTAAGAATCCATTAATATTATTATGTTTAACATAAATTCCTTAACTCATATCTACAAGTTTAGATTTCATTGTATTATATCTAGTTTTATCATTAACACAATTTATAGCAATATTATATAATGGTTTTATTGTATAAAAATTAGAGATTATAAAGTAAAAACAAATTCCTTAATCAAACTCGATACTATGAGAATATAAAGGTAAGTAAGCAAAAACAATATCTGAATGCATTGATAACACAATGTTAACTGGTAAGTAAGCGAAAGTAAAAAAAAAACCCTAAGTGGAAAGAAAACCATTATTAAAATGTTTAATTAAATCGATGAATACAAAAGCGGCTTATCAAAAGTTTTTATTTCCATTTAAATTCAAAGGTAAGTGATAAAAAGTTAATATTAAGTTATAGAAAATATAAAAAAGCATCGTTTGAAAATATCGATAATTATTTTTTTAATAAAAAAGGTAAGTTATCCAAAATACTAGTGTAAATAAAAAAGTAAAAAAATGTTATTATTGTTACATCCTTTACTTTAGGCAAAATGTCATCAATAATTTAAGAAAAATTCGCAAAAACAAGCAATCAGCAAAGATAAGCAAAATAAATTAATGTGAGAGTGCAAGGGTTAAGGTTGAATTTTAGCTTAGTATAAATATCAGAAACATAGAAAAACAGCTGTTTGCTATTTAAATAAACTTCAAGTTCAAGGTTATTTTAAGAATGGCCTTGGGCTATTTTTTCTCTCTAACTAATCACTCTCGCTCTCACACACATTATAAAAAAATATATTTTAAAGAAAATAAATCAAACTTACATGCTCTCCTTATTGAGTGGATTCTATATTCCGAGGCTCCCACGAAGAAAGATCTTTCTGCGCTCTGTAGACTCAGTTGCCAGTAAATAAATTGCATGCTATATTTTTATGCTAATTTTATAAAAAAACGATATTAACTCAATTTTAAGATAGACTTTTTCTAGTTTTAAGCTATAAACCGTATGTAACTATATTTTGAATTTATGATTACTTTGAAAATTAAATTCTAATAACTCAGCATTTTAATGTTTGGAAAGCCGAAAGAAAGCAAAGGAAATTGTATAAAAAAAAAAAATCTCATGAGAGAACATTTGTTTTTTTTTTTATATGGGCATATATGCAATGGTGTAAGTGTTAGCAAAGTCACGGTAAATGTACATTATTTATAATTTGTTATTTACTTAATTTTTTGCCGATAAATAATGCAGAAATTCTACTATTTTAAATTGTTTTAATATTATTAAACACTCAATTTAAATTAATTTTTACTTTGAACTTATTCTTTCACGTATTTATGTTAAAAATTTATCTAAGTTTCCTTTTTTTTCTTTTCACTTAGGCTTTACTCTAGTATTAATTTTCTATTTATAGGTTTTTTTTTTATATGCACACTTTGATTATATTAATCCTTTTTTTTTTTAACACTTTTGTTATACATTTTTGTTCGCACATAAAAGTAATATAAATGTTTATATACTAAATTTTACTTAGCTTGTTGGAAGCCGATGTTAATGACGCGATTACCGAAAACTAACTGCTCACCACGTTGCTTACTAATCCAATTTTGGTGATCATTAAAAGACTGCTTCAATTATGTTGTCTGAGAGAGTCGTCATTGCATTCAACTGCACCTAAGATAGCATGCGAGAGATTTGCTTGACTGATGATTTAGATTAACGTTGATATAGAATCATTTTAAAGACCGAATTTATGACCAATTTTAGCGATGATTTTCTTTAACAAATTTGTTGAATATTTTACAATGAGTATGTAGGAAATTCTTTAATATTCTGCGCCATATCTCTGGTGAATTTTAGAACCCAGTTTGGAAGATTTTGTGCCAATCTGTATGGAGACAAATGTCTTAATACAAGTATAAGCTAATAAAGCAAAAAAAAAAAAATTACCCGCAATCGGATTGGCACCAATAAATTTTAGAAAATTTAGTTGAATAATATATATTCAATACGGATTACGATTAATAATTCCAAAAATGAATTAATCTAAAAATTTAATTTTTCATTAAAAATTATATTTCTTTATGAGATTTTTCTCACTTCAATACATATTTGATAGAAACTTACGTGGATGAATCGCTAGCGTTTGGATGTTTGTTTTTTTGGGATGAAGTGTTGTTTTATGTTTTACTTTTAGGTAAAATATTTATTGAATTTAATTATTAGAAAACTGTGCAGATATTGATAAAATTTATAAAACGTTTTGACTATATTTGAGTAAATTTAATGATTTGTTTTTTTTTTTTTTTTAAGAAGTTCTTTGAATTAGTGTGCACTCTTTGCAGCCACAAATATAAAAGATCGAGAAACGTTTTCTTTTCAGTGAAGAAAGCTCGATCACGCCACAATTTTACCGCAAATGTTTAACATTGCGCTTTTATTATTAAACAATAAAAGAAATATGATAAAAATTTGGAAGAAGGTAAGTGATTAAGAGTGTGTTCAATATAAACTACTGTGGTGAGTTGCTTATTTCGGCTAATAGATGGTATTTTAAACGGAAGCTGAAAACTCATATGAGCTTCTAGTGTTAATCAAATTCAAGCATATGAACAAAAGAAAAAGCGAAAGTAAAGCCATATTTTTGCTGCAAGCGCCATTACATATTATGGGATGATGCTTTGAATATAATAATCTTTTATTATAATACAAAAGTTCAAATTTTATCAAGTTTTCTTCACTCAACATCGAGATCTGCATAACACTTGACAATGTCTGAGGACAAAATTTTAGTTATAGATGTTCAAGGTTTTTACATCAATAATGATTTAGTGTAAAAGAGATGAGTATTTTAGTGGATGATGACTCACAAGTTCAAACATTTATAATGAAACCGCCTCTTCAATATTCTATGCTGACATCAAGAGAAAAAGTTTCGTATAATTGGCTTTATAATAATCATCATGGGCTAAAATGGGAAGAAGGCAATTCAACTTTGGCAAATATTATAGCATATTACATAGCATATATTAAGGATACAAATTTTATTTGTTATGTTTAAGGTTTAGAAAAAATTAAATGGATTAAAAATTTGCTTAAAGATGAAATTATTTATCATAACCTAGATGATTCAAACTGTCCAAATCTAAAAACTCTGCATCAAAATGGTCAAGCAATAAATGCTTGTAGCTATCATAAGAAACATTTTATCTGTGCTGAAAAAAATGTATTACTCTTGAAGAAGTTTATAAATAAAGATCTTAAATTATAAAACAATTTGCGTTGTTATTAAGTACTTAAATTATATTAAATGTATATCGATCATCAGTTCATTACGAAAACTCGTCATGTCCATAACAATCTCTTTAAGCGGAACCACGTCAACTCTTATTGGAAAATATTTTCCACCAATTGAATTGGCTACAAAATATGTTTGCGGACTTGTAGACTTTGTAACATTTAATTCTATACCCAATGTAGATGTCTACAACAATTTATTTCATATCGGACCACATACTATTACAATACCAGTTGGTTCGTATGAGTTTGAGGATATTGGGTTTTTCTTGGAAGCAGCGGTAAGAGATATTGATGCATAATTTTCCTGGAAATTGAATCAAACAACAACACTCTTAAAACTGAAATTGTATCCTCGATGGATATAGATTTTTCAAAACCAAACAGTATATTACAGCTTTTGGGGTTCAGTAAAAGAAAATTGATAGTTAATGAGTTACCGTATGAGGATTTTATCAAAGTGATATCTTTAGAACCATTACAAGAAATAGAAAAAACAGAATACAAGCATATAGGTCAGTCGGATAAGACTACGAAAAATTTTGAGTTGATTTACCTTTAAATATTACAAATATAAACACAATACGAATTGAATGTAACTTGACAACGGCGTCATATATTAATAACACATCAGTTCATACAATTCATGAATTTCCTCTGGATGTCTCACCAGGATATAAAATAAATGAGAAACCTCGAAATGTCATTTACTTACCCATCAACTGTCAACAAATAAACAACATAACGATAAACATCAAGACGGAGACCTTATAAATTTTCGAGGAGAAAAAATTTCCATAAGACTTCACTTTAAGCCAGAATAAAAATGATTATTTACACTAAGAACAATAAAAATGTAATTCAAAAAGAATTTCCAGTTGCTCCTTCATCAACACTCAACCCGGGACATACAAAAAAGAATCTGTTGACTGCAGCTAATATAGAATATTTAAAATCCTTGAGACTTGAAACTTGAATGAATATTAAATGTCCTTCAAAAGCCAATATATGATGAGAGCATTATAAAAAAGGAATACCATAGTCACTCACCATATTTGAAATCTTTTAATAATAATGATGAGATTCGTATACCAATTCAAAATCAGGACCTCTTTGTCTTACCAAGTGAGAGTATGATTTACGTTCATGGCTTCCTAGTAAAACATGAAGGGGGAAAGGATGTAGCAACAACAGGTGTGAAATTTAAAATAACTTTGTTTCATATTTGTTTGATGAAATTCGATATGAAATTAATGGTTTAATGGTTTGATGGAAGTTGATCGTACTCGGAATCTTGGAATTTCATTCACCAGGAACAATTTTACATCCTTGAATACTGCTGAAAGCAATGCATTAAAAAACACCGGTTGGTGCTTGGAAGATACTTTTGCATTGGGAAAAAACCCATTTCAGTTGCTGTATATCTCTGAAAATTTTGATGGGTTTTGCTGAAGATTATACTAAAATAATATTTAACTCGAAGCATGAGCTTGTCCTTCAACGTTCTTCATCTAATGAGAGATCATTTCATCCTACTAATGCCGCAGATCAATTAAAATTTACAATATTAGATATAATATGGAAAATGCCTGACATACAATTATCTGACTTTGCAAAATTGGCAATGTACAAGATAAAAAACAACAAAAACCCCATTTTAATGCCATTTCGAAGTTGGGACTGTCATATAAATCCAATGCTTCCAAAAAGTACAAAGGTTTTATGAAATGTAAAACTAGCTCCACAAAATGAAAAACCTAGATTTCTTATCATCGGTCTACAGAAGGAAAAAGGTAGAGAGGAAGGAAATACATTCGATCATTGCAATATCGCTAATTTATAAGTATATCTAAACTCTGATTCATATCCCTATGATGATTTGAATAGTCGCTTTGAAATGGGGCAGTATGCTGTTCTATATGATATGTATGTGAAATTTCAACAAAGTTATTATATGCGAGAACCTCAACCATTGAATTTGATACCGAAGCAAACAAACCGATTCCAGATAAAACATCAGCCTATTGTCTAGTAATCCACGTTCGTTTAATTGAATACTCACCTCTAACCAGCGAAATCAGAAGAATTATTTAAATGTGTGTGTGTGTGTGTGAATTATAAAAAGGTAACCAGTCATCATCTGATCTTTATTGTATGAGGTATTTTGAATAAAGCCATCAACAAAATAAAATAAAATGAATGAACTTTTTATGCATGTAATTGTTACTTTTATACATGTAATTATCAAACTTTATATATATAACAAATCAATAAAAGAACAATAATGATTCATATATAAATCAACTCGTTTTGTTTTATTTATATCAGCATAGTTGAGTATGGTCATGGTTACGATGACGCTTTCAATCTCTAGCTTAACTTATCATTAACCCAATCCGCCGCCGCAGCCGCCGTTGCTGCTTTCATACTTTATCTTTACATAAGTCAACCAACTCATATTAAATTTATTAAAATGCTTAACAACTACACTGCACCCTTATCATGAACATGTAGTTTTTGTCTTGTTTATAATGTTTGCTACGAAGCTTAGGCTTATCATCTTTAACTTGAAATTTGAAGCGACTTAAATTCATAAACATATTATATGAAGCAAGCGTAGAAAAAATATTAGACTTATACACTGTTTCCTTATCTTATACTTTTGGTTTTTGGCACGCTTATTACGCTTGCTATGAAGCTTGGACTTATCATCTTTAACTTGAAATTTGTAGAGACTAAAATTCATAAACATATTATATTAAACAAGAATAGGAAAAATAAAAAATATTTTACTTCTTCAATGTTTCCTTATCTTAAACTTGCGGTTTTGATTTATAGCAACAACAACTATCCGTCCGTCCGTCCATCTGCCCATATTGCATGCTTATCTCCAATTTATAACGACAACAACACGCTTCAGCTATCCTACTTCAGCTAGCTTGACCAATCATACCCCCCTAGCTATCCCTCCGTCCGTACATCTTGCATGCTTATCTCCAATTTGCAACAACAACAACACGCTTCAGCCACCCTACTATCGGCCAACTTGACCGATCGTACTACGTCGGGCACAATTTTTGTGAATTTTGAGGCCCATAAGAAAATACACGTGTTTTTGATTTAGAAGCATCATAGCTACTCTACTTAGATTGACCATTCCACATTCTTTTTTAAATGGTTTACTTGGAAGAGCATCACACATAAACACCCCTCTAAAATGTGGAACTTCCTTATTGCGTATTTCCTCAAATCTACATCAGAAAGAGCTCTTTTAGGTAGCTTCATTGAAAATTTTGCTTATATGGTTGTAAAAAAGTTCAAATTTTGATATGAGTAACTTAGTATCAGTATCAGTATCAGTATCAGTATCAGTATCAGTATCAGTATCAGTAGCAGTAGCAGTAGCAGTAGCAGTAACAGTAACAGTAGCTGTAGCTGTAGCAGTATCAGTAACTGTAGCAGTAGCAGTATCAATATCATTATCAGTATCAGTAGCAGTATCAGAAGCAGTAGCAGTTCAGTATCAGTATCAGTAGCAGTTCAGTATCAGTAGAAGTGTCAGTAGCAGTAGCAGTATCAGTAGCAGTAGCAGTAGCAGTAGCAGTAGCAGTAGCAGTAGCAGTAGCAGTAGCAGTAGCAGTAGCAGTAGCAGTAGCAGTAGCAGTAGCAGTAGCAGCAGCAGTAGCAGTATCAGTATCAGTATCAGTATCAGTATCAGTATCAGTATCAGTATCAGTATCATTATCAGTATCAGTATCAGTATCAGTATCAGTATCAGTATCAGTATCAGTATCAGTATCAGTATCAGTATCAGTATCAGTATCAGTATCAGTATCAGTAGCAGTATCAGTATCAGTAGCAGTAGCAGTATCAGAAGCAGTTCAGTATCAGTAGCAGTAGCAGTATCAGTATCAGTATCAGTATCAGTATCAGTATCAGTATCAGTATCAGTAGCAGTAGCAGTAGCAGTTGCAATAGCAGTAGCAAGAGCAGTAGCAGTATCAGTATCAGTAGCAGTAGCAGTAGCAGTAGCAGTATCAGTGGCAGTAGCAGTAGCAGTATCAGTAGTAGTATCAGTAACAGGAACAGGAACAGCAGCAGTAATAGTATCTATATTAGTATCAGTATGTATGAATATGTATGTCTGCAACAAAAAATCAGACTCCGAAATGAAATTATCTTTTATAAAAATAGAGCAAATAAAAATAGTTTAATGTTTTTATTATCGTTATAGTCATTAATTCTAAACAAATGTTTTAGTTAAAAATTCTTATAAATGTTTTTTTGAAGTGAAAACTTCTTTAGGCGCGTTGAACGATTTTGGTAGAGGGTAAATCTTTGGTTTGCATCATTGTATTTTTCCGAGTAGCTCTCGTCATCAATACAGACAGCAAAGATAACAAGATAGGAAACTTAGAAAACATAAGCAAGCAACCATCAATAAGTTCCTCTGCTGATGCATCGTTCTTTTCCCTCCCTTTGTTCCGCTGCGAAACATTAGCTGCATTCCCGTGGCACTAGATCAGATTAAGTCTCAGTAAAACAACGTTACTTCAACTTTAAATGAATTTACCATGAAAGTCTTAAAACAGCTGTTTTAACAAGACTAAAACGCCTATTGAGCGATAAAACGTCAAAATAGGAAAATGAATAGTTATTTAGATTTGCCAACTATGTTCGTTTTGATAAAAAATGCTTGAAACTTGGCAGCATTTTAACTGTGCGCTTAGACCGCCTGAACGAACGAAAGAAACCTCGTTCGTTCGCTCGGTTTAAACACTTTGCCCGAACTAACAGTGTTCGCTATAAATTTATCGCGAACGATGTTTGCCCGGTGTAAACAGTAAATTAGGGCGAACGAACGAAGACTCCTTCGTTCGCTTTGATCGAACAAGCTTCGATCTTTTTGGCCGAATCCGGTGCTGCGCTGTGTTTAAAAACAGAAAAGTAGCAAATAGGAGTAGCTTAAGAGAATAATTTATGAAAAGTACTAAAATATTTGTAATTTATGTTTTTAAAAGTGTTCTCTTAATATAATTATATATCGCTGCAATATAATTGTGTTGTGTAAAGGACCAAATAAAGTTTTTTAAGCGGAAAAAACCCTATATTTAAAGTTTCATTTTAAGGCGACTGTTTATTTGAGGTAATTTTCTTTTCAATGAGTTGAGTTTATGGATAGCAAATATTGTTTAATATAGCATGAGTCCACAATAGAGCTTGTTCAAATAAAATAAAAAAAAATTTTAGGTTTTGCTGAAACTTTTTTAATTTTTCATCGAAGATTTTAGAAAAATGTGGATATTAACCAAAATGGTAGTTGAAAATTCGATTTGTGACTAAAAACAATTCTTTAAAGTTATAATATAAAAAGTGTTTCTCTAAAATAAAAATCGAACGACTAAAAGTACTAATTGTATTTGTTTAATAAGTACATACAATTTGGTAGCAATTTTTATTTAATTGACACGAAAAATGTGAAAACATTTAATTTTTGTTCGTTGAAAAACTTAAATGGGCTCTTAAGTTAAACACACGTCTTTTCTATAACAACTAATACGAGAAATATATTGTTATGGAGTGGCAAGCCATTTGTTGTTGAGAAACGGAGTATAAGTTTTAGTACAAATATAAAAATAAGGAGTTATCAGCCCTGCTGATTGATGTTCGGGCAAATGCACAAATTGCTGTTTACACCGCCTGAACGTTCAAGATGGCGGCCAATGTTTGTTCGCGATTGATGTTCGTGCGGATGCATTCATTTTGATATATTTGCCAATTCTTGCTTTCATATTGCATTCTCATTGGTTGCAGATTTTGTGTGAAATGTCAACTTCGTTTTGACAGTTTCGGTCACCGGCTCTCCGCCCTAACACTACCTTGTTTAATTTTGCCATGCTTGCTGCATTTGCTGAGCGCCTGGTAACCAATATCCAAGACCGTGTTTCATGACCAACATAAAAACATTTGTAGTTTTATAAATGTCGGCAGCATATTCTCTGACTGGGACATGGGACTTGATATAATAAGTTATAGGTAGGAGTGACATTTCGTGTTTCGACCATCGAATGTCAAGAAAGAGAAAACAAATGAAAGCTGCCAATGTGTGTGACACACGCACTTTATATTGTTTTCTTTTGTTTGAAATTGCAGCTCGTGAGAAAGTAAGTAGTTGTCAAGGCTACATAATAATAACTTTATCATGAGTGGGACTGCATCGTCCAAAATTTTTTGTTTCTTATTTCAGCTACCATAAGCCTATAGTATCTTTTTTAACGCAAACAGTAAAAATAATGTAAATGAAATTTAATGAAATGTATGTAAATACAAATTTTATTTATGTGTATGTATTTTAAGTGTATATTAATTATTTCAATAATTTTAATTTATATTTTTGTTTATGTTTTACTTTGTTTTTTATATTAAAACCCATAATTTAAAATATAATGAAGTGATAAAAGATGAAAATAGTGTGCATTAATGATGAACGGATGTACGGATAAACCGAATCGGTGGCAGAAAATAAACTGCACTATGCTTGCTATGTTTTGTTTTCCTTGTAGCAAGATCTCAAATGCAGGCATTTAAAGAGACTTCAAGAGCCATCAAACAAAATATCATATATAAAAAAAGTAAATTTATTTTATTTTAGCTACAGCTCTACATATACATTGAAAGAAAAAATTATATATCCTTTTTGAGGATTATTTTTCATTCAATACTGCTCCCTGTATTTTATTTTTATATCAACAATATTCAATTTAAATGTAATAATATAGTTTGGTGTAGTTATAAAATAAAAATGATATCTAAATAAAAAATATTTTGAAAGAAATAATCAAAGGTTGAGGGGCAAAAATATAAAATTTTTTTCCGATTAGCATGAAGATTCCTATATAGCAGTAAGGCGGTCCGTGGCAGGACAAAGTCTTTCAGGGAATACTAATATTTTACATATATGTTTTCGCTTCGTTCGGCAGTCCCCTCACTGCTATTTTTCTGTTTTTTTGTTATTATTATTATTATAGGGGAACATAATTTTTATTTCTTTTAAAGTTTTGATAATACAATTTTGAAATATTCTTATCGTTTAAAGGTTACTCTTATCAAAAAGGTTAATAAACTATTTTAACGTTTAATTCCTACTTTTATATAATAAAAAATTATTTTATTTTTTATGGTTAAATTATTCTTCTTATTTCTCTTGTCAAGTATTCGACCAAACGATTGTGGATTATCAAACAGTAGGCTGACGTTTTATTTGGAATCGATTTGTTTGCTTCGGTATCAAATTCAATTCGTATATCAATAGGTCCAACTTTAACTGCTTCATTTTGATGTGTTACGTCAACAACAATAAGCGGTGCAATAGCTTTAAATTTAAAGACATCTAGCAATGGTTATATCCCGCATATAATAACTTTGTTGAAATTTCGCATACATATCATATAGAACAGCATAATGTCCCATTTCAAAGCGACAGTTTCCCATAGGGATATGAATCAGAGTTTAGATATACTTTTAAATTAGATATATTATAATGATCAAATGTGTTTCCTTGCTCTTTGCTCTTTTCAATTTGAAAACCAATTATTTGAAATTGCGATAGTTGTATGTTAGGCATTTTCCATATTATATCGAGTATTGTAAAATTTAATTGTTCTGTTGCATTAGTAGGATGATATGATCTATCATTAGATGAAGAACTTTGGAGGATGAACTCATGCTTTGAATTTAATTTTATTTTAATATAATCTTCGGCAAAACCCATCAACATTTTCAGCGGTATACAGTGACTAAAGTGAGTTTTTTCCAATGTGAAATTTTCTTCAAGACACCAACCAGCGTTTTTTATTGAATTGCTTTCAGCTTCATTAAATAATACAAAAATTTTCATGGTGGATGAAAGTTCAAGATTTCGAGTACGATCAACTTCAAAACCATTAATTTCATACCGAATTTCATCAAAAAGTTATGAAACAAAGTTGTTTTTAAATTTCACTCCCGTTGCTCCCACATCTTTTCCTCCTTCATGTTTAGCTATAAAGCCATGAATATAAATCACACTCTCACTTGGTAGGAAAAAGAGATCCTGATTTTGAATTGGTATACGAATCTCATCATTATTGTTGAATGATTTCAAATATTGAGAGTTGCTATGATACTCCCTATTTATAATACTCTCATCATACATTGGTTTTTGAAGGGCATTTAATATTTCGTTGATTATTGAAGATGAAATCCTAAGGATTTTAAATATTCTATATTAGATGTTGACAACGTTTCTTTTTTGTATGTACTCGATCGAGTGTTGATGCAAGGCTAAATACAAATCCTTTTTCAACTACGCTTTTATTATTCTTAGTGTAGATTATAATTATTTTTTACTCGGGCTTAAAATGAAGTCTTATAGAAATTTTTTCTCCTTGAAAATTGATAAGATCACCGTCTTGATTTAAGACTCTTATGGCTATGTTGTTTATTTCTTGACAGTTGACAGGTAATTAAATGACATATCGAGATTTCTCATTTATTTTATATCCAGGTGAGACATCGAGAGGAAATTCATGAATTGTATGTACTGAAGTGTTATTAATATATGACCCGGTTGTTAAATTACATTCAATTCGTATTGTGTTAACATTCGAAATATTCAAAGGTAATTCAGATTCAAATCTCACACCCTCATCAGAATAATCCTCATGTGATGATTCATTTACTCGCAACAACCTTTTGCTAAATCCAAGTACTTGTCCTATACTGTTTGGTTTCGAAAAATGTATATCTACGGATGTTGCAATTTCAGTTTTAAGAGTGTTGTTGTTGGATTCAATTACAAGGGAAATCGATTTATCAATTTCCTTTGTAGATGATTCCAAGAAAAAAGCGATATCTTCGAGTTCATATGAACACACTGGAACTGTAATAGTATGTTTTCCTATGTGAAATAGATTATTGTGTACATCTACATTGGGTATAGAATTAAATGTTACAAAGTCAATAAGTCCACAAACATATTTTCCACTCAATTCAATTGGTGAAAAATATTTTTCTATCAGTGTAAATATTAAATAACATCTACAATATATTTTAAAGTTTATATTCTTTCATTATTTATATTGAAAGTTAAAAACTTTCTTAAGAGTAATAAATTTTGTAACACAAAAAGAAGTTTTCTTATGGTTACAACAATTATTTATTGATTAATTATTTTCATATAAAGTTTTTTCATGAAATATGTATATACTATTTTGTAATTGAACTTCATCTCTATTAATCCAAGAATTATGATGATTTGAAAATCCTAGCCATTTTAAGTAAACTTGTCTCTTGGTTTTAATAACTTTTTCAATCAATTATGTATTGGGAAAATGTGTATTTAATACTTCATGTTCATAGATCCCACCAATGATCGGGGTCCCTTGATAGTCTTCCAATAAATAAGTTACAGGGTTTGTGTTTTGTATAGTTCGATTTTTAAAAATTTTAGTTGTCCAGTTTGGAGTATATCATTTTTCAAAAATATGCTTATATTTGCTAATTCGAACGTGGTATCCTACTTGTAGTTTACCATCTTTGAAATTTTTTTGATGATTATAAGCTTGTTTTAGTATAGATCGTTCGTTTTCTATATTAACAGACTTTGGCATCATTTCAATGGTTCTGTGCTTTTTGTTATTATATTGATTAATTAAATCCTTACATGCAAATAAAATCAAATGCAATAGGAGAAGATAGCGTTCCGATTAAATATATTAAAATAATCTTACCACATATAATTAGACCATCAACACATATAATTAATCACTGCCTTATATCTTCAACATTCCCAGCAATATGGAAATCTGCAATTGTGCTAACTGTGGAAAAATAGTCGAATCCATCTAGTCCAAATCATTTCAGGCTCATAAGTAAACTGTCGCCATTATCCAAGGTCTGTGAGAAAATAATAAGCCTACAAATCAATAAATTCTTACATGAATATAAGCTCTTGTCTCCATTTCAATCTGGCTTTCGGTTAGGGCACGGGTGTAATTTAGCAGTAGTTAATAGTTAAGGTGGTGGTCGTAGCCTAGTGGGTAGAGTGCGTGGCCCCTAAGCTAAAGAACTGCGCTAGCCCGGGTTCAATTCCAGCTCAGACAGAAAGTTTTTTCAATGGAATTAATTTTTCTGTTCGGTCGTCACCTCTCTGCAGACAATGGCAAGCCTCAGAGAGTAAAAATTGCCATGTAAAGCTTCTTGAGAACATAAGCCGTTCGGAGTCGGCATAAAACACGTAGGTCCAGTTCTCGGTCATTTGTGATCAAACATTTAATAACACGCACAACACAATTGATCAATATAAGCTAGGTCAAAGTCCTTCCAAGGGCTGAAATGGCCAGTTTATTTTTTTAAGGTTATAAATGATTTACGGCCTGCATACGACTCTTGTTCTATTTCGTTACTTTGCTTTTGAAATATCTCATAAGCCTTTGACAAGGTAAGCCACAAATATTTATGTCTGAAACTCAAGCCTTTCTTTGGGTTTAGTGATAGTGCGGTGAGTCTCATATCAAATTATTTGTCTAATAGATTGCAAAATGTTCAAGTCGGACAAAAATTTTCCAGCTATAAAACGGTAATAAGTGGTGTTCCTCAAGCGTTGATCCTTGGTCCCCTCTTATTTTCCATCTTTTTAAATGATATTTTTGCTGTTTGTAATCATTCTCCTATACATGCTTCTGCAGACGATATTCAGATCTATCACTCAAGTAGTGTTGATCTCGTAGATACTGTAATAATAATACTGTTACAGAATTAATGAGGACCTTAGAAACATTTATCAGTGGGCAATTTGCAATGGACTCCAACTAAATGCTTCCGAATCTTATATTCTCCCTATCTGTAAAAATAAATCTTTCCTTAATAACATTCCTGACCTCTACATTGGCTCAAATAAGCTAAATGTTGTGTCAAAAATTGTAAATCTGGGTTATTGTATGAATTCTTCTCTATCTTGTCTTGATCATGTTAATAGTGTTGTTTGTAAAGTTTATTATATCCTGCGAAATTTCAGAATGTCTCCTTGTCTTTGTACGCTTGATCTAAGGCGAATGCTAGTGAAGCAATTTGTCTTACCTGTTATAACATATTCTGACGTGGTGTACAGTAAACTCGACTCATCTTCCCAGCTAAAACTTAATATTGAAATAAGAAATTCATTACTTGGGTGCAGTTTGGTTGATTATTTAAATGCTAGAAACTGTATCTACCTTCATAAAATAATACATAGTAAAACTCCTTTTTACCTATATGAAAAATTGCAGTTCAGTTTGTCTAGAGGATGCAAGATACTTATAGTTCGAAGACATGGCTCTCTAACTTCTTCCAATCTTTTTCCATTAAGTCCTGTGTGTAACTTAAGAGAAATCGAACGGGCGGAAAGTTTTAGGCAATCTATTTTAACTCACTTCTCAACATCTTAACTTCTTCAACTTAATTTATTTTTCTATCCTTTCTCTTTTATCTTTACGTATTCTTATTCTTCATTCATATTATTATTCTTATATTTTTTGATACAATATTTTTTATTATTATCTTGTTTATAGTCACTGTTATTAATTTGTTGTTACATCTAAACAATTAGATTATTATCTTAACTTATTTATAGGTATTTTTACTTGTTGTACTGTAAAAGAACTTAGTTCTTATTTGTTCTAATGTCTTATGTAAGTTAACACCAGCAACATTAATGTTGCGAAATAAATTAATTCTTAAAATAATAAAAGCGCTGACACAGAGTCTATTGCACTTCCTCTGTGAACTAAATTTCGGTAACAACAGCAGCGACGTCGGCGCGTGTTGATAATAGCTTAGCTAAGGTATTTTTACGTTACTTTAAGTTTAGTTTTGTTTTAAGAGAACACTCTGTTTTTACCAATCAATAAAGACGGTTGTGGGTTGCTCCCCAACCAATAATAAAAAATATTTTTTTTATTAAATTTTAATGTAAAATAAGTTAATTGGCGCCCAACGTGGGGCCCAATAGTGCATCTAAAATCGCGATCGTTAAATCGGAAAAAAGTATAGTTAAAAAGTGACTTAAAAATTATCGCGTACACGTAATAAATAAAAGCATAAATCGGCCTTAAGTAGCCCGTCGCTTAAAATTGCACGACATTGGGTTCCCAAAGGAACGAGAAACGAGGCCCCTAAGTATCCAGCCAGTCAGGAAAAAAGGAGTTGATAGCATTCAGCAGCCGCTCGTTCTACAGCTTGTGACGGGCAAAAAACCGAGGCGGTTTTTGCCGCACACATAGCTCCCGATCTCACTCGTTAAAACACGAAGAAACAACAATAATAATAATAAAAATAATAATAATAATAATAATAATAATAATAATAATAATAATAATAATAATAATAATAATAATAATAATAATAATAATAATAATAATAATAATAATAATAATAATAATAATAATAATAATAATAATAATAATAATAATAATAATAATAATAATAATAATAATAATAATAATAATAATAATAATAATAATAATAATAATAATAATAATAATAATAATAATAATAATAATAATAATAATAATAATAATAATAATAATAATAATAATAATAATAATAATAATAATAATAATAATAATAATAATAATAATAATAATAATAATAATAATAATAATAATAATAATAATAATAATAATAATAATAATAATAATAATAATAATAATAATAATAATAATAATAATAATAATAATAATAATAATAATAATAATAATAATAATAATAATAATAATAATAATAATAATAATAATAATAATAATAATAATAATAATAATAATAATAATAATAATAATAATAATAATAATAATAATAATAATAATAATAATAATAATAATAATAATAATAATAATAATAATAATAATAATAATAATAATAATAATAATAATAATAATAATAATAATAATAATAATAATAATAATAATAATAATAATAATAATAATAATAATAATAATAATAATAATAATAATAATAATAATAATAATAATAATAATAATAATAATAATAATAATAATAATAATAATAATAATAATAATAATAATAATAATAATAATAATAATAATAATAATAATAATAATAATAATAATAATAATAATAATAATAATAATAATAATAATAATAATAATAATAATAATAATAATAATAATAATAATAATAATAATAATAATAATAATAATAATAATAATAATAATAATAATAATATTAATAATAATAATAATAATAATAATAATAATAATAATAATAATAATAATAATAATAATAATAATAATAATAATAATAATAATAATAATAATAATAATAATAATAATAATAATAATAATAATAATAATAATAATAATAATAATAATAATAATAATAATAATAATAATAATAATAATAATAATAATAATAATAATAATAATAATAATAATAATAATAATAATAATAATAATAATAATAATAATAATAATAATAATAATAATAATAATAATAATAATAATAATAATAATAATAATAATAATAATAATAATAATAATAATAATAATAATAATAATAATAATAATAATAATAATAATAATAATAATAATAATAATAATAATAATAATAATAATAATAATAATAATAATAATAATAATAATAATAATAATAATAATAATAATAATAATAATAATAATAATAATAATAATAATAATAATAATAATAATAATAATAATAATAATAATAATAATAATAATAATAATAATAATAATAATAATAATAATAATAATAATAATAATAATAATAATAATAATAATAATAATAATAATAATAATAATAATAATAATAATAATAATAATAATAATAATAATAATAATAATAATAATAATAATAATAATAATAATAATAATAATAATAATAATAATAATAATAATAATAATAATAATAATAATAATAATAATAATAATAATAATAATAATAATAATAATAATAATAATAATAATAATAATAATAATAATAATAATAATAATAATAATAATAATAATAATAATAATAATAATAATAATAATAATAATAATAATAATAATAATAATAATAATAATAATAATAATAATAATAATAATAATAATAATAATAATAATAATAATAATAATAATAATAATAATAATAATAATAATAATAATAATAATAATAATAATAATAATAATAATAATAATAATAATAATAATAATAATAATAATAATAATAATAATAATAATAATAATAATAATAATAATAATAATAATAATAATAATAATAATAATAATAATAATAATAATAATAATAATAATAATAATAATAATAATAATAATAATAATAATAATAATAATAATAATAATAATAATAATAATAATAATAATAATAATAATAATAATAATAATAATAATAATAATAATAATAATAATAATAATAATAATAATAATAATAATAATAATAATAATAATAATAATAATAATAATAATAATAATAATAATAATAATAATAATAATAATAATATAATAATAATAATAATAATAATAATAATAATAATAATAATAATAATAATAATAATAATAATAATAATAATAATAATAATAATAATAATAATAATAATAATAATAATAATAATAATAATAATAATAATAATAATAATAATAATAATAATAATAATAATAATAATAATAATAATAATAATAATAATAATAATAATAATAATAATAATAATAATAATAATAATAATAATAATAATAATAATAATAATAATAATAATAATAATAATAATAATAATAATAATAATAATAATAATAATAATAATAATAATAATAATAATAATAATAATAATAATAATAATAATAATAATAATAATAATAATAATAATAATAATAATAATAATAATAATAATAATAATAATAATAATAATAATAATAATAATAATAATAATAATAATAATAATAATAATAATAATAATAATAATAATAATAATAATAATAATAATAATAATAATAATAATAATAATAATAATAATAATAATAATAATAATAATAATAATAATAATAATAATAATAATAATAATAATAATAATAATAATAATAATAATAATAATAATAATAATAATAATAATAATAATAATAATAATAATAATAATAATAATAATAATAATAATAATAATAATAATAATAATAATAATAATAATAATAATAATAATAATAATAATAATAATAATAATAATAATAATAATAATAATAATAATAATAATAATAATAATAATAATAATAATAATAATAATAATAATAATAATAATAATAATAATAATAATAATAATAATAATAATAATAATAATAATAATAATAATAATAATAATAATAATAATAATAATAATAATAATAATAATAATAATAATAATAATAATAATAATAATAATAATAATAATAATAATAATAATAATAATAATAATAATAATAATAATAATAATAATAATAATAATAATAATAATAATAATAATAATAATAATAATAATAATAATAATAATAATAATAATAATAATAATAATAATAATAATAATAATAATAATAATAATAATAATAATAATAATAATAATAATAATAATAATAATAATAATAATAATAATAATAATAATAATAATAATAATAATAATAATAATAATAATAATAATAATAATAATAATAATAATAATAATAATAATAATAATAATAATAATAATAATAATAATAATAATAATAATAATAATAATAATAATAATAATAATAATAATAATAATAATAATAATAATAATAATAATAATAATAATAATAATAATAATAATAATAATAATAATAATAATAATAATAATAATAATAATAATAATAATAATAATAATAATAATAATAATAATAATAATAATAATAATAATAATAATAATAATAATAATAATAATAATAATAATAATAATAATAATAATAATAATAATAATAATAATAATAATAATAATAATAATAATAATAATAATAATAATAATAATAATAATAATAATAATAATAATAATAATAATAATAATAATAATAATAATAATAATAATAATAATAATAATAATAATAATAATAATAATAATAATAATAATAATAATAATAATAATAATAATAATAATAATAATAATAATAATAATAATAATAATAATAATAATAATAATAATAATAATAATAATAATAATAATAATAATAATAATAATAATAATAATAATAATAATAATAATAATAATAATAATAATAATAATAATAATAATAATAATAATAATAATAATAATAATAATAATAATAATAATAATAATAATAATAATAATAATAATAATAATAATAATAATAATAATAATAATAATAATAATAATAATAATATTAATAATAATAATAATAATAATAATAATAATAATAATAATAATAATAATAATAATAATAAAAATAATAATAAAAATAATAATAATAATAATAATAATAATAATAATAATAATAATAATAATAATAATAATAATAATAATAATAATAATAATAATAATAATAATAATAATAATAATAATAATAATAATAATAATAATAATAATAATGATAATAATAATAAATTAACTAAAGCAAAGAAAAGGAATTTAAATCAAACCACAAATAAAATATATAAACCCTAAAGCTAACACACAGCTAGTAATAACACAGCACCCTGTGTCGACATAAACACACATATAGGCATTCAGAGACGATCACATTAAATTAACGGCCACTGCGGCAAAACATAGTAGAGAAGTTAACCAACAAACACACAGGCAACCAAACCCCAACCTTAACATAGCATGCAGTAACAATTACAACAAGGTTTACAACAAACACATCTAACTAACGAAAACTGCAGCTAAAGATTGAAAACGAGAGAAACAACAATCAGTCAGCCGAACCCTAACATGAAAGCAACATAAGACAGTATAAGAGAAATGACGTCAGACATACAAGAGGAAGAAACCAGTTTTTAATATTTTAATATGAACACGTATATATGGATATAGACCAACACACGTAGTGAACGACTACCATGACGAAATGCTACAAGCGAGAGAAGGCCCGAGCAAGCAACCACCACCAATCAAGTACCAGTATGCAGAATGGCAACGGGCTACAAATACAACACGAGAACAGAATTGACGGTGCAGGTAGCCACCAATACTATCGCAGCGAGAGCGACAAGCAACAACGACGACAAACAGCACGGTCAAGTGTTGGCTAGCCAGAAGACAAAAGTTAGTTGCTGACGAGGAGCGAACCAGTGCAGTTGATAGTTGCTGACGAGGAGCGAACCAGTGCAGTTGATAGTTGCTGACGAGGAGCGAACCAGTGCAGTTGATAGTTGCTGACGAGGAGCGAACCAGTGCAGTTGATAGTTGCTGACGAGGAGCGAACCAGTGCAGTTGATAGTTGCTGACGAGGAGCGAACCAGTACAGTTGATAGTTACTAGCGAGCGGTGAACCAGTGAAGACTATAGATACTGATTGTTGTGACTCACAACGAGGTATTCCCCAAAATATTGTCTTTTTACTAGTGGCCAAGTGCTGGCAATAAAAGTTGATCCACCGCAACAACTAAGCGAGCGATCAACATTCATTGCATTGCGGCACTTTTATATGAATTCAATGCCAAGGCCAGTAAAGTAAACAAACCAAAAGTAAGACAATAAAATGAACACTGATCTACCGCAACAACAACTGTGCGATCAGTTTTCATTTTATTTAAAGACAATAAAATAAAGCCAACAATTTACTTCTGTGCGGCCAGCGTAAAATGCTAGCTAGGCAAAAACCAGAGGTAAATTAATTTTAATATTTTATTGTTGTATTTAACATACACACAGTTTGGAAAAACAAGTATAATTTAAATAAGAATTTAACGTTGGAATATGACCCAATTACACATGTTATACATGTTTGTATGTTTGCTTAGCCAAAGTTTGCTTAGCCAAAGGTAAACAGCAAGGATTTTTTTTTAAGAACTAAATCACCGTGGAAAAGGACACAACTACAAAGAGAACCAGTCAACGGCAAGAGATATCATGGCAAATTTTGAACATAAAAATAAAACTTAAATTGTGTCGGGGTTTTCGTCACTTATTTGGCAAAATACAAATAAAATACTTATTTATACATGAATTGGAAACAAAGCTTTTATAGCCTATGCATCAATTGTTGCTTTGATATGTTTATATGAAAGCTAATTAATTAATTACTGAAAAAGAATAAAGATTTATATAAATAAAAACTAAATAGCATGTCTTTTATTAAATTCCATATTTTCACATGGCGCAGGCAGAATTTGACAGTTTCATAGAACAATTGTGGAGTGAAATAGAACACTTCTGTAATTCAAGAAAATATTTTGAAGCAGTAAAAAAAGGGGTGTATGATTCAAAAGAATTAGGTAAAGCAGAGGAGGCAGAGGTTGTCCTGCAAATTTTTACGCAGCTAGTACATAGTGAGTCAAGGGCATCTGTTGAGGAAAAGGAGGACCTGAACGAGCGATTCAGGGATATCGAAAAGAAATATCACGCAATAAGGATACAACTCGAAGAGACAGAAGAAGGAATAAGGGAAATTGAGGACGAAAACTTAAAATTGAGAAAAATAGTGGGAAATAAGAATATCTCCGAGGAGTTAGTAAAACAGTTAGTCGAGAACGAACACACAGAGTGTGAGAAGAAATTGCAGGAAGCCCAACGAAAAATAGAAAGTTTAAAGTTGGTAAGAAGAGACCGAGAAACAGTAGTAGTACCAACAACCTTTAAAATGAATATAAGTGAAATAGCCAAAACGGTGAGTAACTTAGTACCGCTATTTTCAGGTACTGAGTCACCGGCAGAAGTTTATAGGTTTATACAAGGATGCGAGTTGGCATTCAAAGCGGTGAAACCAGTAGAGGCACAGGATTTCACAGATTGTGTGAAATTAAGGTTACATGGAGAAGCATTTGAGTTTTGCAGGAGTAAGAAATTTGGCAAGGTTGAGGAACTCTATGGGGCAATCAAAGCGAAGTACCTTAAGGAAACAACATATAACACGTTGATAATGGAATTATCGCATTGCGTCTAAAGGCCGGGAGAGAAGTTAAGTTCGTTCGCGAACAGAATAAGCGACATAGAGTCTCGTGGTAGAGATCTAATAGGCGATGAGGGTATCCTGTGGGAACAGCTAAGTAGTTCAGTCGTTAGTGCGTTTAAGGTGGGCGTCTCCGACCCGAACCTACGAACAATTTTATTAACGACAACCGGTTTGGGTCTCGCAGCGTTAGAAAAAAAGGCGTTAGAAATGGAGATCATGTTAAAAGGAGGTGAGCTAGGGAGAACCGCACAAGGCCATACTATCTATGGACAAGAGTACCAGGGCAAACAGGGAATTAGGTTTCCCCGGGAAAGAAATCAGGAACAAAGAGGGCAGTATAGCATACAGGAAGAGGATGCGAAACAATTGACAAATAGCATATTAGCTATAAGGTGCTCATTTTGCCAGGAGAGAGGGCATACCAGGGACGTGTGTATAACAAGGAGAAACACACCATATTGCGAAAAATGCCAGGAATATGGGCACGAAAAGGGGTGGAAATGTGCCCAAGAATTTAAACCCAGAAGTGATAAAATGGAGAAAAAAAGATATGAGGGAAATTTTAACTCAAAAAATCCATTCAGAAATAATGAGGAAAAAATACAAAAACAGGGACCAAATAAAGCGATTGAATGTAGGTGGTGTAACAGGTTAGGCCACATGGAAAAAGACTGCTACGCTAAGAGAAACTGGGAGAATAGGCAGGGAAACTTTCAGGGGCCCCGCAAAGGCCAATAAGCTGGGACCCCCGAAATAAAAGAACACTTAGGCCGACCAAGATAGTAACAGATCATTCGACATCTAAAAAGATTGTGAATATCTGTACATCCAAGTCAATAGAAAGGATAGTAACAGATAATTCTACGTCTAAAAAGATTGTGAATATATGTACATCCAAGCCAGGAGATAGTTCAGTAACAGATCATTCGACATCTGAAAAGATTGTGAATATCTGTACATCCAAGCCAGTGGAAAGTTCAGTAACAGATCATTCAGTAGTAACAGAGAATTTGACATCCGAAAGGATTGTAAATTTCTGTACACCTCATTCAGAAAGGAATGTAGAGAACACAAGCCCAGAATCGAATGAAACAGTTGAGTCATTGCAGGCAACATCAGCAAAGGTTATAGAAACACTCGGGAAAATAAAAGAAAAATGCAACGTGCTATTAGAAAAATTAAATGGAAATATGAGAGAAGAAAAATTCAATGTGGTAGCAGAAAAGTTAAATGAAAACGTAAGAAAGAAAAAAGTCAATGAGGTAGCAGGAAAATTAAATGGAAATATGATAGAAGAAAAATCAGATATGGTATTCGAGAAATTAAACGAAAATATAATACAAGAGAAATGCAATGTGGAATTAGAAAAATTAAGTGAAAATATAACACAGGATGGTTGGTATAAAAATATGACGGTGTTGGAAAAGAAAAAGGGTGAATGTTTGGGAATCTCCAAGGTAGATGATGTGTTTATAGAAATTCCTTGCAAGAAGGCTATAAATGGTAGACTCATTCTTCTTGTAGACTCCGGAGCAGACACGAGTTTAGTGAAACAAAATGCATTAAAAACAATGGAGGACAGGAGAAAAGAAATAAAAAATTTGTGTGGAGCATTCGGAGGTTTCGTGAAAACACTTGGGTCAGTGAAGATAGAACATGACGAGGTACATAATCTTAGTTTTAAGTTGCACGTAGTTGCATTAGAACAAGGACTGCCTGCAGATGGCATATTAGGCCGGGATAATTTATGGAATAAAACCATAATAAATACGATAGATAAATCATTAACTATATATGACAAAGAAGGAGGTAATATAAAATTACCATTGAAACAAATGAATGAGTTAAGCTCAATTAATTACAGTGAGGAAATGAAAATAAAAGCTAGAACCATACAAACAGTAAGAATTAAAGTAGAGACTAAAATTCCGGTGGTAATTGTACATAAACAGGAGATTATGCCAGGGGTTTATTTAGGAGAAAGTTTAACAAAGGTAGAGAAAGATACCGCTTATGTATCTATATTGAATTCAAATAATGAAGATGTTATCTTGCCGAGGTACTATAAACCGAAATTTTCCAATTATAATATATTTAAAATGAAGTCAGGCTCAATGTATGGAGTAAACGAGTGTAAAGTAAAAGAAAGGATTAAAAAATTAACACAAACAATTAAATTAGATGAAAGTTTGAACGTAGAGGAAAGGTCTGCTATAGAAAATTTAATAACGGCATACCATGATATTTTCCTATTGGAAGGGGATACATTAACATATACTCCAGTGATAGAACATGAAATTCAGGTTCAAGCAAATCAGCCTCCTATAAATCAGAAACAATATAGATTACCTCAGGCGCATAGAGAAGAAATTCAAAAGCAGGTAGAACAGCTGTTAGAAGACGACATTATTAGGCCAAGCAAATCACCTTGGAATTCACCATTGCTGTTAGTTCCTAAGAAAGCAGGAAGCGATGGTATGAAAAAGTGGAGATTAGTAATAGATTTCAGAAAGGTAAATGACGCAACAATTAAGCAAGTTTTCCCAATACCAAGAATTGATGAAATATTAGATCAATTAGGGCACTGTAGGTATTTTTCAACATTAGATTTGGCTAGTGGGTACCATCAGGTTCTCATGAGTAAAAAAGACAGACAAAAGACAGCATTTAGTACCGCATTTGGTCATTACGAATTCAATAGAATGCCATTTGGACTCACCGGAGCTCCAATGACTTTTCAGCGATTGATGAATAATATACTGACAGGATTACAAGGAATAGATTGTTTTGTTTATTTAGATGATGTGGTAATTTATGGCAAAAATCTACAGCAGCATGGAGAAAGATTAGCACAAGTATTCCAGAGACTTAGAGAAAATAGCTTAAAATTGAATACGGAAAAGTGTCAGTTTCTTCGCAGGGAAATAGCTTACCTGGGACACAAATGTTCGGAATTAGGAGCGCTACCAGATCCACAAAAATTAAAATGCGTAAAGGATATCCCAATACCGAGAAATAGGAAGGAGGTTCAGGCATTTTTAGGCTTAGCTAATTATTATAGAAAATTTATAAAAAATATGTCACAGATGGCGTCACCCATAAATAATTTACTGAAGAAGGATAATAAGTTCCAATGGTCAGAGAAGTGTCAGGAAGCGTTCGAAAAAATAAAAGAAGCAGTGACTTCATCACCCATTTTGGCATATCCCGACTTTAGCAAACCGTTTTTATTAACTACGGACGCAAATGGAGACGCATTAGGGGCAGTCTTGTCTCAAGGGGAAGTAGGAGAAGATCGACCAATTGCGTTTGCCAGTAGATCATTGAATAACGCTGAAAAAGGGTACTCAACAAAAGAAAAAGAGTTTTTAGCGATTGTTTGGGCGACAAAAAATTTTAGAGCATATTTGTTGGGTAGGCCATTCAAGATATATACAGATCATCAACCATTGAGGGGTATAGCAAATCTGAAGGATCAAACGTCAAGACTAGCAAGATTTAGGCACAAGATGTCAGAGTACGATTTCGAAATAATTTATAAACCAGGTAAAAAGAATTTAAATGCAGACGCACTGAGTAGAATACCACAGCAGAACCAAGAGATAGTTGTAGTTCAAACCAGATCTAAAGCAAGAGAAAAAGAAGCAGCCGAAGAAACTAAAGAAAACACGGATTCACTATCGGAAGTGGATGAGGAAATAGAACAACAAGCCAATAATAACATAGAAATCCTAACAGATAGGAAGGATATAGAGAGAATATTAAAGGATTTTCATAATTTGCCATTGGGAGGACATCAGGGAGCGCTGAGAACGTACTTTAGAATAAGAAAACAATACAAATGGAAGGGAATGCAAAAGGAAATTAAGGAGTATGTGAAAAAATGTAATAAATGTCAAGTAAATAAAAGTTCTAGACTCACCAAAATGCCTATGGTATTAACAGACACCCCAACACGTCCATTTGACAAGGTTTTTATGGATATAGTTGGCATATTGCCAGAGACTGTATCTGGTAATAAATACATTTTAACGTTTCAAGATGATTTTTCGAAGTATATGGCATGTGTTGCGATACCAGATGCCGAAGCAAGCACGATATCGAAAGCATTTTTTAACGAAATTATAACTCGCCACAATACACCAAGGGTGTTAATTACAGACAACGGCTCAAATTTTATTTCACGCGTGTTTTCAGATGTATGTAAAATGTTAGGTATTAAAAAGTTACATATTACACCGTATCATCCGCAGGCAAATGGTTCCCTAGAGAGAAGTCATAGGCCTTTGGCAGAATATTTAAGAGGGTTTGCCAAAGAAGACGGGTCAAATTGGGATCAGTGGCTATCGTCGGCGATGCACGTTCACAATAACACACCGCATACGACAACAAAGCAAACACCTTTCAAAACTTTATATGGGTTTGACTCAGAAATGCCAAATAATTTAAGGCGAAAGTGTAGTCCGGTGTATAATGCCGAGGATACTTCAAAAGTTATGAAATATCAAATTCAGAGAGCGCACGAACTGGTAAGACAGAACCAGGACCGTGCAAAAGAAGTATCTAAGAAATATTATGATAATACTTTAAATGCAGTAGAATTTAAAATTGGGGACAGGGTACTAATGAAGACTCAAACAAGGAAGAATAAATTTTCACCAATATGGATAGGACCATATGAAGTTTTAGCAATAAAAACCCCAGTAACTACCGAGATTTCGATAAAGGGGAAAGCAAAAAAAATTCATAGCAATTTACTGAAATTGTTTCATGAAAATTAGAAATAGAAAAAAGATAGATTAAGTGTTAGAACATTAAATGGAACTGAGAGCAAAGAATAGATGTTAGTATTATTAAATACATTTAAGGAATACTAAAATTATTAGAATGAAATACATATTTATGAGTTATATTGAAACAAGTAAATAAAGAAAAGTGAACTGCTTACAAAAGGAACAGTTGATTTAGGTATATTAAATCAAAAGAAGGTATGTAAGACGAAAAGAAAAAAAAAATAATAGTAACACGAAAAAATGGCGCTGACTAATATTAGGGAAAAACTAAAAATATAAAATAAAAATTATACGGGAGAGGGAAAAATAAAATACATACATATTATACATATTAGGAGTAAAATTATGAGAAAAAAAAAATATATTAAGAAATTTTAGTAAAGTTGTAAAGAAAAAGGTTACTATAAAACAGAATTTAAAAAAAAAAATAAGTTGAATATAAATAAAATTAGGAAAGAAGTGAATGTGGAAGAATATTTATGGGCAGAATACGGCGATGTAAAATAAATGAAGTAGAGGAAAATACTTACTAGAAGAAGCAGTAAAGAGCAAGATGAAAAAAAAGAGACAGTAGAAATGAATAAATGTCAGCCAATGGAAGTTATGAGTGAGTTTATAATTAAAAGAAGATAGAGATAGAGTGATAAATGAAGAGAAGAAAAATAATGAATTAATTAAATGAAACAATTGAGAGCCAAGATATGGCAGAAAAAAATTCGAAGCGGAGAAAATCTGAAGTAAAAGGCAAGTGAGTTGGCATCTTCAAAGTGAATGACGTTGTTACAGAAATCCCTCGCAAGGATTAAATTCTAGTACAACACATTCTACTTGTAGATCCCAAAATAGTGCCAATTTATTTTAATGCTGTAAGTTTTGTTTTGGATTGATATATATATAAAAAAAAAAATTAAAAGATTTGATTGAAATGAAAAAAAAAATCTTTAATGAAAAATAAAGAAATTTGATGGCGTCATATGAACGCAGTAAAATATAATAATTAATATGATATAGAAAGTAAAGAAAAAAAAAATATAATGAAAAAAAAAGAAGTATAATTTTTAATACAAATTAAAAGAAAATTGAAAATCACGAAGTTGAAAATTAAAGAAATTGTAATATATATATTGAAGAAAAAAAAAAATAATTAACTTAAAGTAAATGAAAAAATCACTACGAAAAAATATTAAATAAAGCTTTAAATTAAACATATTCAAAAAGATAAATTAAATAAAAATAAAAAATTAAGGTTTTTAATTAAGACGCATACGAAAAGAAGATAGATAAAAATTTTTTTTTATAAATACTATGTACTTACTTATAAGTAAATTTTTCTTTAAAGTCAGATAAAAGAACAATAAAATAGCGTGCGAGTTCGCATAAGAATATTGAAGAAATAATAAAGAAATCTTAAAATATATAAATGTTATGGAAATGTTAAATACAATAGATTCATTATACAGCATGTAAAAATTGTTAAAGTTGTAATATAAAAAAAAAACAATTTGGCGCAAGATTTAAATTTAAAAATAGTTGTAAATTAAGTAATTTTGAAATAAAAATATTAAAATAACGCATCAGTATTAAAAAATAAATATGAAGTTTACAAATAGTCTTGTATGCATCAAATAACAGGAAGGCAACGAGCAGAGTTAAGACAGCTCAAAGGGACAACAGGAGTATAAAAAGATGCACAACATTTATGAACAAATTAATTCAACAAACAATTGTAATGAAGATTTAATCGGAAAGCCGATATGCAGCAGGAAGATGATAAAGTGCACTTTATACAGATCAACTGTATAATGACATAGTAAATTGAAATAGAAGTGCAGGTTTGCAGAATATTCATTTTAACAATGCGACAATCCACTAAAGATGTTAAACTTATCGCACAAATTTGAAATTATTTTCTTTTCAAATATATGCTGGCAGTTTTTTCTGTGGAGCATAGTGCGAAGATGGAGAGTCAGGGCAGGGCAAATAAACAATCAAAATGTGTTAAAGGAGATAAAAATAGTATTTTGTACCTGGTAGTTGCCACACTTGGTCGCTTAGTACCTGAATAAAGCTCTTGGCGTAACATTATAACATTTGGCTGAATACAACAATAATTCGAAATAATGCCTTAACACAATAAATTTGGAGAAGCAGAAATGGCAAGGGTGTACTTAAATTTTTACAACAAATCAAAGACAACCAGTACATAAAGCAAATAAACGCCGTGACAGTTTTTCCGGCGCACCGATGGACTACGCGGGATAAAAATAAAACTGAAGCAGGAAAAGAGACCCATAACACTGTAGCATCAAAGCGGGTGTAAAACACAGAGTAACCGATTACACCAGATGGATGCAAGACATTTAGACCATTAAAAGAATATGAATAAATGAATTAAAAATTTTAAACTGTTAATAGCTAAATGAAAGAGCATGTACTAAGTTATTGAACAATATTATATATAGAAATAAAAGAAGAATTAACATTAATAAACATTAACAAAAAAGCTAGTAAAACAAAGAAGCTACTTAAAAGAAAATGCTATATAATAACAAAACGAAGTATACCATAAGAAAATCAAAACAAACATACAAACAAAAATAAAGAATAAATGGACGAAAATTTTAACCTCTTCAAGGAGAAAATTTTCTTTGTGTAAGGGGGGAGGAATGTTGTGACTCACAACGAGGTATTCCCCAAAATATTGTCTTTTTACTAGTGGCCAAGTGCTGGCAATAAAAGTTGATCCACCGCAACAACTAAGCGAGCGATCAACATTCATTGCATTGCGGCACTTTTATATGAATTCAATGCCAAGGCCAGTAAAGTAAACAAACCAAAAGTAAGACAATAAAATGAACACTGATCTACCGCAACAACAACTGGGCGATCAGTTTTCATTTTATTTAAAGACAATAAAATAAAGCCAACAATTTACTTCTGTGCGGCCAGCGTAAAATGCTAGCTAGGCAAAAACCAGAGGTAAATTAATTTTAATATTTTATTGTTGTATTTAACATACACACAGTTTGGAAAAACAAGTATAATTTAAATAAGAATTTAACGTTGGAATATGACCCAATTACACATGTTATACATGTTTGTATGTTTGCTTAGCCAAAGTTGGCACCATTAAATAAATATGTAAGAATATGTTTAATAAGAACTTAATAATGAAGTTAATTTAAGCCAAAGGCGGAAGATAAACCGCTGATTAATCAATAAGTAGAATTAAGTTTGTAAAAATGAAGAAGAAGAAGCGTGGCCAGATATGTTATAAATATCTGGTCCCCGCTAAAATAAAGGAGATTGATATGAAAAACAAAAAGACCTGCAGTCGTGTCTTTTACTGAAGAAGGCCGGATTTTCGATACGCAGGACACCCCTACAAGTAAGTATAAACAAAAACCTCCACGCCTGAATGCACCTAAGGGTGACGGCGACAGAGGTATTTTTTTTGAGTAGCTTGCCAGTGGCGCTCTTAAGCGCCGGCAAACAACCCATAGGTAGGACGTCGCTCGGCGACTGTTAGGACCAACGCGTATCCTCTCAGAGGGGATACAACATGATAAGGAGGACACTGTACAGAAGGATTAATGAACAGGAAGGATTAAAGGAAAGGTCAGGAGTTCAGAAGGCATTTAAAGGAAATTAATATAGAAGGGTGAGGACAGACAGAACTGTGAGTGGTATTGTAAGGCATTTAATTATTTACAAGAGAAAGTATAAAATATAGAAGGGTGAGGACGGACAGAACTGTGAGTGGTATTGTAAGGCATTGAATTATTTTAAAATGTATAAAGTATTTATGATTTTATTAAGATTATAATAAGATTATATCGGGGTCTTCGGATACTGAATTATTTTAAACCTTATAAAGTATTTACGATTATAATAAGATTATATCGGGGTCTTCGGATACTGAATTATTTTAAACATTGTAAAGTATTTACGATTATAATAAGATTATATCGGGGTCTTCGGATACTGAATTATTTTAAACCTTATAAAGTATTTACGATTATAATACGATTATATCGGGGTCTTCGGATACTGAATTATTTTAAACCTTATAAAGTATTTACGATTATAATAAGATTATATCGGGGTCTTCGGATACTGAATTATTTTAAACCTTATAAAGTATTTACGATTATAATAAGATTATATCGGGGTCTTCGGATACTGAATTATTTTAAACATTGTAAAGTATTTACGATTATAATAAGATTATATCGGGGTCTTCGGATACTGAATTATTTTAAACCTTATAAAGTATTTACTATTATAATAAGATTATATCGGGGTCTTCGGATACTGAATTATTTTAAACCTTATAAAGTATTTACGATTATAATAAGATTATATCGGGGTCTTCGGATACTGAATTATTTTAAACATTGTAAAGTATTTACGATTATAATAAGATTATATCGGGGTCTTCGGATACTGAATTATTTTAAACCTTATAAAGTATTTACGATTATAAAAAGATTATATCGGGGTCTTCGGCTACGTAACACCTTAGCCGAATCCGATCACTGCCTAGGAGAGGGGCACCACCTTGACGTCAACGTATCAATCCAATGTCAAACCTGAATTATAATTTGAATTAAAAACTCAATAAAGAAATATTAACTATAACCTCTGCACGTCTACAATTTTTCTCATTACAAATTTTGTACGGACCTCGGAATCCCGGCAAGCTAACCTCAGCTATAGATCCTGAAGACCGGGAGCTTCGTTACATGGCGCCCGAGCAGGGACGTGCAGAGAATAGTTAGAGGTACAAAATAACAATTGGATCAACGAAACGGTCATCAGTGGCGAAGGAAATAAATACATTAAGGAAAATCTCTTTTCACGAAAAGACTGAAAAGTGCAAAATGTGCTGAGAAAAAAAAATAAATTAAATTAGAAGAAAGAAAGTTAAAGAAAAGAAAAGAAAGAATATATTAGAAGAAAAAAAGTTGATAAGACAACGTCATAGGAGAAGACAAAAATCAGCAAGATGGTGAAGACAACGTGGATCATCATCAACCTGCGTCACTGAGGCGTGAAGACCTACTTAGTTATGCAGAAGAGTTCAACTTCGAAGCAGAAGGCTCCGTCGAGGAGCTGAGGAAGCGCTTCGCAGCTTTAGTCAACGATGCCAAGTTGACTGCAGATGAAGAGAAACGACTGGAGGAGCTCGAGACGAAACACAAGCGAGGAACCTCACCAGTACCTACAAACCCGAACCCAGCAGTCATAGCCCCTCCAATGACGCTCATGGTTCCGCCATCAAATGATAGAATCACTCAAAGGTCCGAGGAGCCATCGGCAGAAATAGTAGCTGGATACCAAACCCCAACATGGACGTGCCCCGAGACAACAATGGACGCACATCGGTTTACTGGCTACGGAGACATCACTGACAGAGTGAAAAGATGGGCGGTAAAGTATCGCGGAGACGAAGACCCGCTTGCTTTTATAGAACGAGTAGAGGAACTAGCGGAAGTGTATAATGTTAACACTAACTTACTACCGCGCACCATGCCAGAATTATTGGAGGCTCAAGCACTCTGTTGGCTGCGCAACAACAATGAACATTGGAGAAGCTGGAGGGATTTCAAAACCGACTTTCTGGGCTTTTTCCTACCAGCGCGTTTTTTTGAAAGGTTAGAGGATGACATTCGGCATCGCCAGCAACGACCAGGTGAGAAGTTCAAGGATTACGTCCTTGCGATCCAAAATCTGATGCGACACGCTGGTCTGAGTGAGCAACAAAGATTAGAGAGAATTTACCTCAATAGCCAGCATGACCTCCAGTTCTACATCAAGCGCAGGGAGTTCGCGAGCCTATCGGAGCTAGTAGGTTTGGCCGGTGATTTTGAGAATCTGGACGTGCCTCGAATGAATCAGAATTCTTAAGATCCTGGGAGGCAAGAACGAGCACCAATGCAACATTTTCACGGACGCGACACTCATGTAGATCCTCGCATGGCTTGTAGGAGGTGTGGACAGAACGGACACCTGAGCCGGGACTGCCAAGGCCCGCTTCTTAATTTCTGCTGGGAGTGCGGCCGCAAAGGTACCCGGACATTTGACTGTTGTCGTCAGATGCAGGGAAACCAGCCAGGGTCCTCTCGACGTCGAGGACAGCAGGACCCAAACTTTCCAAATCCTCGACAGCATTAGATGGCCTACGAGCCGAGGGAGGACGCATCATCGCTACAGTCACACTCGATGATGCGTGGATGGATGCTACACTTGACACAGGTGCAACCCTTAGCTTCATCAGCGAGTATTTTGCGAATAAATTACGAAACGACCACAACATCATTCCCATTGCCACTAAGGTATGTATGGCCGACGGGAGCAAACAGAGGGTCACCGAAGCACTAAAGGTGGAGGTATCGCTAGGGAGAAGGTCGATTTCAACAATCATTCTGATCTTGTCCGAAGTTCTGGATGACCTTATCTTGGGTATGGATTTCCTGCTTGGCATCGGAACAACGATTCGATGTGGGGATTTTCAACTTGATCTCCACACTACACCCAGGGTGAACGCACAGCTTGAAGCTAACCACCGCATCGCAGCAGCACCTGCGTCATCAACTGCCACAGCAGCAGCCACTGCATCATCAACGGCCATCGCAGCAGCACCTGCGTCATCGACTGCCACAGCAGCAGCCACTGCATCATCAACGGCCATCGCAGCAGCACCTGCGTCATCAACTGCCACAGCAGCAGCCACTGCATCATCAATGGCCATCGCAGCAGCACCTGCGTCATCAAATGCCACAGCAGCAGCCACTGCATCATCAACGGCCATCGCAGCAGCACCTGCGTCATCGACTGCCACAGCAGCAGCCACTGCATCATCAACGGCCATCGCAGCAGCACCTGCATCATCAACTGCCACAGCAGCAGCCACTGCATCATCAACGGCCATCGCAGCAGCACCTGCGTCATCAAATGCCACAGCAGCAGCCACTGCATCATCAACGGCCACCGCAGCAGCACCTGCGTCATCAACTGCCACAGCAGCAGCCACTGCATCATCAACGGCCATCGCAGCAGCACCTGCGTCATCAACTGCCACAGCAGCAGCCACTGCATCATCAACGGCCACCGCAGCAGCACCTGCGTCATCAACTGCCACAGCAGCAGCCACTGCATCATCAGCGGCCATCGCAGCAGCACCTGCGTCATCAACTGCCACAGCAGCAGAACCTGCGTCATCAACTACAACCACCGCGTCCAAGAGGAAAAGAACACGAAGTGCAGCAGCATCTGCATCAAAAACTGCCACAGCACCGAAGAGAAGAAATACACGAAAACTCACCGAAGCACCCATCCTAGCTTGCCCGGACTTTAATCAGCGTTTCATACTCCAAACTTACGCTTGTGACTATGGGCTTGGAGCCGTGCTCATCCAAAACGTCGATGAAACGGAGAGGGTCATCGCATATGCAAGCAGACACCTGAATAAGGCCGAGCTCAACTATACAGCCACAGAAAAGGAATGCCTCGCCATAGTATGGGCAATAAGGAAAATGAGGCCGTATCTGGAAGGGTACACCTTCACCGTTATTACGGACCACCTCTCCCTCAAATGGTTAAACTCCATCCAAAGCCCGTCAGGTCGCATCGCGAGATGGGCACTCGAGCTCCAACAATACTCGTACGACGTCCAGTATCGCAGAGGAAAACAGAATGTTGTAGCTGACGCGTTGTCAAGACAACCCACAGAATTCGCACTTGGGTGCACAGTCGAGGAAGGTGAAGACAAATTAGGCACTTGGTATGAAAGACGATTCAGAGAGGTAAAAATGAGCCCAGAGAAGTTCCCGGAGTATACGATCGAAAACGAAAAGTTGTATCGCCATTTTCCTAGGACCATCGGAGACGAAGATTGCACACCGTGGAAGTTGTGCGTGCCAAACTATCTTCAGAAACGCATTATGAATGAAAACCACGACGCCCCTACCGCAGGCCACCTCGGAATACGCAAAACCATAGCTCGCGTGACCAATAAGTACTACTGGCCTGGGATGTTCCGGCATATTAGCCAATATGTGCGAGGCTGTAATACCTGCCAACGCTACAAAGTAAGTCAACAACGACCAGCAGGCGAAATGCTAACTCACCTGGCGGAAGAGCCGTGGAGCACCGTGTGCGCAGACTTCGTAGGACCTCTTCCTAGGTCAAAAAGTGGTAGCACTATGCTGATCGTATTTACTGATAAATTCTCTAAATGGATGGAAATGATGCCACTACGAAAAGCCACTAGCGACCAACTTATAAAAGCTTTCCGCGAGAGGGTGCTAGCAAGATTCGGCGTGCCCAAGATATTAATTCCGGATAATGGCGTGCAGTTCACTAGCAAGAATTTTCAAAACTTTTTACGAGAACTTGGCGTGCAACAGAGATATACGGCACCATACACCCCCCAAGAAAACCCAACGGAGCGCACGAATCGGACTATCAAGACAATGATCGCACAGTACACAGCAGAACAGCAAAACAGGTGGGACGAACTACTTCCGGAGTTGACCCTAGCCTACAACACGAGTGAGTCAGAGTCCACTGGGTACAGTCCAGCTTTTGTGGCACAAGGGCGAGAACCCCGGCTACCCAACACTTTGTTTGACGAACAAACCAGGGGAACCGGACAAGAAAGAATTTCCGTAACTGAACGAGCAGAGCGGTTGAAAGGCATTTTTAACATTGTCAGGAGAAATATGGAACAGGCATCACAGACACAGGCACGACAATATAATCTCAGGCGCAGACAATGGAAACCGGAAGTGGGACAGCTGGTCTGGGTTAAACAACACCCATTATCCAAGGCGATTGAACAATTTGCAGCTAAACTTGCACCACGTTTTGATGGACCCTACAAAGTGGAAAGGTTCATATCACCAGTTATAGTTCAAGTCAAGAAAATAGGCAGAAAACGATCACATACAGCTCATATTGGCGACTTAAAAGTTTATCACGAGAATGAGCCTGCAAGCGAGGAAAGTCAGAACGAACACAATAATGGCATACTGCCCAAAATGACCAACGAAGGAAGACAAGGAAAAGAGGTATTCAACGTAAAATAAACCAAAATAGTCGAGAAGAGAATAAAAGAAGAAAGGATGAAGGCGGGGAACCCGCATCACCGCGCTTAGGGAGGTCCGAGGGACCATATACCGGATCCAAATCTCCAAAGGCGGCCATGTAAGGATCACCCCAACACTCCCGGCGAAGTAAGAGGAGAGTGTGACGGGCAAAAAAACCGAGGCGGTTTTTGCCGCACACATAGCTCCCGATCTCACTCGTTAAAACACGACGAAACAACAATAATAATAATAAAAATAATAATAATAATAACAATAAATTAACTAAAGCAAAGAAAAGGAATTTAAATCAAACCACAAATAAAATATATAAACCCTAAAGCTAACACACAGCTAGTAATAACACCGCACCCTGTGTCGACATAAACACACATATAGGCATTCAGAGACGATCACATTAAATTAACGGCCACTGCGGCAAAACATAGTAGAGAAGTTAACCAACAAACACACAGGCAACCAAACCCCAACCTTAACATAGCATGCAGTAACAATTACAACAAGGTTTACAACAAACACATCTAACTAACGAAAACTGCAGTTAAAGATTGAAAACGAGAGAAACAACAATCAGTCAGCCGAACCCTAACATGAAAGCAACATAAGACAGTATAAGAGAAATGACGTCAGTCATACAAGAGGAAGAAACCAGTTTTTAATATTTTAATATGAACACGTATATATGGATATAGACCAACACACGTAGTGAACGACTACCATGACGAAATGCTACAAGCGAGAGAAGGCCCGAGCAAGCAACCACCACCAATCAAGTACCAGTATGCAGAATGGCAACGGGCTACAAATACAACACGAGAACAGAATTGACGGTGCAGGTAGCCACCAATACTATCGCAGCGAGAGCGACAAGCAACAACGACGACAAACAGCACGGTCAAGTGTTGGCTAGCCAGAAGACAAAAGTTAGTTGCTGACGAGGAGCGAACCAGTGCAGTTGATAGTTGCTGACGAGGAGCGAACCAGTGCAGTTGATAGTTGCTGACGAGGAGCGAACCAGTGCAGTTGATAGTTGCTGACGAGGAGCGAACCAGTGCAGTTGATAGTTGCTGACGAGGAGCGAACCAGTACAGTTGATAGTTACTAGCGAGCGGTGAACCAGTGAAGACTATAGATACTGATAAGGAGGACACTGTACAGAAGGATTAATGAACAGGAAGGATTAAAGGAAAGGTCAGGAGTTCAGAAGGCATTTAAAGGAAATTAATATAGAAGGGTGAGGACAGACAGAACTGTGAGTGGTATTGTAAGGCATTTAATTATTTACAAGAGAAAGTATAAAATATAGAAGGGTGAGGACGGACAGAACTGTGAGTGGTATTGTAAGGCATTGAATTATTTTAAAATGTATAAAGTATTTATGATTTTATTAAGATTATAATAAGATTATATCGGGGTCTTCGGATACTGAATTATTTTAAACCTTATAAAGTATTTACGATTATAATAAGATTATATCGGGGTCTTCGGATACTGAATTATTTTAAACATTGTAAAGTATTTACGATTATAATAAGATTATATCGGGGTCTTCGGATACTGAATTATTTTAAACCTTATAAAGTATTTACGATTATAATACGATTATATCGGGGTCTTCGGATACTGAATTATTTTAAACCTTATAAAGTATTTACGATTATAATAAGATTATATCGGGGTCTTCGGATACTGAATTATTTTAAACCTTATAAAGTATTTACGATTATAATAAGATTATATCGGGGTCTTCGGATACTGAATTATTTTAAACATTGTAAAGTATTTACGATTATAATAAGATTATATCGGGGTCTTCGGATACTGAATTATTTTAAACCTTATAAAGTATTTACGATTATAATAAGATTATATCGGGGTCTTCGGATACTGAATTATTTTAAACCTTATAAAGTATTTACGATTATAATAAGATTATATCGGGGTCTTCGGATACTGAATTATTTTAAACATTGTAAAGTATTTACGATTATAATAAGATTATATCGGGGTCTTCGGATACTGAATTATTTTAAACCTTATAAAGTATTTACGATTATAAAAAGATTATATCGGGGTCTTCGGATACTGAATTATTTTAAAGATTGCAAAGTATTAACGATTATAATAAGATTATATCAGGGTCTTCGGATACTGAATTATTTTAAACATTGTAAAGTATTTACGATTATAATAAGATTATACCGGGGTCTTCGGATACTGAATTATTTTAAACCTTATAAAGTATTTACGATTATAATAAGATTATATCGGGGTCTTCGGATACTGAATTACGCTAAATATTGTGAATCCTAACGTTAAGATAGATAGGAACTACACTAAAAGTTAGAGACAAGCGTTAAGCAAACATTGACCGGACCATAGACCTAACGGAACACCTTAGCCGAATCCGATCACTGCCTAGGAGAGGGGCACCACCTTGACGTCAACGTATCAATCCAATGTCAAACCTGAATTATAATTTGAATTAAAAACTCAATAAAGAAATATTAACTATAACCTCTGCACGTCTACAATTTTTCTCATTACAAATTTTGTACGGACCTCGGAATCCCGGCAAGCTAACCTCAGCTATAGACCCGGAAGACCGGGAGCTTCGTTACAAGCTGTAAACCGGAAGGATGTTGCTGTTATTGTAAGATTTAGTTTTAAGAAATTTGTGCAATTAAATTTTATGCTTCAAATTTAAATCAAATTTTATATGAAAATCTAAAAAGTGAAAGGCGTTATTGAAATCAAAAAATCATTTATTTAGGAATTTTAAAGTGTTTATTAAAATTAATAAGAAGAGAATGTCAAAAGTGAAAGGTCTCATTAAAATCAAAAATAGTTCAGAAATTTTAAAATCTTTATAATTAATATTAAAAATTTCAAATAGTATTAGATATTTTTTTTTCCAGAATTTAAATTAAAAGCATATAACAAAATTTATCACACTGCGATTCCGAACTTCGGACCCTCCAGTGTATAACAAAATAAAATCTAAACAAAATAAATTTAAACAAAATAATCTTGAAACAAAATATAAAGAAATATATTGAAACTGTGAAGTTGTAGCCGAAAAAAAGGCCGGACCTTCCAGTTTATAAATAAAAACCAAACTATAAACTTTCCAAAAATTAAAAAGCAAATTTTTTAGTGAATTCAGAAATTTAAATTTGAAAACTATTTTTTAAATTTCCATTGTTGATTATAACTGTGAACTGTTGATAGAAATTCGGACTGTTAAAAATGGCAAATCCTAACGATTTAGTAAGACCCCCTGTACTGAACGTACCTCCACCAAACCAAGAAGGTATAGGTGACCTACAGAGTGCTATCCGAACAATAGTGTCAGAAGTTTTTCAAGCAGAAACCAGGAATTTACTCAATACTATAAAAAAACCCATTTAGTGTAAATACTCAGCAGGTGGATCAGGACATCGATCCGCAGCATAGGGCACGGTTAGGAGATCTTGATCGTATACCAGACATAGTACGTTGTCTAAGAGAATTTTCGGGACAACCGGAAGAATATAGTTCCTGGAAAAAGTCTTTAAACAGGGTATTACAAATTTGCGAACCTCTAAAAGGAACGTCAGATGCGGTTCTCGAGTCCTACAACACGCCTATGAACTGGGAAAGTATCTCTAAATGCTTGATGCTTCACTACGCAGACAAGAGAGATTTAGGTACATTAGAATACCAATTGACCTCTCTTATACAGGGAAACTACACCGTACAAGAATTTTATCAAAGGGTCTATAGCCACCTGTCTCTAATATTAAATAAAATTACCTGTATGGAGGTAGGACAAGAAGCTATGAACCTTTTGACCCAGACTTACAGAGATAAAGCCCTTGACACTTTTGTCAGAGGACTTAAAGGCGATCTGCCTAGTTTATTGAGTATGAGAGAACCAATTGATTTGCCACAAGCCCTACACTTGTGTCTTAAATTAGAAAATCAGAATTTTAGATCAGTTTATGCAAACAGGAACAATATACAAAAAAAATCGTTTAACAATGTACCACCACCACCACGTAATCAACACTTCCGACCCGGTCAACCATTTTTTCCCCCAACTAGCTCACATACCACCACCTCCAAGGCCAAGCCACAATTATTTGAACTAAGGACATTATCAACCACCTCGCATTCAAGGACAGAGATTTGACAATGCACACTATTCTGGGCCACCCAGAAATTTCCAGCAATATGGAGCAATACCAAAAAATCCTCAACAATATGGGCCTATTCCACCTCGTCCATTTGGACCAAAACCGGTCACTAGACCTTGGGCCAATGGACATTGATCAAAGTGTCCAAACGAGGAATATAAACTATATGAATCGACCTAACAACCCCGGATTGCAAGGTAAACGAACACCAAATGATTATCCAGAAGCTAGGAAACAACAAAGAAATTTCCACTTATCCACTGAAGTTGCTTGTTCTCCTCAAGATAAATTTAACTCCATGAATGAAAATACATATCAAGAAGAGATTCAAAAAGTTGATAACGAATTTGATCAGTCGCTTCAAGAATATGTCGAAGAACAAGAAGTTCCAGAATTTTATAATGATAACATAGCAATTTCTGATATTCATTTTTTAGATTGAATACGTCCTCTCTCCCGTATTTCGAGTGCAAGACAGAGAGTGGACAAGTTTTAAAAATACTAATAGATACAGGCTCTAGCAAAAATTATATAAGACCAACTCTCGTAACTAAACCCATTCCCAACAAAACAATCTTTTACGCAAATTCAATTGGAGGAGACGTACAAATAACTCATCACACCAACACCTATCTCTTTGGCATAAAAATACCGATTAAATTTTTCCTTTTACCCGAACTAAAAACTTTTCACGCTATACTAGGTAACGATAGCCTGAAAGAATTAGGAGTCGTCATACACACCCGGCATAATTTCATGATCTTAAACAATAATACTAAAATACCACTCAAAGAATTACCCTCAACTCAGGTACATAACACTACCCTCAGGACAGATCACATGAACCCCTCACAAAAAACCAACTTAGACAAACTAGTAAATACTTATGCAAACCTATTCTCCGAACCGGATGAAAAATTAACCTTTACTACAAAGGTCGTAGGCGAAATACGAACATCTTCAGAAACACCAATCTACGGAAAATTTTACTCTTATCCAATGTCGCTCAAAGCCGAAGTGGAAGAGCAAGTTCAAAAACTATTAGAAGACGGAATCATACGACCATCGAGGTCCCCGTATAACTCACCAGTGTGGGTTGTACCTAAAAAGATCGATGCTAGTGGAATAAGGAAACACAGAATGGTGATTGACTATCGTAAACTAAATTCTGTTACGATAGCAGATGCTTACCCAATACCAGAAATTAATGAGGTATTGGCCCAATTAGGAAAGAACAGATGGTTCACTGTTTTAGATTTAAAAAGTGGATTCCATAAAATACCCCTCAGAGCATCTGACATCGAAAAGACTGCATTTTCGGTGAACAATGGCAAATTTGAGTTTACCAGATTACCATTTGGCCTTAAAAATGCTCCGGCAATTTTCCAAAGAGCGCTAGATGACATATTGCGTTTACATATCGGAAAACGGTGTTTTGTATACATAGACGATATTATTATTTTTAGTAAAGACGAGAACGAACATATTAAAGATATTGAACGAATTTTTAAGACCCTACATGAAGCGAACATGAAAATACAGTTAAATAAATGCGAATTTTTTAGGGAAGGGGTTGAATTTTTAGGGTTCATTGTATCTCACAAAGGAGTCAAAACAAATCCAGAAAAAATTAAAGCTATAATACAATTTCCATACCCCAGAACATTAAAGGATCTCAGGTCATTTCTTGGACTCTCTGGATACTACCGTCGGTTTGTAAAAGATTACGCCAAAGTGGCGAAACCTTTAACAACCCTCTTAAGAGGGGAGGAAGGACGAGTGTCCAAGAACTTTTCAAAGAAAAAAATAATTCAACTTGATAACGCAGCGAGAGATGCCTTTGACAAACTTAAAAGTATACTCTCATCCAGAGATACAGTCTTAATATATCCTGATTATACAAAAAGTTTTGAGCTGACTACCGACGCCTCTAACTATGCCATAGGTGCCGTTTTAAGTCAAGACAGAAGACCGATAACGTTTATTTCAAGAACGCTTAGTGCCACCGAGGAAAACTACGCGGCAAACGAGCGAGAAATGCTTGCAATTATTTGGGCTCTCAACTCGTTACGTAACTACCTGTATGGATCAGCAAAGGTGAATATTTACACCGATCACCAGCCGTTGACGTATGCTTTAAGCCCCAAAAACAACAACTCGAAAATGAAGAGATGGAAGGCAATCTTGGAGGAGTATAACTATGAGCTTCACTACACACCTGGGAAAAGTAATGTGGTAGCTGATGCCCTCTCTAGACCACCTCGAGCTGACCAAATAAATTCTTTAACAGACACTATCCACAGTGACGAAAGCTCTGGCGAAAATCTTATAGCTTCAGTAGAATGCCCTATAAATGTATTTAAAAATCAGATATTTATACTTTTAGGTGAAGAATCTAGCTATCAATTTAAAATTCCATTTCCACGTTATCACAAGCATATCATAGTTCAAAATAGTTACTCTGAGAATAATCTAATTGACATATTGAAAAGATACCTTAACCCAGATGTCACTAATGGTATTTTAACCGAAGAGCAAATTATGGGAAAATTCAAACGATTTACCCCATGCATTTCAGTAATTATAGAGTTAGGTACACTCAAAGCCAAGTTCAAGACTTAACAGACGAGACCGAACAAGAAGAGGAAATTTTAAAAATTCATAAAAGAGCGCATCGAAATAGCCGTGAAAATAAGCAGCAATTACTCGAAAAGTTTTATTTTCCCAAAATGAACACTAAAATTAATAATGTAAAGCAGTGTAAAATCTGCAAAGAATTTAAATATGACAGACACCCAAATAAGATTCCGATATCACCAACACCCATTCCACAGTACGTAGGTGTAATATTACATATTGACATTTACCATACTGACAAGAAACTAGTCCTTACTGCAATATATAAACTTACAAAATATGCTCAGGCCCACGTTATTAATTCAAAATCAATTGAAGATATTCGCGAACCACTGAGGAAAATACTTTTTGCATATGGAGTACCAAGAATCGTAGTCATGGATAACGAAAAGTCCCTTAACTCAGCATCTATCTGCTTTATGTTAGAAGACCAGTTAGGCATTGCAATTCACTAGACGTCTCCGTACACCAGCTCCGCAAACGGACAAGTAGAACGGTTGTACTCAACATTATCTGAGATAATGCGCTGTCTAAAAACAGATCAAATTCACAGGAGCTTTACAGAACTATTGGACCGAGCAGTATATGAGTATAACTGCACTATCCATTCAACCATACAGAAAAAACCAATTGAAGCATTTTTTGGCAGGAGAGTTACGATCGACCCAGAACAGTATGAAACAGCTCGAAAAGAAAACATTGAAGCAATAGTAAGAAAACAGGAAAAAGATTTAAGGGTTCATAACGCAAAAAGAAAACCAAGTAAAACATATGCAGTCGGCGAAACAATTTTCGTAAAAATTAACAAACGCCTAGGTACAAAGCTAACTGCAAGATACAGGAAAGAAGTAGTAAAAGAGGATAAGAAAGATATAATAATTACAGATTCAGGAAAAGTTGTGCATAAAAATCTTATTCGTAATTAATTAATTAGTTTTATTTATCCACAGGTTATTTTTTCAAACAGTTTTATGTGATATACACATTGTGAATTACACGGACACTCAATTACTGACAATTCATGACGGCTATGCCAAAATTCAGGAAGGAACTTTCAAATTTATCCACCTAATCGACCTAAAGCAGTACGACGACTTTTTACAGGAAATAAGAACAACGATTTACAAAGATATCCCTAAGACTAACATATTTTTTCCAACATTACAACTTGGACTACAACAAACTATGGACATACTAAGGACAATGGAACCATTTCAAACTAGCAGACAGAAACGTTCACTTAATTTCCTAGGGACAGCATGGAAATACATTGCAGGAACACCGGATCATGACGATATGGAAATAGTAACGAAGAACTTAGACGAACTGAAAAATAATAACAATCAACAAGTTATGATCAATAAGGCATTCAATGAACGTATTAATAAGGTCATAAGAACCACAAATGAAATAATGAATAACATAAAAAAAGATAATTTTCTAATAGAAGAAACAATATTTATATACCAAAATAAGTTAAGATTAATAAAAGAAGAACTAGTCAATATCAAATATGCCATACTTTGGGCAAAAAATAATATAGTAAATTCAATGTTGTTAGATAAATCAGAATTAAAATTAACGCTTGGAAAGCTTAAAGATGAAAACATGCCTTTCACTAATATAGACGAAGCATTAGAATATGCTAAAATAAATGTACTGTATAATAATTTGAATCTTATGTATGTTATTAAAATTCCACTTACGACAAAAGAAATATATAACAATTTGTTAATTAAAGCGGTTAAGAAAAATGATTCAATAATAAATGTTCAATACAGAGAAATTTTAAAATTAAAAAATGAACTATATGGTGTAAAACAAACATCTAACAACTATAATGAAATTAGAATTTGTAAGAAAGAAAATTTAGAAGATATAAGTAAAGGAAATTGTATCAGTAGACTATTACAAGGATTAAATTCAAGATGCGCCTTAAGTAACCATCAACATATACCGAACGTCGAAGAATTATACCCAGGACTACTATTTTTAAATGGATTCAACGGAACAATGCAATCGGAAACAAATTATTCTCTCAAAGGGACCTTTATAGTGAAATTCCACAACTGCAGCATACAAATTAATGGACAAAATTATTCAAATTTAGAAGCACCTACACTCAGATTACAACCAGCAATTATGCAACCATCTCCAGTAGAAGGAAATAGAGTTAACTTGCTCTCATTAGAAGCGTTGGAAGAAGTAAATATTAGAAATATTAATCAGCTAAAAAATCTCCAAAAAAACACAACAATAAACAGATTGACAATTGTAATATTTGCAATTGCTATCATAACCTTCATCATACTTACGTTACGACCCCAGACGAAATCAAAGTTGATCATAAGCGAGCCAAACACATTCGCAAAGGTCATTGCTCCAGAACCTGAACCACAGCAAATACCGAGAATTCACAACTTACCATATTTCTAGACGATTGGGACAATCGCTTTTAAGAAGGGAGGAGTTAACACCAGCAACATTAATGTTGCGAAATAAATTAATTCTTTAAATAATAAAAGCGCTGACACGGAGTCTATTGCACTTCCTCTGTGAACTAAATTTCGGCAACAACAGCAGCGACGTCGGCGCGTGTTGATAATAGCTTAGCTAAGGTATTTTTACGTTACTTTAAGTTTAGTTTTGTTTTAAGAGAACACTCTCTTTTTACCAATCAATAAAGACGGTTGTGGGATGCTCCCCAACCAATAATAAAAAAATATTTTTTTATTAAATTTTAATGTAAAATAAGTTAATTTGTATAAATACAAATAAAAATACAAATACAAATATATTTATCCATTGGTAATTTCCATGTTAACTAAACCCTTTCCACATCATTCCTTTTAAAGTTTTATTTAATCAAAGTTTTTTCTAAATGACCTCTATATTAATTATGTTGACTTTATATGATTTAAATACAAATTCTAAATGTTTGATAGTTTAAATCATACTTGATTTTAAATACAAATTCTAGTTGTTTGATAGTTTAAAATCGTTTATTGAGCTTAAGGTCAAAGTTAGAACAATTAATTGTTCTAACGAATTTTTCCAAAGAAACAACAACAACAACAAAGTTTTTTTCAATATGAAAAGGAAAAAATCACTAGCTGATCTGATTGCAATTTCTACTCTGCTAAAAGCGTCATCAGAAATCTTTGTGATACCCGTGCAAGCGCGCGCTAACGCACTGCACCATCGGGGCGATGAGATTTGAAGCGTCAATTTCTCAGTTTTTCCTCCATTTCATAATGTCACATTTGTTGTTGTATTTCTGTTTTACTTTAGTTTCTATGCTTATGTTATTATATGTAGTCCAACAGCCTGCTGGAAGTCTGCACTAACAAAGCATGTTTACTGAAGTTGTTTTTAGAATTTTTGCTGATTTTGTTTTCAGCTGTTTCCGTTTGGTCGAGCTCTACCATTTGATTAAAGTTTTTTCTAAATGACCTCTATATTAATTATGTTGACTTTATATGATTTAAATACAAATTCTAAATGTTTGATAGTTTAAATCATACTTGATTTTAAATACAAATTCTAGTTGTTTGATAGTTTAAAATCGTTTATTGAGCTTAAGGTCAAAGTTAGAACAATTAATTGTTCTAACGAATTTTTCCAAAGAAACAACAACAACAACAAAGTTTTTTTCAATATGAAAAGGAAAAAATCACTAGCTGATCTGATTGCAATTTCTACTCTGCTAAAAGCGTCATCAGAAATCTTTGTGATACCCGTGCAAGCGCGCGCTAACGCACTGCACCATCGGGGCGATGAGATTTGAAGCGTCAATTTCTCAGTTTTTCCTCCATTTCATAATGTCACATTTGTTGTTGTATTTCTGTTTTACTTTAGTTTCTATGCTTATGTTATTATATGTAGTCCAACAGCCTGCTGGAAGTCTGCACTAACAAAGCATGTTTACTGAAGTTGTTTTTAGAATTTTTGCTGATTTTGTTTTCAGCTGTTTCCGTTTGGTCGAGCTCTACCATTTGATTAAAGTTTTTTCTAAATGACCTCTATATTAATTATGTTGACTTTATATGATTTAAATACAAATTCTAAATGTTTGATAGTTTAAATCATACTTGATTTTAAATACAAATTCTAGTTGTTTGATAGTTTAAAATCGTTTATTGAGCTTAAGGTCAAAGTTAGAACAATTAATTGTTCTAACGAATTTTTCCAAAGAAATAAACGATTCTAAACTATCAAACAACTAGAATTTGTATTTAAAATCAAGTATGATTTAAACTATCAAACATTTAGAATTTGTATTTAAATCATATAAAGTCAACATAATTAATATAGAGGTCATTTAGAAAAAACTTTAATCAAATGGTAGAGCTCGACCAAACGGAAACAGCTGAAAACAAAATCAGCAAAAATTCTAAAAACAACTTCAGTAAACATGCTTTGTTAGTGCAGACTTCCAGCAGGCTGTTGGACTACATATAATAACATAAGCATAGAAACTAAAGTAAAACAGAAATACAACAACAAATGTGACATTATGAAATGGAGGAAAAACTGAGAAATTGACGCTTCAAATCTCATCGCCCCGATGGTGCAGTGCGTTAGCGCGCGCTTGCACGGGTATCACAAAGATTTCTGATGACGCTTTTAGCAGAGTAGAAATTGCAATCAGATCAGCTAGTGATTTTTTCCTTTTCATATTGAAAAAAACTTTGTTGTTGTTGTTGTTTCTTTGGAAAAATTCGTTAGAACAATTAATTGTTCTAACTTTGACCTTAAGCTCAATAAACGATTTTAAACTATCAAACAACTAGAATTTGTATTTAAAATCAAGTATGATTTAAACTATCAAACATTTAGAATTTGTATTTAAATCATATAAAGTCAACACGTTTTATTTAATCGTTCCACAATAGATGCTTTCATGATGCTATACATAGAATAGTCTTTGATATTATGTTTTTTCATCAAGTTTTTGGAATGTAAATTCTGTGGTATTCTCCTTAGTACAAAATTGATTTCATAGCATTTCGAACTTCCTTTTGACTTTACAGGAACAGCCCAAGAAAACTTTGCAAATGCTTTGCAAAATAAACCGATAACCTTTGATATATTTTGAATAAACACCCATTTCAACAAGATTTGCCTGCCAAAGATCGTCTATTCCCTTGGTTACTACTCGTCGTCGGATAAAATTTCTGCGTGGTTGCTTATGTAGTTCTTGAACCAACTCTTGTCTTTCCATCTCTAGTGTCTTCTTAGATTTTATTTATTTAAGTGTTGCTAATATTGGATTAAAATCAACACGATTAATATTTCTATATTCAAATGTTTCGTAATGATCTTTGTTTTCGTAATAATAGTTTCATTTAGACGTTTTTCAGCTGCATCAAATTTGTAATTTAATAACAATCTTTCTTCTTTTAGCGATTGATTTAGAATATTTTGTAAGAAACTCTGATCTTGTATCAATTTACTTAAGAGATTTTCTAAATCTATAAGTTTTTCTGCAAGAAATACGTTTTGTTGTTGTATTAATTCGTGAAAACGATCCACCACTTCCTTAATTCTCTCTATATATAATGTATTTAATTGTTTCTTTATTTTTTCAAAATAACTTTTCATATAAATTTTATTTACAGCATCGTTTTCCAATATAGGATTAGCAATATTTCTTATTCTCCGCAAGTTGAAGTTGAAATTACGATCACTATCCAAATGAATCTTGGTGTGTATGTTTTGAAATCTATCAGAGGTACCGATGTAATGACCAAACTTATCGATAGGCATTTTATGAATACTGATTGTTTTATATTTGTACAGCATATTCATACAATAATCTTTGCTTCTCTCAATTCTTCAATAATTGAAACTATTTCATTATTATGATTTGAGTGACTGGCAGTTGATGATGAAATCAAAAGACGTAATCTATCAACCAGTTCGTTAAGGTCATCCCAATATATATAATTCTTTAATTTCGTATTCAGCTTCATCAAACCTTTGCCCCTATGAACTTTTTGTTCTTTGAATAGTTTTCTTATAATCGTTGTATATTTTTTTTGAACGATTTCCTTTAAGCTGTCCGTTGGCGTTGCAATTTCTCCTATGGGCATTAGTCATCTCTAATATTTTCTTATAAGCATTTAAATCCATTTCGTTAAAATTGTTTGGTTTCTTATAAACTAATAGTTCATATAAACCTGATGAGAAGGGCCATTGCGAGTTACCTACATTTATGTTGCTCAAATCAAATGTCAGGGATTCATTACCCAATCTCCATATTTCATTTTTATTCTTATGAGGACCGTTTTATTAAATTTATTTAAATTGACATACGGTAAATCAAATTGAATACTTTGGCTTGGTGTCACCATCATCACCACCATCATACCACCATTAAGGTGTCATCATCATGATTTTCCATATCATTATCGACATTATCATCATCATTACCATTTTCCATATCAATATCAACATTATCATCATCATTTTCAACATCAAATGATTTCAACGCAGATGAACTTTTATCGATTTCCCTACTATCAATGCTTGGAGAAAATATGGTACAATCATGCTTGTCCTTTTTAAATGGTGTGCAAGTAGAAACTTTATTATCCTTAAAAGAGTTATCTGAATATTTTTCAGTTTTTAAGATTGTTTTATTATGATTCGATTGAAGTATTTCTTTTTTTTAAAGCTTATCATTTGCAACTTCTCTGAACTGAAGACTTTTATACTTATTTTTTCAAATATTTTGAGTCTTAATAAGAATTTTAACTAAATTTTCATTAATTTTGATAGTCAAAACAGAAAAAAAGGTAAACAGACCAGAGTAACAGTTTTAGTATTAATCAGTTTTAGCTGATCTAAATCTACAAAGTACCGTAGTATTGAATAGTTTGGCTGTAGACTATTTTATAATGCAGGCCAGTTTTTGCAGTTCGTTGTTTAATAGTACAGATCAGTTTAGTAAAAGTTGATATACTAATTTTAAAATAGCAATACTGTTTCTTTTATAAACTTACAAATAAGTCAAATCCGTTCCTATAGCGTCGATTATTAATGGGGTCATGCTTATTAATTACTAGAAAGCCATATTTTTCTTTCCAACATATTGAACATAACTCATGAAATGTCTTAAAAGACATATCAGAACCAACATGATTATTATAAATGTGTTTAATATTAATTTCAACTTGTTTAAACATTATAATAATGTAGCATTGGCCGCATTCTAGCCGAAAAAGTGCTCCACAACTGTTCCACAACTTTCGGGCTGAATGGTATGCTCTCACAGAACATGTTCCTTGAGATGTCACAATTTATATAGCGAAAATATTTTATGCTACTTCGCTACTTGAGCACTTTTTCGGCTAGAATGCGGCCATTATCACGAATCAGGTGTTTTGGGATACAGAAGATAAGCTATGACAGTTCTGGACCAAAAACGCGTGTATTTTCTTATGGGCCTCAAAATTCACAAAATTGTGCCCGACTGCGCAGTCGGCGTAGTACGATCGATTTCCGTATTCTATGGGTTATTCCATGAAAATTTGCCAAAGGAACCATACCTCTATCGTTAAAATCGAGTCCCCTACTTTTTGTTGGTAGATTTTTTCCCAAATTGACGTTCGTATGAAATATTACCTACACGTTCACATCCATAACTCAAAAACTATCGATCGGGTTTAATCGCCAGTCGCGTTTCCAATCATGAAAAAAATGGAAAAATGGTCCAAAATTTGGACAAAAATGCCCGTAACTTTTGAACCGTTGGACCAATGTTGGAGAGTTTTTTTTCTGTAAATTGATCAAAATGAGCTCACCTTTTCAACGCGCCTACTGGCAATTAAACCCGATCGATAGTTTTTGAGTTATGGATGTGAACGTGTAGGTAATATTTCATACGAACGTCAATTTGGGAAAAAATCTACCAACAAAAAGTAGGGGACTCGATTTTAACGATAGTGGTATGGTTCCATCGGCAAATTTTCATGGAATAACCCATAGAATACGGAAATCATAGGGAAATTGGTGAATTTTTTCACTCCCTACAAATCGACCCGCCCTAATATATATATATATATATATATATATTTATAAACATTCAGCTTCGAGTATAATTTTGCTCTTACACCGTAGTATTGAATAGTTTGGTTGTCGGCTATTTAATAATGCAGGCCAGTTTTTGCAGTTAGCTGATTAATAGTACAAATCAGCTTAGAAAAAGTTGATATACTAATTTTAAAATAGCAATACTGTTTCTTTTATAAACTTATAAATAAGTCAAATCTTTTCCTATAGCGACCATTATTAATGGGGTCATCCTTATTAATTACTAGAAAGCCATATTTTTCTTTCCAACATATTGAACATAACTCGTGAAATGTATTAAAAGACATATCAGACCCAACATGATCATTATAAATGTGTTTAATATTCATTTCATCTTGTTTAAGCATTATAATAATACTAGCTGAACCCGGTGTGCTTCGCTACTCCACTCGTTATAAAATAAAATTAAAAGTATTTATATATTTTTCACGCCATCGAATTTTCGAAATAAGTCCGCCCCAGCGCCACCTACCGTGTCCATTTATGCACAAATTATTTTCTTATGATCAAACAAACATACATTCTTAATTTCAGTTAAATTGGTCCATAAATTCAAATTTTCGATATAAGTCCACCCCAGCGCCACCTATCGGGTCCAAATATAGCCTTTGTTACCCACCGTACCAAGATGAACATTACCTGAAAATTTCATCAAAATCGGCCCAGCAGTTTTGGAGTCCATACGTTACATACATACACACATCCTATTTTATATACATAGATAGAAGATTAGCATTATCACGAATCAGGTGTTTTGGGATACGTGTGTAAGTTTGACATAAGTAAAAACTATCAACGTCTTTATGACGCCCCATGCAGAAGTATGATTGTATATGCTTTTGTTTCTCGCAAGCTACATCATCGAATATAAATATTGAGTTTGGTTGTGCTTCGTTTGGAGATATGATGTCATCATTATTGGAAAATGTTGAAAATTGTATGTCCTTAATAGGTTTTATTAGCTGCTCCAAGTATTTATATTTAGGCTGCTCTGCCGACTTTGAGTATAAGTAAATATTTTTTAAATTTCAGTCCATTAGGACTTTCAATAAGACTTATCATTACATAAGTTTTTCCCAGGGACCGTACCCGTTATGGTTTTTATTAAAAAAAGTCAGATATTAACAGTTATTATTTAACTTTTATTTTTTCCGACAAAAATACTAGTTATTTAATGCCTTTTATTTTTTCGGGCAAAAATAACTGTTACATTTGACTTTTATTTTTTTGATCAAAAATAACAGTTATTTTGTGCCTTTTATTTTTTCGGTCAGAAATATCAGGCAATTTGAATTTTTTTAAAGGCCACTTGAACGGCAAAAAAAAGTTGTATGCAATTTTTATCGTCTCATCCACGCGCACATTTTCAGCTATAAAACTTTTTAGTTTTTAAAGTTTTTTATTCGTCCTTTGAAAAAATACAAATTGCCTGATATTTTTGACCGAAAATATAAAAGGCACAAAATAACTGTTATTTTTTACCTAAAAAATAAAAGTCAAAAGTAACAGTTATTTTTGCCCGAAAAAAATAAATAGGCAAAAAATAACAGTTAATTTTAATTTTTATAGTAACAGCCAAACATTTAAAAGGCATATAATATTCGCAAAGCTGCTGCCACTACGATAATAATGGCATATTTAAAAAGTCTTAAGGCCACTTTTTCGTTATGCCTTTTTCATCTAAAAATTGTAAAATAACAGTTATTTTCGGTCCCTGGTTTTTCCACAATTTGAAGGTCCAACAATAAGTCCGCGAATAGAGTTCGGTAGCAATGAACTGTGTCGTATTCCATTTGATGTATTTTACTTTGAATCAATATTCTTTACGGTAATCGATTTATGTTGTTTTAAGAATCGCATTATGAAAACTACTAAATGATAGCATATATAAACAGGGTATTTTATGGGTGATACTGATACTGATACTGCTGCAGCTACTGATAATGATACTGCTGCAGCTACTGATACTGCTACTGCTACTGCTACTGATACTGATACTGATACTGATACTGATACTGATACTGATACTGATACTGCTACTGCTACTGCTGCTGCTACTCCTACTGCTACTGCTACTGATACTGCTACTTATATTATATATATGTATAACAAAACAATAAAAGAACAATAATGATTCATACTTAAATCAACTCGTTTTGTTTTATTTATATCAGCATAGTTGCGTTTGGTCATGGCTATGATATCGCTTTCTTAATTTATTTTGCTGCTTTCATACTTTGTTTTTACATTAGTCAACCAATTTAATAAATGCATAACAACTACACTCCTTACTTCTGTACTGTTTCCTTATCTTCAGCTTGCGGTTTTGGGTCTGGGCTTATCACCTTAAACTTGAAATGCTGATTTATAAAAACTACAACAACACCGAAGTTTATAAACTTAAAATTTGATTTAAACCAACAATAACAACATCACTCATCATACTTCAGTCAGCTTGATCAATCATATCCAAATCTAGCTGGCTATCCGTCCGTCCGTCCATCCATCTGACTATCTGTCCGACTGTCTGCCCATTCGTCTTCTATGCTTGCTTATCTCCCACTTCAGCTAGTTTGACCAATCATACCCCCTAGCTATCCCTCCGTCCGTCTTACTTGCAACATGCTAGAAGCTTCTATAACATATGTCATAGCCCATCTGTCTATCCGTTCGTACATCCGTCTAACTTGCATGCTTATCTCCAATTTCAATTGCTTCCAGAACATTCTAGAAGCTTCTAGAACATTCTAGAAGCTTCTAAAACATATGTCATAGCCCATCTGGCTATCCGTCCGTCCGTCCATCCATCTTGCGTGCTTATTTCCAATTTATAGCAACAGCACGCTTCAACCGTTCTACTTCAGCTAGCTTGACCAATCATACCCCCTAGCTATCCCTCCTTGCGTGCTTATCTGAGCAACAGCATGCTTCAACCGTCCTACTTCAGCTAGCTTGACCGATCATACCCCCTAGCTATTCCTCCATCCATACATCTTGCATGCTTATCTCCAATTTGCAACAACAACAACACGCTTCAGCCACCCTACTATCGGTCAACTTGACCGATCGTACTACGCCGACTGCGCAGTCGGGCACAATTTTGTGAATTTTGAGGCCCATAAGAAAATACACGCGTTTTTTGGTCCAGAACTGTCATAGCTTATCTACTGGATACGTGTGTAAGTATGACATAACTAAAAACTATCAACGTCTTTATGACGCCCCATGCAGAAGTAAGATTTGTTTCTCGCAAGCTACATCATCGAATATAAATATTGAGTTTGGTTGTACTTCGTTTGGAGATATGACGTCATCATTATTGGAAAAAGTTGAAATTTTTATCTCCTTGATAGGTTTTATTAGCCTCTCCAAGTACATATATTCAGGCTGTTCTGCTGACTTTGAGTATAAGTAAATATTTTTAAATTTCAGTCCTTTAGGACTTTCAATAAGACTAATCATTGCATTAGTTTTTCCACAATTTGAAGGTCCAACAATAAGTCCGCAAATAGAGTTCGGTAGCAATGAACTGTGTCGTATTCCATTTGATGTATTTAACTTTGAATCAATATTCCTTATGGTAATCGATTTGTGTTGTTTTAAGAATCGCATTATGAAAAATACTAAATGATAGCATATATAAACAGGGTATTTTATGGGTTTTCATCCACTTTAACGTCACTCTTTAATTTGAAAAGTATAAATATCTATGGCAATCATTTATAAAAAGATAATCAGTCGTCAACCATCCTTCATTGGGAATGGTATTCTAAATAAAATTATCAATAAACTTCCATTTGAACTTCATTTAACTGGTTATCAATTTTGTGGCCCTGGTACTAAATTAAAAAAACGTTTAGCTAGAGGAGACCATGGAATAAGCCCTTTAGTTGCAGCTTGTAGACAACACGATATAACATACTCAAACAATAAAGATTTGGAAAAAATACATATTGCCGACAAAATCTTAGCTGAAAGGTCTTGGCAAAGAGTTAACGCTACTGATAGTAGTCTTGCTGAAAAAACAAACGCTTGGCTTGTTACTAACGCAATGAGAGCGAAAACAAAATTTGGTATAGGTGACGTTAGTAAAACTAAGAGATCTCAAATAAATAATCATCAACTGTTAAAACATCTATATACAAAGCTATTTTTTTGTAAATAAATTATTGATAGAATCTGGAGTAAATGTAGAATACCTTCTTTAACTTCAGTCTTTTCAGAGAAAGAGTCTCAAGTTGTATTAATGGCTATTGTTAAAAACTCTATATAGGAGTCAATTGCAGAATTTTCCAAGTTAACACTAGTAAATGGAGAATTATCTTCGACTAAAGTGGTCAATTGAACACGAAAATCATCCCAATTAGTGTTTTTGAACGAAGTATTAAAGCGCGGCTAATTTAAAGTAAAAGTAACATCATTGAATAATTATTGAACAATTATTATTATAATAAAAATATTGTATTGTAATGATTAAATGATAATATCTTTTAAATCGAGTTTGAAAAGAAGTTATTTTTCATATTGAAAGAACGTGGTTTTTGTTGTTTCTTTGGAAAGATTCGTTAGAACAATTAATTGTTCTTACTTTGACCTGAAGCTCAATAAACGATTTTAAAACTATCAAACAATTAGAATTTGTAATTGAAATCAACTATCAAACTTTAGAATTTGTATTTAAATCAATAAAAATCAACATAATAAATAACAAGGTCATTTAGAAAAAACTTTAATTAAATGGTAGAGCACGACCAAACAGAAACAATCTGAAAATATATCAGCAAAAATCTGAAAACAATCTCAGTAACCATGCTTTGTTAGTGGAAGACTTCCAGCAGACTGTTGGACTCCATAATAATAACATAAGCATAAAGACTAAAGTAAACCAAATGTGAAAATATGAAATGGGAGAAAAACTGAGAAATTGACACTTCAAATCTCATCGCCTCTGTGGTGCAGTGCGCTAGTGCGCGCTTGCACGGCGTTATCACAAAGATTTCTGATGAAGCCTTTAGCAGGGCCAAAATTGCAATAAAATCAGATAGTGATTTTTTTCCTTTTTATATTGAGAAAAACGTTGTTGTTGTTGTTTCTTTGGAAAGATTCGTTAGAACAATTAATTGTTCTAACTTTGACCTAAAACTATCAAACGATTTTAAAACTATCAAACAACTAGAATTTGTAATTAAAATCAAGTATGATTTGAACTATCAAACATTTAGAATTTGTATTGAAATCATATAAAATAAACATAATAAAAATAATTTTGAAATGTTTTGAAACGCTTGTTTGTTAAAGTCGTCCATAACAAATTGATGGAATGTCGTTCCTGCATTGTGATTGCGACTTAATTGTTGGCCAGTTGCGGATTGTTATGTTTGCAACTGTGTTTAAAAATATTTAAGAATCCTAACTTAATATTCAAAACATTTTGGTTTTGGCTTTTAAGCGAGCCGCGCTGTGTATAAAGGCCACAAGGCCGATTTGGGAATATAAAAAGAAGGCAATGCTGCCGGTATGACTTTCATGTGTGCAGTCATAATTTATTTTAAATTTAATTTTCTTTTATACTAATTTGTTACAATTTTTCTTATTCTAAGACACACCCATTTTCCAGTCACATTTCCAACATATTTAATTAGACCAATCATTAATTGATGTAACCAAATATACAGACTTGCATTTTGTGTCTTCCGCGAAATTGCAATACTAAATATTTGGCCACATGCAATGACCCACATGTGCCAATTGCAATAAGATCGGCTCTTTGTTAATACTAGAAGTGGCTGCTTGCGCTTAGCCAACATGCGTGATTCATTAATAATCACTGTTTCTTTTATTGCTTACGTTCATGCCGTTTTATTGTTTTAACTTATGTTGCACTACTCAGCTTGATCATATTGCACTCACTTGTGCTCAGTGTTTCAAAGTTTGTTTTCGTTGATGACCTTGCTTCTTCGTATGATTTCTTTCTATCGTACCTAAAGTTTCATGATGATACGGTGTAGAAGTTACCTTATCTATGTTCAACAATTTGCAAATGTTTACTAATAATTCATTTGTGAATTCCGTGCCTTTGTCTGTTTTTAGCTTTCCAAAACAACCATATTTTAATATGAATTTTTCTACAATTGTTTTTGCTACACTAACTGCATCTTTTGTAACTAGTGGGAATGCTTCTACAAATTTTGTGAGTTCACATTGGAATGTAAGTATGTATCTGTATGAATTGGATGGTCTATGAGCACCTACTGTATCTATTGTTACAACATCAAATGATGTGGTCGGTGTATCTGTCACCATTAATTTTTCTTTTGTGTATTTAGTTATTTTTACTTGGTTACACACTTTGCACTTGTTTATATATGTATTCTCTAACCATTTTATTCATCCCTTTCCAAACGTATCTTTGTTTTAACTTTGCTATGCATCTTCTTATACCACAATGACCTGCTGTTTTTGAGTCATGATACTCTTTTATTAAATCTTTTATTTCTTCTACATTTTCTATTCTTTTTGGAGCAGTCTATAATAATATGTCTAGACAATTCCTCTTTTTATTTTCTTGAATCTCATCAAATATTTTTTTTAAATCTGTGCACAGATATCTCTTCAAATATTCTATCATCATCCGCTAGCGCTAGTTTATACAAATGTTCATGCTCTGTATAAGATAACAATTTTTTCAAAATCAATTTTAACTCTGATAATGTCTTATGATTGTATCTAACATGCAACATATTTCTGAATTCATATATTTCACAATTTTGGCCTTTCTTAATTTCTTTCATATGTTAAAATTTTGACTTTTTTACTCCTCTAGTATCAGATATCGATATACACTAGATAACGCATCAGCGTTCGTATTCATGCTACCTTGTTTGAATATGATATCAAAATCATAATCCATTAAATCTATTCTTATTCTAGTTAACCTTGATGATGGATCCTTATGCGTGAATAAACTTACTAAAGGTCTATGATCTGTATACCCTTTAAATCTTCTACCATTCAAATAAAGTCTGAAATGTTTTATTCCCCAATGTTTGGCTAACAGCTCTTTCTGTATTACCGCTTTATTTAACTCATGCTTGTTAAGGGACTTACTTGCAAATGCTATTGGTTTCTTAGTGGAATTGCTTTGTGGAATTGCTCCTAAAGCAAAGTTTGATGCATCTGTGGTTAGTATGAAAGGTTTTGAAAAATCCGGAAAACTTAATATAGGTGGTGACATGAGTTTTCGTTTTAAACAGTTCAAAAGATTGTCGGCAACTTTGCGACCAACTGAAAATTACATGCTTCTTTAACAATTGATTTAATGGTTTTGCTATATCAGCAAAATTCTGAATAAAACGCCTGTAATAATTACAGAAAGCTACGAACCTACGTACTTCGTCCGCATCTTTTGGTGTCGAGTAGTTTTTTATCACATCATATTTGCTTGGATCTGTTGTCACACCTTGATCAGTAATTAGATGTCCAAGATATACAACTTCTGGTCTCAGAATCTTGAATTTACCTGGATTTAACTTTAAATTATATCTACGTAACTTTTAAAGACTTCTGACAGATTCTTGTTATGTTCCTTTAAACTAGATCCAAAGATTATTATATCATCGACATATAATGCTGAATCTTGTAGACCACTTAGTGCAAGAGAAAGCATTCTTTGAAAACTATTTGTTGAAATTTTTAAACCAAATGGCAAACGTTTGAATTGGTAGATTCAGTTGAAAATGCTGTCAATGGTCTTGATTTTTGGTGTAACGGATTTTGATGAAATGAGCTCGTCATATCTAAAGTGGAAAAAACTTTGCTATCAAGAACATCTTCTATTCTAGTTAAAGGGAATTTGTCATCCACGACTTTCTTGTTTAATGCTCTATAGTCTACTACTAGTCTCCATTTTTTATTTTCCCCTGTACTTTTCTTCGGAACTATTTATAGGGGTGAGTTATATGGGCTAACTGAAGGTTTATTATTTTATATTGTTTTTAATGTACACAGGTGATTTATCTATTGTTGAAATTTTCTGTTCATAAAAACTATTTATAGTCAAAATCTCCCCTTCTAAATGAAAAATACCTTGATAATCTTTGCAAACTTCTAATATTGTTTCTTTTGCTGTATTATCCAGATTATCAATATTAATTTCTTTCTGTAATTCGTGGAATCTGTTCTCATCTGGCAGGATGTTTTTAAATTGTAATAATAGTTTTTCATCTTCTCTATTCCCAGTATTAATCTTGATAGCAAAACTTCATTATTAAATTTATTCAAAAATTTCACGTGTTTTATTCCTGCCGCTGGGTTTGTAGTATCTGCTACAAATACTTCTTTTCTAATTTCTTAACCACAAACTACACTTTCTTCATCTACATCTAAGTCCACAGCCATTATCGTCTCTGCTCTCGGAGGGATTCTTATGTTTTTTTATAGTTTTCATTTGCATATTCATTGGTTTTACTAAATTATCATCATCAGTTGTTATTTCGAGTGTATACGTCTCATAATCTATTTTACAATTATAATCTATTAGAAAATCTCTACCTAAAATTCCGTCTGTTCCTAAGTTTGTATTATCGTCTATAATATGAAATGTATGCAGTATAATATCATCTTCCCATAATAACTCTATTTGTGAAATTCCTAATGAAGTCGTCACCTCATTAGTTATCCCGTTTATATAACATATTTCACTACTATCAACATTATTATTTACTACCTTACTCTTTAATAGAGAAATGTCTGCTCCAGTATCTATTAGCAATGTAACTATACTATTTCCTATCTTAACTGTTTGTTATTTCATTAGACTGACTTATATTAACAATATTTTGCTGTACAATTTTATTTTTCTTATCATTTAAGAACTCCCCGGTCTTTGACCACCGGGGGCATTCCAGTTTCCCTGGTTGCCTCTTCTGTTATCATTAAAATTTCTACTATTATTATTATTTCTATTAAACCCGCTATTACTATTTCCTCTGAAATTAGTATTATTTCTACCTCTATTATTATCGTATCCTGCATTATTATTGTAATTCATGTTAATATTATGATTTCTAACAAAATTTCCATTATTTGCAAAATTATTTTGTCTAAATTGTCCTCTGTTTGTATTATAATTGCCTCTACCTCTGTGAAACTTATTAAAATACATGATTCGATTATTTGTATTGGGGTTCTATTTCTGAAGCTATCCTAATGGCTTCTGCTAGCTTCACAGGTCTTGCTGTCATTACAATAGATCTACATGGTTCAACTAAACCATTCTTGAATGTTGTCAAACCAATTTGATCATTTAACTTTACTATTATCTCTCGATTTGTTTCACCCTGCTCACTAATCTGTAGCTAATTTAGTGACGCTAGTAAATTTTCTATATTTGACCCGAATACAGTAGCACTCAAACTACCTTGATTTATTCGTGCTAACTCACTATGAAGTTTTGAGGTAGTCTTATTAGATCTATATGCTTGCTGAAGCGTTCTTTTAAATTCTTCAAGAGTAGTTGGTTTGCTTTCTGTTAAAATTTTATTCTTTACTTTTTCAGATAGTTTCGTGGCCAAAATAAATTTTATCAATGTTTGCTTTTGTTGATCATCCTTCAAGGTATCATGATAGAATTCAATTAGACCAATGTAATTGTTCAAATCACGAAAATCTCCTTGGAATTCAGGAACCAACTTGGACACAGTAATCAAATCAAATGAGGCCATGTTACTTTCTTTATTATTTTCTTTTAATTCTTTACTTTCAAATTTTTTAGATTTTAAAAAAAAATAATTTTTTCTATTATTAAATCAAAATTTACTTCTTCCTGTCGCTCTTTAATCCTGAGTCTTATTTTCTGTTAATCTCGTAACGTATCTCTTATATATTCTGTCATGTAAGTTCTATTTGGACTCTTTTTCAGTTTAGTCAATATTTGCGTTGCATAGTCTATTTCCATAAAAAATCTGTTATTTATTCAATCATGTTACATTTAAGAAATATTACTCCAATGTCTCTATTCTTAAACCCTCTTGCTCCAATAGTCACTCTACATTTTGGTTTTGGCTTTTAAGCGAGCCGCGCTGTGTATAAAGGCCACAAGGCCGATTTGGGAATATAAAAAGAAGGCAATGCTGCCGGTATGACTTTCATGTGTATAATCATAATTTATTTTCAATTTAATTTTCTTTTATAACAATTTGTTACAATTTTTCTTATTCTAAGACACACCCATTTTCCAGTCACATTTCCAACATATTTAATTAGACCAATCATTAATTCATGTAACCAAATATGCAGACTTGCATTTTGTGTCTTCCGCGAAAATGCAATACTAAATATTTGGCCACATGCAATGACCCACATGTGCAAGTTGCAATAAGATCGGCTCTTTGTTAATACTAGAAGTGGCTGCTTGCGCTTAGCCAACATGCGTGATTCATTAATAATCACTATTTCTTTTATTGTTTACGTTCATGCCGTTTTATTGTTTTAACTTATGTTGCACTACTCAGCTTGATCATATTGCACTCACATGTGCTCAGTGTTTCAAGGTTTGTTTACGTTGATGACCTTGCTTGTGACTAGGTGGTCTGTTTGTTATTATTATGTGTTTGTTTTTATTTGCTTTTGGTTTGTACACACAACAGGATGTTCATCAATAAAGTGTAGCAATATTTCCACTGAACACTTAGGTGTCGCTGCCGAATAATATATTTTCAAAACATTATCATCAAAATAGCTAATTAAATATTCTTACATTTTTCCTTAAATTTTCACTTTTGAAGCAAACAAATCCAAAAACAAATTAAACATAAAAGTAAATGTCACTTTTGGCACTGAATATATGTTTTGCAGAGGCTTTCAAACTGTAGAAAACTCAACGATAAACGAGACGATAGCGATGGACTTATATGAAGCAAACTAAAAACGATATCGTCGGATAGTATCGTTCAAACGATAGTCGAGCCCTGGGGGTCAATTCCAGTTTTGCGTTAAAGTGAAGTGAAAAGAAGCTTTTCACAATAGTTTTCATTTAAAGATTTCACTTTTTCACTTCACTGCGCAAACGCGATTCTTGTTCGCCTAATGAAAAGTAGCTGCTGAATAGCATTTGAGAGTTGCTATTAAGAATGTCTATTAAACAAAGCTTTTGTGAAAAATAAATGTAAACAACTTATTAGATGGTAGAAAATATTTTCAAAAATGACTATTGAACATGATGATGACTTTATTATGACTTCAACATTCTTTTTATTGATTTATGTAGAGAAAACTTAATGATTTTTAGGAGGAGACTTCGCGATGAAAAAACTCATTCAGCAGAATTTCGGAGGAACACTTCGACTTATATCGCTTTCCCAAAGCTATAAACTTGATTAAGAAAGTAAAACTATATATTAAAAATAAGCAATAAAAAAGAAAAGTATAATGAATTTTGCATAAATAAATATAACCAAAATAAGTTTTTCGGTAGCATAAAATAGCCGAAACTAATATAGCAAGTCGATAACGCGCATTTGCAACCGGCGTTAATTTTGTTTTCATTTCAGCTAAAAATAAACAGCTGTTGCAGTTTTAACACACAACGGGAATCGCGTTTTCCGTGTAAAGCTGAAAACACTTTTTATATGACGATAACGCAGAACGGGAATTGACCCCCTGGTTCGTGACTTTTGTCACACTTTTCACAATGATAAGATTTGTTACAGTTTTTGGCAATATGCCCATTGTAGACACCTTTTGCACTGAACCTCCTGCTTCCTAGATTTGGGAGCCTCCCAAGAAACTATCTGCTGTAACAAACTCAGAATTTTTAGTATTTCATTAGATTTTTACCCTTCAAAAGTGTGACAATAAAGAGACCCGTTTCGATCTTGTTTTTGTTAGACAAAGAAGTAGTGAATTTTTCCACTTTTTGCACCATATTTGGAGCAATTATATCTAATTCTGTTGTAATTTCATTTACATCCGATAAATAATGAAGACCTCGTAAGACAAGTTAAACTTTCCTAGAATGTTTCGGAGCAAAAGAAAACGAATCAATTTCTTGTTCCCTTAAAACGGCCATCATTTCATCATGAATGGAAGGATCTCGAAAACAGAGCTCACTTTTAGAAGCGGATTTATTGACTATTTTAAAATCAATTTTAGGATTTTTTAAGTTTAGTTAATCAACTAAAGATTTTGTGTTAACTTTGTATAAAATAATAGGCGACCAGAATGCTCTGAACACAAATCATTTTGCTGCTCTGGACTTAAAAACTTGAAACATCCAATTGTTTCACTCCTCCAGAGTTAGATGTTCTTGCACGTTCTCGAACTGTGATAAAATCTGAATCGTCATTCGAAGTAACATTTTGAAAATCAACAGTGTCAGCAACAGAACTATTACTCAGCATGGTAAGCTGTTGAACCGCAAAGATAGTGTCAGGTGAACTTTGAATGTTAACGATTGATGAAGATTCGCTTATGGGCGAACTGCTGGCCTGTCTCAATGAGCTGTCGTCAAAAATGTTTATCAGTAGGAAGATGCACTTGTTGAGAACCCATGGATCCACAAGAGTTTGATAATATATCGATTGCAGTTAAGGCAGCAGAAGGACCTTCACCAGGCTCGATGTAAAAATTATTATTAATAAAACTCATCCTTATGATATGGTTATACAGATGTCTATTTTTTTAAGATTATTTATGAATTTTTATTTTATTTGTAAGATTGTAATACAATATTCAAATATTGTAAGATTGGAAACTATAACCTAATCTCTTTTCTTACTACAATCCAAATATTTTACTACAATCCATTAATTTTTCATCATAACTAAAGAATGCCTTAAGAACTCGTATTCATTCATTCAAAGTATATATCCAAAGATCTAATAAAGAAAATTTTCTTAGAGACCACAATGTTTAAGGATATTTTGGAAAATAAATATTATAATATCTAGGTCAAATTTTGAATAAACTGTTTTTTATCTTATAATTATTTATCGTTATTATGTGTACTGCGATATAAATAATTTTTTGAAATATGTTATTTTCGAGGACACTCTGAAGTAGACATTTGGGGTCACATCGTAATGAAATTTGTATGTGTTTAGTTTATCCTATTATCAGCTGATTTGGTCTTTACAAGTTGTTTACAAGTTAGCTTAATCAGTGGTTACATTCTACAATACCTGTAGAATGTGCCCTGAGCCAAGTCGATGATACACGCAGAGAAAAGACATGGTTGAGACATGATTACTGCAATAATAATTTTTTTACTAAAATTATTGTATTATTTCTGCAAACACAAATTTTTGACCTAATAAAGTCATTATTTACTAATGGTGGTACCAAAAATAGCATAGTTGAAATCATAACATCATTGAAATCGTCAACATACTATGATTGCCTCAACTATTAGTTGCAACAAAAATGTTGTAGTTCTGTCAATCATGATAAATGTGAATATTATTATAGAGACAAACATATTAAAATTTTGAATGTTTGTCTGAACTATTCTTTGCTTGTTGGCAAACGAAGCAGAACATAACCAAAAATCGAAAGAATTTATTGTGTCTGAACAGTTTGCAGGAAAACCTTTCACTATATTCACAAAATAAGTTTTATCGATTCCTGGCTATGTGCCGTTTCGTTTGTCAACTGTTCAATTATTGTGTTTTGTTTTAAATCGCCTTATCCTAAAATCAGCACGCAGAAAAGTGACATTTTCGACTTTAATTGTAGCAAAGATGTTTCTATTTACTGTAAACATATTTCGCAATTCTGACCATATTTTGTTTATCATAAATATTGGTATTTTTGCGACAATGCACTAAATGTACCATGTTTACGAATGGCCTTAGTCAGGCGAGCGGTAGTAGCGGCTGTGGCTTACTGGTAGTGTGCGTGGCTCGTAAGCGAAAAAGCCACGGTTCAAACCCCAGCTCGGACAGAAAATTTTATCAAAAAGATTTTTCAATTGAATTAATATTTCTGTTCAGCCTAGTCAATGGCAAACCTAACCTTTCGAGATATCTTAATTAATAGCTGTGGAGATTTGGAGTGCATGAAAATAAAAAAAAAATTATTTTTTCAATAATCTGAATCCTAAAAATAAATTCCTAATATAGTTGTTGCAATCATTCTATTTTTGATCCAATAAGAGAATAATGATAGTTTCAGTAATATTTTGGTTCCTACAAAAAAGTTCGTTTTCTAAACATAGTTGTTGTAATCATTTTATCATGATCAAAGAAAGCATTATATGTTTTAGAACATGTTAGCAACAATCATAATCCGAATCATACTATGATCCTCTTAAAACATGGTTGTTGCAACTATGTATTTTCTCTGCGTGTATACACTTTTGAAATTAGCTCCGGTCTAATAATTACCCAGGTATTATAAATCGAAAGGGTTAAACTTTCATTGTAGGAATAGAACATCAAAAGACCGTGATGACAATCAAAATAATTGAAACAGCAATTTTTTGTTTATGGATTTTAAATTTTATGAATTTTTCTTATGCTTTCTTATTTGAAAATTTGACTATTCCTTGCCCAGTGTCCCAGTGACCTTCATAAGAAACAACAACAGAAAATACTTTTTTACTCCTTCTTGTGAAAATTTATTCATCAAACGCTGAAGTAAACACACACGCACCGTCACAGTCGTGTTTCGGTCTGTGTGAGTGTGTAGGCATGTATTGTTTTTCTTACGACGTGAAAGAGGTTCTGACACATTTCTGTCAGTGGTTACGCTACTGGCGGAGAGACCGATGTTATAAATCCAATTAGAGAATTCCGACAAATTTTTTTGTTGTGGTTTTTTAATAAGTTCAATTTCAATATGCTAACAAGCAGACGTGAATTATTGAATTTTTCAAATAGACAACAGGCTTCGATTGTTGCTTCAAGATCTTCACTTGAACGGCAAATAAAGTTATATATAAGGGAGTCCTCGTATTCTTGATTTTAAAGAGTTTACTACACGGAGATAATTGTTTTGCAATCAGCAAAACCTATCGGCCATCCTATCTTATCACTGCCCCAGTGATACTCTTGTATAACCTATATAAACAAAACCCTAATATGAACTAACATACTTCATAAAGAAATACCATCAATTCACTATATCATTCTTTGTTTGACAACAAAATGTTTACAAGTATTTCATTCATATGAAAGCTAAAGCTTTTCTTGTATAAGAATGGATAACAAAGCATTCAATACATACTCTGAAAGGTCACCCTTTCATAGGTAGGACGCATAATCACATAGTTTAAATGCAGTTTCTGGAAGGTCACACAGCGACCAAAACTATTTTAAACTCTGGAAGATCACACAGCAATCAGAGCTTTTTCTTACATTACTGATGTCCACTAAGCATCTAATACATACTCTGGAAGATCACACAGCAACCAGAGGTATTTTTCATATCGCAAATAATCAGTTAAGTGCAGCTTCTGGAAGATCACACAGCAACAAGAACTATTTTATAAATTCATACTCTGGAAGATCACACAGCAACCAGAGATTTTCAAATCATGGATGATAATTTAGCATCCAACACAACTATGAAAGATCACTGAGAAACAAAATCAAATATCTGATGTGTATTTCTATTCAAAAATGGATCCAAATTTACCAACTCACGAATGATATAATTTCTTATTATCATTTTACATAAAATTGTTTTATTTATTAAAAGAACATTCTTGAATTTCACTAATAGCAACAAAATTAATTATCATTTAATTATAAAACTAAAAAAGTACGAAATTTCATAAATTCAATAAATTAAAAGAAACGCTAAAACAAATTCAATATTTTTATAAATCGTCTTCACTTCCCCCTCTTCTTCAATCTCACCAAACTCAAAATCTGACGGCGTACACCATGGTTTTAACTTGTCAGCTGCATGCACCGACTCAAAATTTCTTTGACTTACTTGAGTAGTTTCTGTATCAGTGATGACATATCGATCGTTACCCAAATTCTTGCTAACAATATATGGACCTTTAAATCTTGCTAATAATTTTTTTGACTGTCCGAGATAGTTTCGATGAGTAAAAGTAAATAACAGCTTCTGTGCAGTTTGTCCAGTTATCCTATGCTCAACACTATTAATACCCCACTGTATAGCTGGAACATATTGATCCTAATCACGTCCATCTGGCTCATTTGTTATATTACAAAGCGAAGCCTCTACTGTCTTGAAACACCTTTCTATCTGTCCATTTTCACGCGTAGTTCTAACTGCAGTCAAAATGTGGCGAATACCATTAGCACTGCAAAATTCTTTAAAAACCTTCGACATCAAAGCAGTTCCACGGTCACTAATTATTTGCGTTGGAATGCCAACAAATTCAGCAACACCCATAATATATTTTAAAGCTAGATTGGCGTTGTATCTTGAACATGTCTTAAAATTATAATCTGAGTAAATGAATCAATTTATCCAAAAATGTACTGATATCCTTTTTTTGCTTCTTGGAAACGGCCCAATGTGTTCAACATGTATGGTGTGAAAAGGAACAGCGCGTTTATAAATTGGATGTATGTATATTATAACGAGTCTCATCTTTTCCTCTTCGATTGTATAAACATGAAACACAAGAGTTGATGTATTTTTCTTGTTTTATTATTTCTATTGTTAGTAAGAGCATTAAAAATATCATTCAATGAAGGATCCCGTCGCTGTATGGTTGATACCCAATCTGTTTCGGCCATTCCTATCATAAAGATAGCAGTGTTGTGTGTACAACCAAAAAGCAAATAAAAATAAACAAATAATAATAACAAACACACCACCTAGTCACAAGCAAGGTCATCAACGTAAACAAACCTTGAAACACTGAGCACATGTGAGAGCAATATGATCAAGCTGAGTAGTGCAGCATAAGTTAAAACAATAAAACGTGTCAGGTGTTCTAGATACTAATAAACGGATACTAAATCGGGCTCCGGAAAAGTACGGCAGAACATTTGTGGTTGCCTGGTCAAAAATTAATTAGAATAAGTGCAAGTTCAAATTTGAACAGAAACCAAAAATGTCAACGACATTTTTTTCTCTTCACGTGCTTATTCGTTTTATTTTTTTGAACGCTCTCACAAACGCCGGCAACCAAAGTCGTCATCTGGTGGTTGTTTTCAAATTTTTTAGAAAAAAAACGGCTCAGCCTCGCTTAGTGACTTCGGCACGTATTTTAATTGGTAACAGTCAGATATCCGTTTGGTTAACACAATTAATTCCATCTAGCACCCACGCTTGCAGTCGACGTTATTTGGAAATAGTCAGTTTATTCCTCAGTGGTCAAAATTCTTTTTGGTAGAAAAATTAAATTGTTCGGCTATTAAAATTTAAATTTAAATGAAACGGCGGATAGTTTAAGGCGAGCGCCTCTAGGGTTCGTTTTGGGAAACATACATGCGAAAAGCTCTGCAAATAACATTGTTTTTACTGTTATCCGCTCAGCGAATTCTTTTTGAGCTTCTAAAATATAAGGCTCAAGCAGGTGGCTCTACACCAATCACAGCTTCGCTTCTAAAACTCGACGAAGTTTTGGTACCTCTCGTGAGGCCAAAACAGTACCGAAAACTCGGACTGCGTTTTAGGCATGCTGAAAAAAAGACAATAATTAAAACAAATTGTGAATGAAAGTAAAGTAATTGAAAAAAATAAAGCCACGCAGCGCAAAGGGTACAACTGCGCTAAAACCTTAAGCCGCCATTGTCTGGCCTAAAGTAAAAGAAAAAAGATGGTTAAAAACGAAAAACAAAGTGGTTACTAATTAGAAAAAAGTGTGTGCCTGACAGTGAAACAGAAGAAAATTTTTTATTAAAACTTAAAAAGTGAGAAGAAAAGAAGTAGTAGTCGGAAGCACTAGAGCTCCGAACCATGTTCGCTCAGTTTGTCGCTCAGTCCATCTGACACAAACGTAGCAGCCGACGTCAGTTGGAACGAATATCACGGTAGTAGCCGCAGCTGCGTCGGCGACCTAAGCCGACGGGCCGAAGCGCGCCACCATCCAAATAAAAAAAAAAAACAACCAAAATCGACAACAGCTGCAAAATCAGCTCAACCAGTTTGGATAACAACAACAACCACAAGCAAAGGAATTCAATCGATGACGAGACCAAAAACCACATTACCCAGCATTCTATTTCCGATTCATTCCTCCAGCTGCAGTGCAGAAAAACAAAAAAAAAACCCCAACAAAAGACAATATGAAGCAACAAAACGTCATGCAACTACTTGAACGTGTCATCGCCAAAACAACTACATTACTTTGTCCTGTCACACGATATAGAGAGGTGAAAACTGAATAAGAATCATAAAAATTGTAAAAGATAAAAGGTTAAAGGAAACAAAAACAAACTTAAGAAAAATTTATAAAGATGGAAACTGACGGAAAAAATAGATGCACGTAAAGAAAAAAATAGATGCGTCGTTAGACACGCGTGAGAAACGAAGCTTTTTTTACAGTTTCATAGATTTGGTAATTTATTAGTTTTTTATAATAAAATAATTTTTAAATTCATTAATTTAAAATAACGTCAAATTAATTAAAAAAACAGAAGTTATAATCACACCAGTAGATTTTATTACATATCATTATTATTTTATTTTATTACATATTACATCCATTTTGATTTGTTTTTGTAAATGTTTTCAATTATTATCGAATTTTATTAATGCAATTTAGGGGTTTATGATGACTGAAATAGCAAACGTATGTTATGGATGTTATGTCGGCAATATATCTGGAAAAAACTGCATAAATAGTTGTTCCTAATCTTGTTGTACAAATATTTGGATCGCTTATTATTTGTAAATTAAATTTATTAAAAAGGGATTGTTTAAGTGCCTTTGAGGATTCATGTCTAAAATCGCAATTGACATTTTGTGATAATTTTCACTAAGTTCAATGGAACCTGCTCGTGTATAACATAAAAGAATCTGTGGATAAATTTTATTATATTATCGATTTTGTTTTTTTCGGTCGTATTCTGAAGTGAAATGTAAATCTAAATCATCAAAATATGTTGTCCATTAGGACCTATCATTTCTGCAGAATATACTTTTCCAATTTTCGAAATATCAGCGAAAAAATTGTATAGCTGAAGTCTGTTTAAATATATTGACATATCCCCAGTGACTGTATTCTAATTATCTTTATTATAATTATGATAAATTGCAACTCCTCCAGAACGACAACTATTTCTCTGAAATTGAGATATACAAGCGAAATTAATGATATCGATACTTTCATCATTTTGCATTTTTGTTTCTGATAGCAATATAATGTCATAGATTTGAGTTATAGAATCGGTAAGATCTTGAGAATGCGCATGGAGACTCTGACAATTTAAAGTCATTACAGAAAAGAACTTTTTGCTCTCTATCAAATTTTTTAGAGTAATAAATTTAGTTTCTAATTTGTTAAGAGATAATCGTTAAAATTCTCGAATTAAATAAACATTAGAAAAATCATTTCACCTTCCATGATGAAAAATAAATAGTTGAGGGTTGTCATCAGAGGTTGTGATAAAGAGTCCGTCAATAATAGTAACATGAGACAAGCGTCGGAGAGTAATTGCAAGGAATGCTTTTTGTCATATTCGTAAACAATTTGCGAATGATCCACCCTGTGACTTATGAATAGTTACAGTCATTGCAGGAATTAATGAAAAATGATTTCTTGTAACTGTGATTGTTTTATTTTTATTAAGAGGTATGCTACTGTTTTGTCGTAGTATTGGCACAGCTCTTCTTCCAACTTGAATCGATTGAGAGTCAGCAGAAGCTTTCATTCTGGTTTTCTGACTAATTTTAGACTCATCGAATTCCAGCCAAACTTTTTTAACCTGGTTATTCTGGTCAATTTCAATGTGAACTAGTTTACCAATAGCCCCATTTGCCAAACTATCGCTAAAATTAATATTTGTTGTTATTAGATAATGTTTATTAACCCTCCCATGAGTGACAGTTCTGAACTTCACGGCCGTGTGAAAAGGTCCCTACGGACCTTTTTTGTAAATCATGTTTTTTTCATATAAAAAATTTTTTTTGATTTTTTTTTGTTTTTATTGTTTATAACTAAATTCTACATACAAAAATATTTTTTTCAATTTTTTTTTTGCTTGAATTGTCTTAAGACTATTATAAAAAGTTTAAAAATTATTGTTGTTGAGCGTGTACTTCTTGTCCCCCGCCCTGTGCGCAAGTGTTGCAGCGATGTAAAAGTGTGCTATGTTCTCCGCAAACAGCGTTGCCGCAGCCGAAGCAGTATGTCCGCATTTTCCGCTGCCGCCCGTACTCAGAACGGCAAAGGCGACATGACGGTCTACTTGACCTAGCCGCAAACGACGGTGCATTGCCTTCCATCGATCTTGATAATACCTGAAATGAAAAGAAAATAAAAAACAAATAACTATATATTCTATTCTTGAATTTGAAGATGTTTTTCTTACCCGGACATCGAATGCTTCCATCGCATTGCGTATCCTTGGATATGAGGTTATATGGTTGTTCAGGGCACGTTCTTCGATATTTGGTGTGGCCAATTGTTTCGTTAGCAGTAACAAGAACGACCGCCGTCTGTCACTCCTTTTTATAGGCTTCATTTCGTTGTAAATCGTAAAAGCATTTTGTTCATGGTATCAACGCCGCATTTGTTGGCGTTGTAATCTAATATGGCATAGGGCTTCCGCTTCTCGGTTTGCTCGTCAACGAGGCAGGTGTAGTACATTGTGGAGAGCACGTTCACCACTTTATTTTTTTTCGGCACGTATGAGCATAACGCTATATCCCCTTCGTTGAACCCAAATAATGTACTATTGATGGTGCGCTTCGGGTTCTTCTTGAACTCCTGTGGAATGAATGTTTCGTTGTAGCGCACTGTACCAACACATGCGGTCTTCCTCCTCAACAAAATACGCGCCGAGTAAAGAGTGGTAAAGAAATTATCCGCGTATATAGTACGGCCAGCATCTAAATATTTTTCCACAAGATCCAGCACTACGTTCTGCCCTTGGTTTATCTCCCGTTGTTGGTTTGGCAGTTTTCCAGAATATATCATTCCCTTCACAGGATAATAACTCTGTGAGTCACATAACCACCATACTTTCAAACCATACTTAGCTGGCGTTGACGGAATATATTGTGTGAAGCGGGTGCGGCCTCTGTAAGGGAACAACTGCTCATCAACTGTTAGTGCTTCATGAGGAGTGTAAGCTGCTGCCAAGTTATGTTGCAACATTTGCCAAATATCGTCAATAGCCGCAGTTTTGCTGTTGAGTCGCTGTTGTCGAGTATTTCCATTGTCGAATCGAATAAATTGCTTTATACACATGAAGCGATCGTACGACAACGCAGCTTTGTATATTGGGCAACGCGTCGCGCCCCATAATTCCATAGCTGGTTCATGGTTTGATCTTATGAGTCCAGCATACAAAAGAACAGCTACAAAGGCGTCAAACTCTTTCACTGTTACTGGCTTCCACTCCTTTTTCTTCGTGGGATTCGCCAAATTCCATGCAGCTGTAACCTCCCTGCCTTTACGATTTGTTTCACGTAGCACTAAGTGTATTATTTCCTCTGTCATGATTGAACGCATTATTGTATAGGGGTCGTGTATATTTCCTTTTGGTCCTGGTTTCTTTCTTGTGAAGTCGACTACGTTATGATTACGAGTGCGTGATGTTGGAGGTGCTTTTTTACTCCATTGGGTGCCATCTTTACCAATATAGTAACTTTCATTCGTTTCCTGTCCATCATTTTCTTCCTCTTCATCATCGTCGTCATCAGTATCTTCATTTAGCTCGACGTATCCTTCAGTTTTGGCATCTGACTCTTCAGCAGATTGGTATGTGCGATCTTCATCATCCTCAACTTCATAATTATCAATTGCAGCAATATCAATTTCTTCATCCATGTCTTCGTCCATAAAATCAGCAAATCTACTATCAGCTGCACGCCTTTCATCCGCAGTCATTTGCTGGTAACGTGTACTACGGCGTACAACAATTTCAGCAACGTCCAAATTACTTGCATCTGCCATATTTATATTTTTGTTTCTATCACACACGATTTTACTCTTCGCTGTCTAAACTTTGACTGATTTGGTTTACGAAACTACAACTTCTTTTATACTCTTTCGTACGTCTGCCTAAACTCAAAGACATTAGAGCCGAAACAGAACCAAGGCGGATGTCGGATGGCGGGCCTCTCTCTGCGAAATCAGCTGAGAACACGTCCAGAATATGAGCGGTTGTCGGTTGTCGGATCACGGTTGCATTTTATATTGGGAATGATACAAATTATTTTATATTATGCTTTGAATTCACATGAATGCAACACAGGCACAAAAACAGAATGTCAGATCATAGTAAAAACTAAGAAAATAACACTGAACGTACCCAATCTTTAGCAAAAATATGGCAACATTTAAGTCACTCAGAGAGAGATCCGACACCCGTCAGAGAGAAATTAGAATAGATTCTATTCTGGCGTTTTCCCGTCATGCATTTCTACGGCGATTTCATTTTTGGCGGCTGCATATATTTTCATGTAATTTGTAGCACGGCGAATCCGACAACCGACATCCGCCTTGGTTCTGTTCGGGCTCTTAGGGATGATGATAAAAACAAAAAATTCTAAGAAAAAATTCTAAGAACAAAAATACTAAGAACAAAAAATACTAAGAACAAAATACTAAGAACAAAAAATTCTAAGAACTGGTTTATTGCTAGTAGTATAAAATTAGAATATTGTGCCTTTCCTTGAAAGCAATAAAGTTCATGTCTTCGAATTTTTCTTAGAATTTTTTGTTTTTATCATCATCCCTAATGTCTTTGAGTTTAGGTCTTTGTGTTCAGAACAAGTAAATTATGTGTTGAAACAATAAAAAAATTATAATGATGCCCAAAAACATGCATTTATTAGTGAAATTCAGTACAAGGTCCATACGGACCTATTCACACGTCCGCGTACTCTTCTCACTAAAACCTTAATAACTCCTAAAGTAATGATCCGATCGGCTTGATTTTTTTCCCAAAAGATGCGGAACAAAATACTCTTAGAATACAGAGTAACTTTGGGGGGGTTGTAGTGGCCGAAGTAGGAGTAATTTCAGTTTGAAAAGGCAAAGACCTTCTCACTCATCGGAGGGCTAATGACAAAAACAATTTCAGAAGGTAAACCACCTGTATCGATGACTTTCAAATTTTTCAATTTTTGTTTAAATGCTTGTAATTGTTCATTATTTTTACATCCACTAATGTTATCTATTGCAGAAGAAATTTTGTTGTGTTCTATTGCGCGTAAGATAAAATTATTAAATAAATCTACAGAACCATTACTAAAAAATAATCTTATTCCATTTGGACACAGGCGGCTGGCAGTTTCCTTCGTAAAACATCGACTCTCTATTAAATGTAACTCGTTCTGCTCAAGTTTTTTACCATCACCAATCTTCGTTAGTAATGACGAAAACTGTTTATTACTTTGTCGCATAACTTGCGTCAATTCATAAAATTTAAGTTCTAGCAATTCTTGAAGTTAGTTCGGGAACAGACTATTCTCATCAACAAAAGAAAACATGTACTTAGCGAAGTTAATGACAATGGTAGTAAGTAGAAGCAACATTTGTTTTGTTATATTTTTTGCTGATTTTGTTGTTTGGATAGCCAATACGCAATCCTTTTATATAATAGATTAATGTGATCTGCACCATAGCTTCACGCATTCAAATTTAGGATAGCTAATGCACAATCCTTTAATAGATTCTTGTCATCTATGCAACATAGCTTCAGTTAATACTTAATATTAAATAAACTCTCATAGTCTACGAAGGTTTTTGGATCAGTTGGTAGTGTATAGGACTGTCTATCGAAAGGGTACGAGTTCGATTCTCATTGCTAACAAAGAAATATTTTTATTAATTTTATATTCTCTTGTTAAAATCGACACAAAAAGCAACAAAAATTCTAAGAAAAAGGTGAATGGAAAATCAATCAAATCAAAAGGCGTAAAAAGCATCGCTTCAAAAATTCTAAGTTTGGTCGACACACAAACATTGCATTTATTGTATGTTTCCCATTTCTGTCAACAATTGCTGACTCATTTTTAGTTGGTGCATCGATTTCCACTAAGGAACCATCTACAACCTTAGCAATACTTGGAATATTGGCAAATCTCATAAACTGTTGTGGTATTAAAGCTACATTTCTAGTGGGCCAACGTACTTCTTCACCTAAGAGGCGCTCCACTAATAAAAGGCATACACTTTTCACACATCGATGAACCGTGCTTTTAGACACGCCCTGACAGTCTCCGCAAAGAAGTTTGTTGGCTGGGTCTAAAGCATTATATCTTCTTGTTGAATGCGTAACCTTTGCAACACGGAATTTCTCTTTAAATTGATAATCATTAAGGGAATTAAAATCATTATTAATGTGTTGCTTAAAAATCCTTCGTCATCGTATATTAAAAGATATATTTAATTCAGATTCACATTCACTTGACTATCCATTTTCTTCACTTTGAAGTTTGACTTTACACATTTTTGTTTGTCTGTCGGTATTTACAGTGAAATCTGGACATATTTGTTAACTCAACAAATTTCTCCTTTTCATAAAAAAAATGTAATCACATATGTGGCAAACATTTTCTACAATTGTGGGGGAAATCGTTGCTTATGACATATTTTTTATGAAACTAAATAGTGACAATTTGTCAGGTTTTTGTGACAAGCTTACAAATTTGTTTAATATTTTATGAAACATTAAATTGACTATTTACAATTATTTTCGACATGAAATTGTCGCTGATAAATGTCGACTTGTCAATTTTTATGAAATAAGGCCCAGCTGTACGTTGAGCTAAAAATCGGCCATATTCAAGCCTACCAGTAAGGATATGTAAATCTTTTGGAAGTGATTGCCTTCAAATTATCTGCTGATAAGTAAGATTATATTCTATGTTGCCATGCGCTGTAAATTAATTTGGATCGTGATGGTTAAAGGCAACAGAAATTTGTGTTGCTGTCGCGATAGTCTCTTTAATAATTTTCGCATTGACAAAGGTTGCATTTTTATTGACTGTTGGAATCGATGAGGTATGTAAAGTTTTGTTATGAGAATTGCTTTCCGAGGCAGCGACCTGCGAGGATTCTTGTTAAGTCGGTGTGATTACCAAGTTATTGCTCATTGAAAGTTTTTGTTTTGAGACATTAACTTTGTCAGAAGGCAACAAGGCAACACTTGCGGCTTCACACATATTCTCGGTATATTTTTTGACTGTTGGAAATTTTGTAATTGACTATCAGCTTGTCCATTTAGCCATTCGTGCAAAGTAGAGTAGCTATGAGGCTTCTGGACCAAAAACGCGTGTATTTTCTTATGGGCCTCAAAATTCACAAAATTGTGCTCGACTACGCAGTCGGCGTAGTACGATCGGTCAAGTTGGCCGATAGTAGGGTGGCTGAAGCGTGTTGTTGTTGTTGCAAATTGGAGATAAGCATGCAAGATGTACGGATGGAGGGATAGCTAGGGGGGTATGATTGGTCAAGCTAGCTGAAGTAGACCGGTTGAAGCGTGCTGTTGCTAAAAATTGGAGATAAGCACGCAAGATGGACGGACGGACGGATTGATAGCCAGATGGGCTATGACATATGTTTTAGAAGCTTCTAGAATGTTCTAGAATGTTCTAGAAGCTTCTAGAATGTTCTAGAAGCAATTGAAATTGGAGATAAGCATGCAAGTTAGACGGACGGAGGGACAGCTAGGGGGTATGATTGGTCAAACTAGCTGAAGTGGGAGATAAGCAAGCATAGACGACGTATGGGCTGACAGTCAGACAGATAGTCAGACGTGTTAATTAAAATAAAATCCTTCTTCTTCGTTTGACGGTCAAAATTTCTTTGTTTTATTCAATTTAACTTATTACCTAACTAACTCTATTTTACACACACACACACACTGTGGCAAACAAACTTGGCACCGCACTGAACTCAGCTGAAGCTTTAGAAATCGGACTCCGCTAGCTTGATCAACGCCAGCTGAAGCACGTATTTAAAAATTGCTGCTGTCGTTAGTGCAGTGACCTGGCCGCTCCTGCTCATAGCTTGCACAAACCGATGGCCCTGAACTCGGTTAGTTTCAATGACTGTGAAACTGTATCCGTTCCAGTGACCATGGGAGTATGCAGCAGGTTTGGAGTTTATTGAACGTAACAATTCCTTCCCCTTTTTTTAAAGAGATATATTAAAAAAAGGAATATTTCTCGATAGCTGCCGTTCAACAGCCCACGTGTGCGTGTGTGACCATACTTTTTTTTTATATATAAATTTAAATGTATACATATTTTTTACATAATTAGTTCTAAGTTTATTTGTTAAGTTTAATTTTGAAGTTTGCTATAAAATTTGAATATGGCAGTTAATGATTATAATTACACGAAAAAAAATTCGTAAAAATATGATATAAAGTTAAAAATAAAAATGTGTAAGAGATATAAAATTTGAGCTTAACTTGAAAAAATTTCAAGCGAGTGTTTTTTTTATCGATAATTTATTTGTTTTTTCTCAAATATTTTTAATTATAATTTTTTCTTGTACCATAACAAATATTTTGTGTTTTTAATTTTAATTACGAATAATAATAATAATAATTAATGTTTTCTTGTACCATAACAAATATTTTGTGTTTTTTCTTGATTTTCACTAATGTGTTTTTATTCTTTCACAATTTTTAATCGGATATTCTACGGATTTAATGTTTAACTTTTTTCTATTTTTTTTAATTTTGGTACGAAAGCAAATTGTAATTATAAAAGGTATCGTATCCATTTTTGTCTTGCCGATTTTTGTGTTTTTTTTTTTATTATGAACTTAAATTACAAATACAAGTGCATGTTTTGTTCAATATACACACAATACGTATGGGAGCTTAAACGTTGCTGAACTGAGTACAACACCAAAGATTGTAACGATTTTTCACATTTAATGCATATATTGCTTTCTAATGTTAATTGTTTTATAACTTTTTATTTTTTATTTTTATAAGGTTCCGCTCACTAATTGGAACGACGTTTTTGGCGTAAATGCTAATGGCTTCCTTGGCTTAGGTGTTATTTTAGGATTACTGTCCGTGGGAACTTCAACCTCCTGGAGCTGAATACCTACTACAGGTGTTTTTTTGTTTTTTTTGTTTGTAGTTTCCCTTTTAATAAATTAATGATTTTGTACGCAATGTACATGGTCAGCAATAGCATTAGTAAGCTTGAAAAAGAGATTGAAGTAAGTGCAATCTTATGCTGGTGTGAGGCGGTTTTTTCTCTCTCTAATTGAACTAACTTTCTGTGTACGTCCTCTAATGTTTTTGTCCCTTTATTTATAAATTCGTTTGTGTCTTTGCCCATAAAGATTTGTATGGATCGGTTATTTTTTATTTGAGTTGGAAATTTGGAATTGGTTATTTCTGATGAAAGGAGAAAAATTGGGTTGTTTTATTCTGAGTGGGTGTCTGTTGTTTCCTTGAAACTTAATGGTATATTCTTCAATTTCTATTTGGCAGGGTTGCGTTATTGTTATTATTTCTTGATGTTCAACTTTGAGAGTTGAAAAACTACTTTCGCACGAAACATGTATTATTTGTGAATTTTTCACCGAGAATAACCAAGTGTTAGGCCTGTTAAGTTTTATTAAGGTGTCCTGTGGTGTTGTTTGTAGATTTATAGGGCAATCCATTTTATCGTTTAGAGGGTTTAACAACATTTTAAGTACACACTCTTTAGTGGTTGTGGCTTGGGTCATTGGAACGTCAAGTGGCCCGATATACGAGTCGAAATTTATATTTCTGCTTACTTTTATGTATTTTTGATGGTTTTGTTCATTTAATAGTATCAGAGTCTGTCACTTGTAGTTAATTGCTAAATAGGAATATTTTATATCAGGTATTACCGAATGTCCGCCATTGCGGTGGACTGGATAGCACCATATTTGGAAATATTGCATTTTGGGAAGATCGAATATGGGTAGCTCTATTTTTATTATCAGTTTGTCCTGAAGTAGGTGTGATTTTATTTTGGTAGTCTGATATAAGGTGGGCAAACAATCTTGACAAAGAGAGTTAGTTTTTTGATATATTTTATTAAAAGTGTTTGGTGAAATGAGTAATGGATGTATTCTGTTGTTTTGAGTGGCTATTATTACGTCCAGCAGTGTTTGCTGTCTTGATTCTAATTCTATTACTTGAAGCAAGAGGGTGTAAAGTATATCCTGTCGTAACTGTGTTGTTGCTATATGGTCGGTTACGTTTTCTAATTCGTTTATTCGGTATCCTATCTGTTGTTGATTAGTCATCAAAACTGATAAGGGTTTTTGTATTTTATTTAAAGTAGAGTTTACTACACTGACTTGCTGTTTTTCCAGTTCAATTAATGCGCTTTCTTTTAATTCTAGTTGTCCTAACTTACTGTATACCTCTTCTTCGTTAGCGTGATCCATTGTGCCAAACAAATAATGCAATGCGCTCCCTATACCGTCGAATATAGATCGTTTCTGACGTGGCGTACTTATTAGTTCCCGAATGGTTTGTGTCCTAGCCTTAAGTTGAGCGATTACAGCCTGAATGTGTCGTTCCTGTGGTTCGCAAGTGCCTCCCTTTGACTTATATTGATTGCATAGGCGGGAACTGAGATAGTCTGCATATTCGGCTACTGTAGTTTGATTGTCCAATTCGGAGAGGTCGATTTCCGTGAATACGCTCCAAGAACTTTGGTATAACCATAGTTCGCCCAGTTCTTCGAAAACAACCCCTGTGGCATTTAACTGGGTTACGTTTAGGGGTTGCTCCATGGGAGTTCCCTGGGTTAGGCTTACCGCCAGTAAAATCAAACACCACTCCATTTTGAACTGTGGAAAAGACGTAGATATGATGGACATCATTCAATTGGGTTATTTAAGTTTTGGGTTTTTTTTTTTATATAAATTTATTTTTATTTTTTTTTTTGTTATTCGTAATATGGTTTTAATCTGTTGATGTGTATAACTACCCGTTTGTGTCCTACTTTAACCTGTGTGTTAACAGGTCCTATTACAGCAATCACACGGTAAGGTCCTCGCCATATAAGAGCTAATTTACCTTTTCTATTTTCATTTTTTACTAGGACCTGATCCCCCACGTGAAAAATCTGAGGGCGCATTGAATGATCATAATAAGTCTTGGATTGTTGTTTGCTTTTTAAAAGGTTACGTCTAGCAATAGCATATGACTTCTGGATTTTGTGTTTTAGTATATGATAGTAACTTTCGTGGTTGTAAATGGGTTCTGGCTCACGCTTTAAATTAGATGGGATATCAGACGTGAACCCATATAGACACTCCATAGGTGTGAGTTTAGTACTATCATGGAAACTGTTGTTATATACAAATGTTGCTGATCGTAAATATTGATCCCAGGATTGTGGGTTTTCATCACAAATGGTTCGTAGGTATTCAACTATTGGTCTATGAGCTCGTTCAAGAGCACCATTGGACTGCGGGTGGTAGGCTGAGGTTTGCAGTTTTTTAATTTTAAGTAATTTACAAAGGTCTTTAAAGAGGTCGCTCAAGAAGTTTGTACCCTGGTCGGTTACTATTTGTTTTGGAATACCATAGCGCGTAATGATTTGGTCGAATACCATTTGGGCAATCGTTTGGGCTTCTGCATTTAGGATGGCGTAACAGTCTACCAGTTTGGTAAGGTTATCTTGAAACGTAAGAATATATTGATTGTTTGTTAAAGTTTGTTGTAAAGGTCCTACGATATCCAAATATATCTTATCAAAGGGTTTTTCCGCAATGTCTGTTATAACCATTGGCATTTTTATTGGCATTGATGATTTCATTATTTGGCATTTTTTACATTTTTTTATGTAAGTTTTGATGTCACCAAGCATTTTTTTCCACCAATATTTACGACGGATTTTTTTATACGTTTTCAATACACCTTGGTGACCCCCAAAAATAGAGTCGTGATAGTCCTTTAGGATTATTTTTATCTCCTCAGGCTTACTCAGAACTTCTATTTTTAAGTGTTCTTTTAGTGTATTTTGTTTAAGTAGGGGATAACCAGAAAGATGGGAACCAGGTTTAGATTCTTGGTTCACAGTCGTGTTATTCTGTTCGGTTAAACTGCTGTATTGATCTGTTTTGGCAGCTGCTTGTAAACTTTATGTCTGCGCTCGAGTTATGGCATAGCATTTTAATTGATTTGGTTCAGTTTTCGTAGTAATTTCTTCTGGATTAGTGTGTATAACAGCTATTGTACTAATTTTGGTACTATCGTTTATTTTCGATGGTATTCGGCTTACAGCATCTGCGTTGGTATTGTAATTCCCCGGCTTATATTCTATTTTATAATCATACTCCGAGAGCTTGTGATGAAATCTTACAAGTCGCGTGGTGGGATCTTTAGTGTTGAACACGCCTTTGAGTGGTTTATGATCTGTATAAACCGTGAATTGTCGTCCCTGGAGATAGCAACTAAAATTTTTTGTAGCCCATACAATCGCTAGAAGTTCCTTTTCTATTGTGGAGTATCTTTGCTCGGCTTTGTTTAGAGTTCTGCTCGCATAAGCAATTGGCTTATCTCCTCCTACTTCGCCTTGGGAAAGTACAGCACAAATTGCTTCATTGCTCGCGTCTGTTGTAAGATTGAAAGGTCTGGCAAAATCTGGATAAATTAGGAGGGGAGGTGAAATGAGTTCATTTTTAATTTTTTGAAAGGCTTTGTACACTTTCTGTTTTCCTAGGATCTGGGAGTGCCCCTTTTTCTGAGCAGATATGTCCCAAATAAACTATTTCCTTACATAGGAATTGACACTTCTCAGGCTGAAGTTTGAGGTTATTCTGCCTTAGTTTGGTAAAAACTTTCACTGGTTTGCTATTATGGTCCTCCAGATTTTTACCGTAGATGACTATGTCGTCCAAGTACACTAAGCATTCAAGGCCTTGTAAGCCGGTTAATACATAGTTCATCAACCGCTGGAACGTGGCTGGGGCTCCTTTTAATCCAAAGGGCATACGTTTAAATTCGTAATGCCCATAGTTTGTGCTGAATGCCGTTTTGGACCGATCTCTCGGGTGAACTTGTACTTGGTGATAGTCAATGGCTAAATCCAGTGTCGTAAAATAACGCGAATGACCTAACTGATCCAATATATCCTCAATTCGAGGTAAGGGATAAGCGTCGCCAATAGTTTTGTTTATCGTTTAGTTTACGGAAATCTACTACGATTCGCCATCGTTTTTCTCCATCTGGTCCTGCTTTTTTAGGAACTACTAGAAGGGGTGAGTTCCAAAGGCTTTTGCTTGGTTGTACTATATTGTCAGCTAACATTTCTTGAAGTTGGTCATTTATTATCTGTTTTTGTGTCTCGGGTAACCTATACATCTTCTGGTTTATTGGTGGTTGGTCTTGACAGATTGGTATTTCGTGTGATATAGCTCGAGTATTCGTTAGTTTGTCACCTTTTAGGTGGAATAGGTCATTAAATTCGCGGCAAAGATCTAATATTGATTTTTTTTCCTCTTCATTTAAGGTGTCTCCTATTTTAATTTCTTTGACGAGTTCCGTTATTCGCGAATTAATATCATTTGAATCTATTTTGTTTGAAAAAATTTTTTGATGCAATTTATATCAGTGTCGTTCTCATCACTTACTTTTAATTTTTCATTTGATGTTATATATAATTATTTGTAATTTCTTTTACGATTGGAACTCTTTTATATCCTCGTGCAGACGCCAGTTTTAAAGTAAGTTTAGCAAGCCTTACTGTATTATTTGTGGTATTGAGGACGCCTACTAAAGGCCTTTGATTTCCTATGGGTAGTATACAATTTGATAAAAATACCCCTTCTGAAAGTTCCTGTGATAGACAGATCATTTCTTCTTTGAGCTGTATCGGTAGCTCAATAATCTTATGACATCTTTCCGGTATGAGTGCGTATACATATATTAAAAGCAATTGAGAGTTCCTTGATTTCCGATTCATTGCTTTTATTACCTATTTTATTTTGATTGTAGCCTTGGATTATGCAGCCAGCTTCCTGTAAAGAAGAAGCCTTAAAGACATTACAGATGGTTTATATTACCTCTTCGGATTCCACTTTGTAAGTATAATGCCCTAGTTCAACTGCCCTTTGGTAGAGTAATTGTATATTACTCTCAATCATAGGTACGCAAAACTCTTCTGTGATTGATTCTGTACGAGTGAACTTGAATTGCTTTAAAGAAGTTTTTGTGGGATTTTTCTCTTCTTGTATATTATGTTTTTTACTAATGTTATTATGTCTATTTTCAATGGGTATTTGCAGTTCTTCACTATTAAACTCTGTACGTGGAAATATCAGACGATCATTCGGTCCATCCACATTACATTGTTTGGAAAGAAAATCATTTCCTAATAGACCATCGTCTGACATACCATTTATACCGTTTATCACCTGAAAAGTGCAAGGGTAATTTTTTCTGGAGTTTATAGTTATATTTGCCTGGCAGTTCCCTAGGGTCGTGCCTCTGCCAAAAGCTGTTTGTAGAGTGCATTTATTAATTTCTTCTATTTTTGTGTTTTCTTTTATACTGCTTTTCTTAATTACACTAACCTCCGCACCCGTGTCCACTATTAGACTTAATGTGTCTGGATTTGCGATATCAACAGGCACCCTAATGGTGGGTACAGATGTAGGTGGTTGCGGTTCCCCTTTTTTACATATGTTATTTTTTACTGTCGAGTCGGGGAGTTGTGACTCGACCTCAACTCGTTTCCCTGATTCATAGCTTCCCAGCGCTGTTTTTGTTGACACTCTGACACTATGTGGCCATTTCGTCCACAAAAGTCACAATTTATGCGTACATTATATACTCGTGGATTACTTGAAGTTCTTGTAGAGTTGTTGTTGCGAAAGTTTCCCGTGTTTACATTTTGTGTACTTTCAGTGTTATATCTAGTGGTATTACTTGGTGTTCTTCCATTATAGTGCCCATCATTTCTGTATTGTTCATTTCTTATGTTTCGACTCGGTGTGTGGTTCAAACGTCTACAGTCCCTTATATCGTGATTGTATATTTTGCAATTAGAGCAAAATGGTGTATTTTTTCGTGTAAAACATTCGGTATAGGTGTGTCCTTTTTTATGACAAAAACTGCAAGTTATTTTTGTGGCTAAAGCTTCTTCGTTTCAAGCTGTCCTAGGTCGTAAAGGCATGTCTTGTCTAAATTGTTGTTTATTCTGGTAGGTAGCTGGTTGTTGAGGGTATTCATAATATAAATTATAATTGGATTTAATGTGAGTCTCTGGCTGAAAATTCATGGGAGGCATTAATGTGGTTGGCGTTGTTTGTCGCAATGTGTATATATTATTTATATTTGGATTTGTTTCGTTTATTTGAATGGGTGTGTTATATGAGTATGGGGAAAAACCCTGCGCTGTCTGAATAGGTAAGGCCGTTTGTTGTAATTTTTCCATATCTAGTGCTTTACGTACTAATAAGTCTAAAGGCTCATCCTTTATTGTTAGTAAATACTGGCTTAAGTAGGGATTCGTGACTGAGCTTTTTAGAGAGTTCAATGCAAAATCCTTTAATTGCGTTATCACTTGTGCGACTGTTGCACCATATTTTAGTCTCGCCGCTTCCTTACATAGCTGCAACAAGTTACTTATCCTCGCCGTATAGGCTATGAGTGTTTCATTCGGATATTGCCTTAAGGATAACAGTCTGTTTACTAATTCTTGGTATGTTTCTCTAGGAAGATACGTTCGATTTTGCAAATTTTCTATATCCTGAAAGGAAGTGGGTGGGTTTGAGGCCACTAATTGGTAAGCCTCCCCTCGTAATCTTGTTGGTATTATATTTAAAAACGCTTGCTGTTCTCTTTCTTCTAGACAGTCCAGTACTTTTCGCGAGCAACCTAAAAAAATTTGTAGTTCACCTACTACCAAAGGGTTTTGGTCACCAGAAAATATGGGAACCAATTGAGCCGTGATCGTAGCAATTTTTGCGTAATCAATCGACATTTTTTTCTTATATGTGGTGTTTCGTCGTTCCGAACTGATTAGGTCCTGTTCCGACTTAGAGAGCGAAACACTTATCCAATTTAAATTAACGCTTGAGTTGTTATCTATTTCCGTACAATTATTATATAAACTAAATCTATCTTTACTTATTTTGAAAGAATGTGAGTGGGTTTGAAATTTTACCAGTTCTTGTTTAAATTTTTTTGAATCTTCTTTAAATTTTTGTATTTACTCTAATCGTAGCTCGTTAGTTTCGGTTAGTTTTTTGTCTAACCGATCGCAAGTTACCGTGGATAATTTCTCGCCCCCTTGCACTCTTTCAACTTGTTGTCTTAAATATGATTTTAAATTTAAGACAGAATCGTCGCGTACCTTTCCGCTTCTGACCCGTTTAGGTGACCTTGGTGTGGAGCTTTGCATTTACATACTTTGGTTCGTGTTGTTTCGTCTGGGCCTCAATCGCTTTATTGGAATATTTTGTGACTGATGATGGTATATTTTTGCTCTGATGTTTCTGTTGCTGCTGTACTTTGTTGTTGTGGTAGGAATTTTTGATTTTGGTTTTTGAATTTTCTCTGTTTGAATTTTTTTTTCAATTTATTTTCTGTGTTTTAGGTACAGCAAGTTATTTGCTTTCATATGTATTAAAAAGTTTCGTTATGTTTTTATTATTATAATAAAATATTACATTAAATTGTTTAATTATTGTTATTGTGTTTTTGTTTGTTAGTTAGAAATATTTAGTGTTTGCACTCACTCACAATTCAGAATTTGATTTGATTTTTACTTGCTGTTTCTTCTCTGTTTGAATTTTTTTTCAATTTATTTTCTGCTTTTTAGGTACAACAAATTATTTGTTTTCATATGTATTAAAAAGTTTCGTTATGTTTTTATTATTGTAATACATTAAATTGTTTAATTATTGTTATTGTGTTTTTGTTTGTTAGTTAGAAATATTTAGTGTTTGCACTCACTCACAATTCACAATTTGATTTGATTTTTACTTGCTGTTTTTTCTTTGTTTGAATTTTTTTTTCAATTTATTTTCTGCTTTTTAGGTACAACAAATTATTTGTTTTTATATGTATTAAAAAGTTTCGTTATGTTTTTATTATTGTAATACATTAAATTGTTTAATTATTGTTATTGTGTGTTTGTTTGTTAGTTAGAAATATTTCTGCTAAGTCTATTTAATAATTTTCTTTTGGATCCGACAGACCGGCTGCGCCAATTGTTAATTAAAATAAAATCCTTCTTCTTCGTTTGACGGTCAAAACTTCTCTGTTTTATTCAATTTAACTTATTTACTTACTAACTCTATTTTACACACACACACACACCGTGGCAAACAACCTTGGTACCGCACTGAACTCAGCTGAAGCTTTAGAAATCCGACTCCGCTAGCTTGATCAACGCCAGCTGAAGCACGTATTTAAAAATTGCTGCTGTCGTTAGTGCAGTGACCTGGCCGCTCCTGCTCATAGCTTGCACAAACCGATGGCCCTGAACTCGGTTAGTTTCAATGACTGTGAAACTGTATCCGTTCCAGTGACCATGGGAGTATGCAGCAGGTTTGGAGTTTATTGAACGTAACAGACGGATGGACGGACGGAGGGATAGCTAGAAGGGGGTATGATTGCTCAAGCTGACTGAAGTATGATGAGTGATGTTGTTGTTATTATAAATGGGAGATAAGCAAGCATAGAAGACGTATGGGCAAACAGTCGGACAGATAGTCAGATGGATGGACAAAAGGAGGGATAGCTAGAAGGGATAGATGGAAGGACGGAAGGAGGGATAGCCCAAGCTTCAAAGCAAGCATAATGTTTATAGATTTAAGTCGCTACATAAACTTCGGTGTTTTTGTTGTTGTTGTTATAAATCAGCATTTCAAGTTTAAGGTGATAAGCCCAAGCTTCATAGCAAACATTATAAGCGGACCCAAAAACGAAAGTTTTATGAAATATTTGTTCTTTTGCCCACGAAACAACGTACGTACAAGACACTTTATTTAAAAAATCAAGATGGCACAAAGGGAGTATCTGCAAATCCGTGCAAATGAGCGCAGAAGTATAAGAGAGGAGTGGATGAGAAGACTAAACGGAAAAAACAGGACTAATCAATGCCCATCAAAATTTAAGAGGTATTATTTTTAATTTTTTTTTATTTTTTTTTTATTTTTTATTGTTAATTGTAACACTTATTTTTATTCTTTTTTATTTTCAGCTCCAAGATTGTATAAGTCGTACGAGTTTGTAGATGATGATCTAGTTTCGCCAACATTATCATCTGGAATTTCATCCGAAACGTTAAGTTTCGGATCAAATCATACAAAATTCACCACAATAAAGCAGATTAAAGAATATATCGTTATTCTGAAAACAAATTGCTGGGAGGAAAACCTATACGAAGGTCTTATCGCAGAGTGTGAAAAACTGCGGGGACACAACACACCTCAGCAACTTAAAAAGTGTTGCCTTGAGGTAATAAAAGTTGAACGGCGAGTTGGTGAAGAATACCGCACCCTTCGTCCTCCCGCTCATATCTATGAATTAGGATGGGGGGACTGAAAACCTCAAATTTCAAATTTATAATAATTTTAGTTAAAACATACATAAATAAAAAATTAAAATAAAATAAGAAAATGTATTCTATTTCTTTATAAGAAAAAACGTGTAGAAAAAGTAAGTATCGATTCTTTCCATTCATTTTAGATTACTTCTATTTTACCTATTTTCAGTTTTAAATTTTCATTTGTTTTCAGACTTTTTATTTTACTTGCGGCAAATTTTTCATTTTTATTTTCAGTGTTTTTTATTTTTCTTTTGATATGTATAAATTGATTTTTCAAATTATATATTATTTTTTATTAAATATTGCGCAGTATCAGTATCGGTATCAATAGCTGTAGCAGTATCAGTATCAGCAACAGTATCAGTATCAGTAGCATGAAATTCAATTATATGTTCTTTATTTTTTAATATTCGTAATGAATTGAGCATCTATACATATTTTTCCCCGATTTAGTAATAAATAGCGGTCAAGTTGGGTGATAGTAGGGTGGCTGAAGAGTGTTGTTGTTGTTGTAAATTGGGGATAAGCATGCATGATGTATGGATGGAACGATAGCTAGGGGGGGGGGGCTATGTTTTATTGCACAGTATCAGTATCAATAGCTGTAGCAGTATCAGTATCAGTATCAGTATCAGTATCAGTATCAGTAGCAGTAGCAGTAGCAGTATCAGTATCACCCATAAAATACCCTGATTATATATGCAATCATTTAGTAGTTTTCATAATGCGATTCTTAAAACAACATAAGTCAATTACCGTAAAGAATATTGATTCAAAGTTAAATACATCAAATGGAATACGACACAGTTCATTGCTACCGAACTCTATTCGCGGACTTATTGCTGGACCTTCAAATTGTGGAAAAACTAATGTAATGATAAGTCTTATTGAAAGTCCTAATGGACTGAAATTTAAAAATATTTACTTATACTCAAAGTCGGCAGAGCAGCCTAAATATAAATACTTGGAGCAGCTAATAAAACCTATTAAGGAGATAAAATTTTCAACATTTTCCAATAATGATGACATCATATCTCCAAACGGAGCACAACCAAACTCAATATTTATATTTGATGATGTAGCTTGCGAGAAACAAAATCACATACGCTCATACTTCTGCATGGGGCGCCACAAGGATGTTGACAGCTTTTACTTATGTCAACATTATACACGTATACCAAAACATCTTATTCGCGATAATGCTAATATGATTATAATGTTTAAACAAGATGAAATGAATATTAAACACATTTATAATGATCATGTTAGGTTTGATATGTCTTTTAATACATTTCACGAGTTATGTTCAATATGTTGGAAAGAAAAATATGGCTTTCTAGTAATTAATAAGGATGACCCCATTAATAATGGTCGCTATAGGAAAGGCTTTGACTTATTTATAAGTTTATAAAAGAAACAGTATTGCTATTCTAAAATTAGTATATCAACTTTACTAAACTGATCTGTACTATTAAACAGCTAACTGCAAAACTGGCCTGCATTATTAAATAGCCGACAACCAAACTATTCAATACTACGGTGTATTACTATCAGCTAAGACTGATTTATACTAAATTTATTACTCTGGTCTGTTTACCTTTTTCTGTTTTGGCTACCAAAATGGATGAAAATTTAGTTAAAAATCTTATTAAGACTCGAAATATTTTGAGAAAGAAGTATAAAAGTCTTCAGCTCGGAGTAGTTGCAAATGATAAGCTATTAGAAAAGACTTTTAAACCAATAACAAACCCATTAAAAAAATACTTCAATCGACTAATAATAATACAATATTAAAAACTGAAAAATATTCAGATAACTCTTTTAAGGATAATGAAGTTTCTACTAGCACATGAAATCATAAGAATAATTTAAATATAAAAGGTAAAGGTGTAAAAAGATGCAGAAACAGAAGAAGAAAAAGATAGAGCAAAATTATACTCGAAGCTGAATGGTTAAATGAATTACTTTTTATTTACATATGTAATTATTGATTTTATACATGTAATTATCAAACTTTAAATATAACAAATCAATAAAAGAACAATAATGATTCATATATATAACTCGTTTTGTTTTATTTATATCAGCATAGTTGCGTATGGTCATGGCTATGATATCGCTTTCAATCGCTAGCTTAATTTAATTTGCTGCTTTCATGCTTTGTTTTTACATAAGTCAACCAACTCATATTAAATTTATTAAAATGCATAACAACTACTCTCTTTACTTCTGTGCTGCTTCCTAATCTTCAGCTTGCGGTTTTGGGTCTGGGCTTATCACCTTAAACTTGAAATGCAACATAACAACAACAACAACAACAACAACGAAGTTTATGTAGTGACTTAAATCTATAAACATTCTGCTTGCTATGAAGCTTGGGCTTATCACCTTAAACTTAAAATTTGATTTATACCAACAACAACATCTCTCATCATACTTCAGTCAGCTTGATCAATTATACCCCCATCTAGCTAGCTATCCGTCCGTCCGTCCATCCATCTGACTATCTGCCCGACTGTCTGCCCATTCGTCTTCTATGCTTGCTTATCTCCCACTTCAGCTAGTTTGACCAATCATACCGCCTAGCTATCCCTCCGTCCGTCTAACTTGCATGCATATCTCCAATTTCAATTGCTTCTAGAACATTCTAGAAGCTTCTAAAACATATGTCATAGCCCATCTGGCTATCCGTCCGTCCATCTGTCTAACTTGCATGCTTATCTCCAATTTCAATTGCTTCTAGAACATTCTAGAAGCTTATAAAACATATGTCATAGTCCATCTGGCTATCCATCCGTCCCTCCGTCTAACTTGCATGATTATCTCCAATTTCAATTGCTTCTAGAACATTCTAGAAGCTTCTAAAACATATGTCATAGTCCATCTGGCTATCTGTCCGTCCATCCGTCTAACTTGCATGCTTATCTCCAATTTCAATTGCTTCTAGAACATTCTAGAAGCTTCTAAAACATATGTCATAGCCCTTCTGGCTATCAATCCGTCCGTCCGTCCATCTTGCGTGCTTATCTGCAATTTATAGCAACAGCACGCTTCAACCGTTCTACTTCAGCTAGCTTGACCAATCATACCCCCCTAGCTATCCCTCCATCCGTACATCTTGCATGCTTATCTCCAATTTGCAACAACAACAACACGCTTCAGCCACCCTACTATCGGCCAACTTGACCGATCGTACTACGCCGACTGCGCAGTCGGGCACAATTTTGTGAATTTTGAGGCCCATAAGAAAATACACGCGTTTTTGGTCCAGAAGCCTCATAGCTACTCTACTGTGCAAGTTTTCGAAAGTTGTATTAATGCCTTCATCTTCATTAGAAGCTTATTCAAGTAAATGGTATTTTTTATTTAAAAACTTGAAATCACGATTCTAAGCAAGTTGACATTCTTCCTCAACTTTTTTTTACTCTAGCACTTGTCTGCGGCCTAATGAATTTCTTGATGTATTCGACGTACAACTGTGGCTGTGGAACTGGAATTAACGTGGGACATTTGAATTTTACCACTATCGTGCAATGGTTGCACATTGTCATAATTACTGAAGAATTTTTTCAACTTGTGGTACACTTCCATTATTTATTTCACGATTTTTTTTGGCAACTTGAATATATTCTCACGTTTCGTTGGCAATTTTGTTTTTACAATTGGGCAATTCACAGTTCATTGTAATGTTTTAATATACTTATATTTTAATGTACTAATTTTTGACAACTGTGAGCAGAACCATAATGATCCATATTTATTAACAGAGCTGGAATCTTTAATATGCAGCCCAGATGTTTTGGATTCTATTGAAAGTTGAACAATTCAATTTAATATTCAGTTTTATTGAAAACTTTATGAAAATTACTTACAAGCGAAATCTTTTTAGATATACGTAAAACTGATGTTCACGAAATAACATATGCATTTTACATGCAGAACAAAAACAAAAAATTAACAAGCAAAATAGTACATTTCAGAATTAGCACATTAAACCTCAGTTAGCATGAACTGTGAATTGCCTAAATGTTATAGCTGCGTATTATTAATGATTTTAGTCAAAATTTGTTATGAGAATTTATAATAACTTATATCCAAATTTTTTAAGAAATCTTTTTTAATTTCAATCTTTAATTTTTAAACTATTTCATTTAATTTTCCATTTTGTTCGAATTAAAAGAAGTAAGAATTGTTCGTTTTAAACTTTTATAACATCTTTGTTTTAAAATAAATTATTTTATTTGGCAAAAAGTAAGGGTTTGAATTTTATGAGAAAAAAAAGAATTTAAGGGAGCTAAATCAGGCTATCGGAGATTACTAGTCGAATATGACTTCGGAAGTTAAAACACTTTAAAGAGAAAATGTAGTATTTGTAAAGCCCTTTTTAACGATATAAGATTTTTTAAGATCGGACTTGTTATACTAAAGTTATGAAAAAAACGCAATTTTTTTTGTTTTTGGAATCCTCTCGAGGTCAGTTTTAATATAGAGGGTGGTATTTTAAAACATTTTTTTTCGACCCACTCTAGTGTGCATACACATCTGTACACGTTTTATCTAATTATATCAACTCTTTCCCCTGCTAATGTACCCTCACCTGTTCTGGTGTAGTGTATGTGGGTGCCGGGACATAGCCATTAGGGACATAATCCCAAAAATGGGGATTCTGACCCCTTGGGATTATGTCCGTTTTTAAGAGGTCATAATCGCAAGTAGTTTCAACAAATACTGATATCTGTGTCGATAAGCAATATTAGCTTAAGTCTGATTAAAGTTAAGCCATATATGTTATATAGAAGGGTCTTTCCTGTTTGTGTCATAACTTTGGCTAAGGTTATGCTAGAAGCTCCAGATTTTGTGTGCTTATAGTTCTACATGCGTGGAGCACAGCTGCATCAATAACTTAGATCTGTCTTAAGTCGACTTAAGCTATTTTTACTGTAGACAGCGAAGACGGTGTTGGACTTACTGAGGGTTGTAATCTGTAAGCAGAGGCCGAAGGCCACATATAAAAAAGAGAATTATGTCCAGAAGTACTGTAGACAGAGAAGCCGGTGTTGGACTTACTTAAGTTGCGGAAGGCCGCCTATTAAGAAAGGAATTATATCCAGAAGTACTGTAGACAGCGATAATTTTCTTTTTAATAGGCCGCTCAGGGATTTCAACCCTCAGTAGATACAACGGGCGATTTTTAATTTTTTTTTTGGCGATTTTAATAGCGCCGGCGCTTTCTTCTTTGATCATTAGTAAATAGTTATTTGATAATTTCAAGTTGTTGTACCCATAACAAGGGCAAATAAATTTGTTAATGACGAAATAATTTGCCTTTGTACGGAAAGTTGTTAATTCATTCATATTTACCTTACTTTAATACTTAAGTAAGTACACAAATTAAACATACAAAATTAAACAGAAATAAATCCATATTTGGAATTATGACCGCTTCAAAAGAGGACATAATCCCAAATCCAATTTTTGAGATTATGTACCCTATTTTTGAGGAAATAGGAAATTTGGAATTATGTCCCATGGGGAAATGTCCCGGCACCGTATTGTGTCTACTTTAAACTCATATTAAAACTTATTTAGATGTATATTTTTAAAACACTGACACACGTGTAACTTTTTTTACTTTTCAACCGGATCTTGTTAAAGAATCTTATCATTTTTTAAAAACTGTAAAATTCTCCAACAGTTAAACTAATTTTTATTTCATTTAAAAAAACAAACATGAAAAGTGGCATAGCAATTGTTGACGTAGAATTATATTGACTTTTATTGCTTGTCAAGATCGTACTACTGGTTAGCGAGATATCTTAAATAATAGCTGTGGAAAAAGGCTTAGAATACCTTAAAACCGACCATTTGGAAAAAATATTTTTTAAAATTTTGCACCAATCTAGCTAAACCAAGGGCACAGTTGTACTCGGGGACTCCCCCATATCCCACCAGGTCGGTCTTATCGCAGAACCAAAATTAGGCAACTAGTGAAACTGTGTTTTTGAATAAGTCTGCACAACTATGTCTAGTTTATAACTAATTTGATTTTACCTGTATTGGTCGCTGCGGTGGTGCACTTATACTATGGTGATACATAACGTCATGTTTGATTTGTGAAGGTATTTGAGAATGGCCATGTGTTGATTGATGTTTTCCGATATCGACAGCGGCCAAAGCTTCTGCTCTACTAAGGATTCCATCGTTAATTCCAGCAAAAATTTCACCCTATTTAAGGGAAAATATTGTTAAAATATAAAATATTATTGAAAAATCGTAATAGTTATGAATTTAACTAGTTAACTCACTTGTTAAAATAAAACTAGTCAAAAAAATATTAGATTTTAAACTAGTGAAATTTTACTGACCAAAAAGTTACTAGATAAGTAACTATCTGTATTAAAAAAAAAATAAACTGGCCATTTCAGCCCTTGGAAGGACTTTGACCTAGCTTCTATTGATCAATTGAGTTGTGCGTGTTATTAAATGTTTAATCACAAATGATCGAGAACTAGACCTACGTGTTTTATGCCGACTCCGAACGGCTTATGTTCTCAAGAAGCTTTACATAGCAATTTTTTTACTCTCTGAGGTTTGCCATTGTCTGCCTAGCTTTAATACTATCTGTATTAAAGCTAGTTCAAAAATACAAGCTGTTTTACTAGTTATAAAATAACAAGTTGCTTAATTTATAGTTCACCAACTAGTCGCATTTTGACTAGTTAAAATATCAACTGTTTTTCTTGCTCATAAGTATGTTGTCATAAATGTACTAGCTTCTTTGCTAGTTGCAAGCTCGTTCGTTCTGCATAAATTTGTAAACATTAAATAAATTGAATGTTTAGTTGTAAAACAGTAACAATTACGTAAACGTTTCAAAAAATTTAAAAAATCTTTATTCTGTTACATTACGTATTAAATACTAGAGCCCTGCGTAGGTGCTCTTAAAACCGGCTTCAAAACATTTGTTCATTCCCTATTCACCATCTTGAATTTTAAAATTCTGACTTCAGATTCGATATCAGCGACCCCCTAACACTGATAAATGATGTTTAAAACTCTTAAAAATACATATTATTAGGTGGCAACCCTATTATTTCAAAATTTTATAATTTTGAAATTCTGACCACGGATTCGGATTCAACGACCCGTTTTTGGTGTATCATTTTTTTCCAGCCCCGAATTCATAAAATTGCAAAAAATGAAGGTGGCAACCCAATCCACCATCTTGAATTTTAAAATTCTAACATCAGATTCAATATCAGCGACCCCCTAACACTGATAAATGATGTTTAATACTCTTAAAAATACATATTATTAGGTGGCATCCCTATTATTTCAAAATTTTATAATTTTAAAATTCTGACCACGGATTCGGATTTAGCGACCCCTTTTTTGTGTATCATTTTTTTTTGCCAGCCCCGAATTCATAATAATGCAATAAATGAAGGTGGCAACCCTATCTACCATCTTGAATTTTAAAATTCTGACTTCAGATTCGATATCAGCGACCCCTAACACTGATAAATGATGTTTAAAACTCTTAAAAATACATATTGTTGTGTGGCAACCCTATTATTTCAAAATTTTATAATTTTGAAATTCTGAAAACGAATTCGGATTCAGCGACCCATTTTTACCTAGTCAATCTTGAAAATCTTGAAGTTGGTGTAAAAAAATGTCTAGTTAGGCGCTAACGACCGCTGATTAAAATTATCAAAATGATCAAAATGATCCAAATGATCTATTGCCATATATTGCTTTTTATTTTTTTATTTTATTTATTTTATTGCTCATCCTACCCTTAACGATTAAATTTCATTGCTTGTGGTGTTGACGAACAAAAACACGCCATGCTTGGATTGCCGAGAGAGAAAGTGTGTATTGCTTGTCGTTGTAGGCTTTCGTTTGCTGTTGAGCAAATCAAACTCTCAAGTGTTATTAGATGACAGTCAACTGTGAGCAATGCAATAAATCACTGTGTGTGTACTTTCAAATAGATGCACCGACGCAGGGCTTTATTAAATACAAACTTTAGTTGCTACAAGCATTTGTTTATATTTTCATTTATTTATTTATTTATTTATAGAAATTATTTCGAAAATTGCTTCAAAGTGTTAAAAAAAGACAATTTCAAAATAGTGACAAAACCATATAATTATCTAGTTTTTGTTATTTTTTAACTCTCACATTGGGCATTTTCGTATTTGTTTTGAATCGCGCATTCACCTTCAGATTTGTATATTATTGTATTGTTATGAATATAAAAAATATTTAAATGTATTTTTTCTTCCATTTAACTATTTTTATACTTAAGCATTTTTTTTCATATTTATCGACCCCAATAAAATATATTAAAAATTATGGTATTAAGGATGTAACCGTTTTTTGCAATAAAATTACAATATATGTATACTGTACAAATTTGAGACGAACATTTAAAATATAAACGAAGTTATAGCACATGGTCGAGAGCGCCTCATAACTGCGCGCTGTATGTTATTAAAATTTTAAAAACGTTTTTCTTGAAACAAAAATGTGTTTTAAAAAATTCAATCAGGACGATTGAACTGAAATTTTAATACGTTATTATATACTACACACAGAAAAAAAACATTGTAAAGTTAACTAGAAACATAATGATTTTACATGTTTCCCCAATGATTTTGCTTCATAGAGATTTATAGTAAAATCATTGCGATTTTCATGTAAGAATCGCAACAAATTTTCATGTTGAAACATTATTAAATCATGTAAAATCATTATGATGGTCATGTTGATTCCTTATGAAATCATGTTAAATCATCATCATGATCATGTTGAAACATTATGAAATCATGTGAAGTCATTATGACTATTATGTTGAATTATTATGAAATCATGTAAAATCATTATGATGGTCATGTTGAATCATTATGAAGTCATGTAAAATCATTATGATAATCATGTTTAATCATTATGAAATCATGTGGAATCGTTATGAAATCATGTAAAATCATTATTATAGTAATGTTGAATCATTATGAAGTCATGTAAAATCATTATGATGATCATGTTCATTCATTATGAATTCATGTAAAATCATTATTATGATCATGTTGATTCATTATGACATCATGTAAAATCATCATGAACTCCAGCTGAATCCTAACCTCATTTTGAAATAAAAAGAACTTAAAGGTGGTTTTATTTTTTTTATTAAAAAATATAAAATAAATTTACGACGTATGATTATAACCTTTATTTCTTCTAATATAAACATACCTCAGAGTCTAATATAAACATACGTCATTTTTTCTCCCACTAAATAACTTTTCTCTGAAACGTGCACGAAGTCCAATGGGTGGTATAACTTCCTGTATATCTTCTTTAGATATATACCTTAAACTTTCGTAGTCAATTGAAGATTCGAAAAAAAATAACATTTCGAAATTAGGGTATTTACGAATCGTGCACTACCCAGTGCAGTTGAGGACTTGCGCACTTTACAAAAACAAAATACACGTACGTTAAAAATGTGCACAAGTGGTTTTCTTTTGTAGCCTAAAAATTGAGGACTTGAATCGTTCACACTGAAAATTTTAACAGCTTTGTGAGTTACCCAGTGATATGAGCTATCAGTGCTTGAATATTGTTGTTAGTGCTTTTTGTTAAGAAATCTAAAAAGTTATGTCACCACCATGGTGTCGTTGAATGGTTGTTTCATCAGCCAAAATAAAGCTTGCATCCAACAATAAATTGACAAGCAATGCACCGACATACTTTGGCGATGGAAAACTGTGATAATGTACTAACAAAACCATCTAACAGCAATATGCAAATCGCGATGCTGTCACTGGGCAAGAAAAAAAACTTTAACTACACTAGTAATGTATGTTACTGTTGTTGCTAAAGGGCCAAGGGAGCCATCGTCTTTAGCCGTGCACATTCATGTTGTGAAAACTTTTTAGAACTAGGCTGAGTTCCTAAATGAATTTATGCAATGGATCAGTGTGTTTTATTTTGAATTGGTTTGAAAGCTTTTTAACCGAGACTGCGCAACTAGACTATTTTTAAGAATGTCGACAGAGTTGCACCGTTTTCGTAACTAAATTTAGCACCAATTCAAAATGAAATACACTGATGCATTGCATAAATGCATTTAGGAACTCATTTTTAATCATATTTTGGGGATACTTACTTTACAAGTAATTTTTCACTTCCGACAAATTAAATTGTTTTAATAGTTCGTCGAGCTCAGCCTCATAGTTATCTTCATGGATAATAATATTTTCGATAAACACCACATTACCTTCTGCTTCATCTACCTCCACTTTTTCACTTGTATTTTCCATTAAACATTTTTTAGTTTTTGCACGACGCTACTTGCAACTCGTGATTAAACTTCTGATATGCAAAAATTCACCTGAACTTAACGGAACTTCTTAAGCACGCTAACAATTTTTTTTTACATGACGCAGTAATGATTTTACTAGATTCCATAATGAATCTACATGATGTCATAATGATTCTACATGAAATCATAATGATTCTACATGAAATCATAATGATTCTACATGAAATCATAATGATTTTACATGAAATCATAATGATTTTACATGAAATCATAATGATTTTAAATGAAATCATGTTGATTAACTTTTTAAATGATGCAAAATGTTTTTATTGGATTTCATAATGATTTTACTATGCAAAATTTTTCTGTGTGTATACGTTATTATATATTAAACGTATATATAATATACGTTTATATAATATACGTTATTATATATTATATACGCCAATGGCTCTCGCAGGTAGTAGAATTGAACATTTTAATTAATTTTTTTCCCTATTTTTCCCTCAATTTTCCTAAAAAAGACAAGATTTTTTAAAAATCATTCATTTTGTTATTTTTTAATGTTAATAAATAAAAAAAATACCTGCCGGAATGACAGCTCTACAGAACAATAATATATTTAAATTGTTTATTTTAAATTACTTCAAGTGCCGTTATCACCCGGGTCAGCAAAACACCTTCTATATTTTGTCCACTTTGGACGTACCAGTTCAAAAACAAAAAAATTTTAAAATAAAAAAGTTTTTTTTTTACAGTTTGAGATGTTTATAAAACCGTATAAAAATATCTTAACGATTGTATTTTAGTTTCTTAAAAAAACGTCCCGAAATATACCTTGAAAATTAGGGCAGGGCATCTGATTACATCCTTATTTTAACACAATTATTTGAAGTTATTTTTAATTTAATTTGCATAAGATAAATGAGCAGCTTTTTAAAAATAACAAATTGCATTAAAATAGAAATCTAAATATAGTTTCAATAATACAAGTAAAAAGCCAGTTTACGTAGTAAAAAACTGAATACAACTAGTTTTAAAAAAGACTAGAACAAAACGAATACTTTCATACAACTTCCCAATAAGCCAAACGAATTCGAAACGACTCCGCATTCTCGGAAATTTTAATCGTTAACGATTATTATTTTCGAATCGTTTTCGAATAAGCGAACATATTAATATATATATTTGTGGTGACTCAATACCACCACACATAAACACCAACATACAAAACACACACTTTACAAAATAATCACTCACACATTTTATATAAAAAATTATTATTTAAGATTTCAAATTTTGTCAAATATTTTTAATCAAAAATTTTGTAAATTATTTTCAGTATAAAAAATATATTCAATGTGTAAAGATACAAAAAATTGTTTAAAAAAATAGAATTTAAATAAAATAAAATAAACGTGTCTACCAAAAAACTTTTATTGTGTTCCAGCACAACTGGCGATCCTGCCAGGAGCAATACATCCTGTTCTGTAAATTCGTTCTGGCGACAATTTCATCGTTGCCATCTCTTTCAGCGTTTAAACAAGTTCAACCCTCCATCTCGCTAATTGCAGCATAATAACCAGCCATTTCACCAACGTTGTCAGGCGGACATCAGCTAAATAAATTTGCTGTTAATACAACTGCTGGAACAGTTTCAAACAAAACATCACAAATGCTACAATTATAGCTACAGCTAACTCTTTATCGCCGCCGATCCTAGGAAAAGTGCTACAAGCACAGATAACAACTTCCAAATCACCTCAAACTACGTCGTCTGCTTCGAAATTTGCAGCAACATCATCCACTGTTGCCTCAACATTAAATTCAAGTAAAGTATCATCTAAAAAGCCGGCACAAATAACAACATCTGTAGCTTTGAAACAACATACTGGTGAAACACGTCGGCGTAAGCGTAACATCAGCTCAAGCACAGCAGTAGCAGAATTAACAATAACAACAACAATAACAACAGCAGCAGAAGAATCAACAACAACAACAATAACAACAACAGCAGAAGAATCAACAACAAAAACATTAATAACAACAACAACAACAACATATTGTCATCAACAACAACAACATTGGCAGCAACAACAAATTTTTTTTATATAAAATTTATATATTATATGTTTGAAATTTTTTTTTGACAAGTGATGTAAAATTTTGTTTATGATATACTATAAAATTTTTTTTCAGGTTGCCTTATCATTTTAGCTTTTCACGAGGCACACACCGTAGCTTTTAAAACGTTTGTAAGACGATAGGGACGTGAGAAACTTATCGCCTTACATACGTAGGCACTCCACTGCACTAGGGAAACACATTTTAGGAAAAGCACTTTAGGAAACATATTTTAGGTACACATTTTAATAGGTCATGAATCTTGCACACACACCACCACCCCACGTCAGACAAACTCCCACTCCCTTTCATACTTCTAACCCTCTCTCTCATTTCGGCGAAGGTGACCATCGCCCCCTCATACAATTAGAGACGGATATAGTCAATCTATTTGATGCAACAATGCATTCTGAAATACAAGCAACGTCAGTTAAATTGCCACAATTTTGGACCACTTGTCCTGACGCATGGTTCGCCCATGCAGAAATACAATTTCAGGCAAAAGGAATCACAACTGACAAGACTAAGTATGAGTACCTTGTAACCGCTCTACCTCAAGAGGTAATTATAACAGTGCTAGACTTCATACAAAAACTTCCGTCCTCAAATTTGTATGAAGGTTTAAAGAGCATTTTGATTGATAGACATTCTTTAAGTGAAGCCAAGAGGTTCGAAAAAATTCTGTCTGGCACTGAGATGGGTGACCAAAAGCCATCCCAATTTTATAGATCACTTTGAATGTTAGCCGGTACTACAGTCGATAGTGACTTAGTTTATAAAATTTGACTTCGCAAACTCCCCAAAAGCCTCAATATTGCTTTGACCGGATCTGGTCATAGAGAACTAGAAGAGCAATTAAAACTAGCTGATAATTTGTGGGAAGTTATATCAGAATCCGAAGTAGCTTCAGTTGGCAATAATGTCCAACGGATGGCAAAGATTACACAAAACCCAGAGCTTGCGATGATAGCGCAATCGTTTGCTGAAACAACGTCCAAAATCTTAGAAAGTTTCAACAAACTACCAATTGAGGTCCAAGAGTTGAATAACGAACGACACCGTAGTCATTCACGTTCGAACTCGTGAGAATCTAATTTCAGAAGAGTTTCAAGACGTAGATCTCCGTCAAGAAGTGTATCACGACATCGACCTTCCAACTGGGTATGAAGATACCATTTTAGATTCGGTAGGGCAGCTAGACAATGCGAACAACCATGCTCATTCGGTCAAAACGACACCCAACACAACACAATACAACATAACTCAACAAACTAAATGATTCCATCATTGCGACGGCTAATGATGGAAGTCAGACAATACTAACACGCCGCCTTTTTCTTTACGATAACGACAATCACATAAACTTTTTGATAGACAGTGGAGCAGAAGTTTCAGTACTTCCAGTAAACAAATTTAAAGCCCACAAGAAAAATTCAGACTTAATATTAACAGCAGCTAACGGTAGCACAATCTCAACTTTCGGCAAGAAATTACTTAACGTAAATTTAAAACTAAGACGCGATTTTCCTTTTACATTTATACTAGCGGACATTACAAGACCCATTATAGGAGCAGATTTCCTTACGAAATATGGGCTCTTGATAGACTTAAGACACAAGAAACTCATAGATCCACTTACACAATTATCAGTTAACGCAATCACAGCATTCACAGAAACATCACTACCTAAACTATATTACTGCGAGAGATTTTACCTTCTCCCCCGCCCCAACCAAAGCAAAACCAACGGGTTACGTTTGCAGCAGCAAATATTTGCAAAACTGAATGAATTAAGGTAAATCTTAATTACCTTTCTACAAATAGAGCAAAAAGGCAAAGCCAATTTCTACAAACAAAATAAAAAGGGAGATCCCTTTTTAAAAATTGAAGAAAAAAAATTCACCGAACTTAAAAAAAGGAAAGTCTTTTCGAAACTAAAAAATTATCTAAAGACGCAAACTGAAATCAAAACGACGCAATTTAAAATCACCAAATGTCTTAAGCGACGCAATGCGAAACGACGCAGATCGGAACGACGCAAATCGGGGCTTTGGTGTATAGAACAAATTGAACGTTCAAATTGGCTACTTAATCATATGACATTTTAAAGCAGTAGGCTATTTATAGATCACAGCCATGAAACAAAGATATACAGATAGCGTACTCCGTGCGCGAAAAATTAAATCTTCTGCGTGCAAAAATTTAAGAAATATTGCATTCATTTTGTTGAATTTCTAAAATTATATTTACTAGAAATTTCTTTAAATTTAGTACTAAACTTTTAGATGCTTTTAATGAGAATAACGATTTTAATTCGGGCCATAAAATGAATTCACATTTTTTTTTTTCAACAAACGAAACAACAAACGAGTATGATGAACTTATGTATATCTACTAAAGGGCTGCACAATTACATTTGAATCGCTGTACAAAACATTTGTGGGGATCGCAATTACTTTCGTACTCTCACTCTCATTTGTGGATAGCGTTGGCGTGAGCAAAAATTGTAGGTAGTGTGCGCAAGTGGAAAACAGGTTAAAAGCAAAACAAATAATAAATTGTCTATCGCGTATTAGTTATGTACATAAAAATAACTTGCAAGAGGAGTACAAGTTGGCAAGTACTTGAAATACTTGAAACATTATTTCAGAAATTTAGAAGATGGATTTGCAGTTGCATGTTTTAATTTAAATATATATTTTATTAAAAACAAAAAACCATTCAGATAAGCATAACGAAAGCACAAAAAAAATTTCAAAAATATTAACTTTATGTGTGGTAATATATATTAATTAATTATTAATGTTTGAATGTAAAAAGATAATTTTAGTTTAAAAAATAATAAGTTTAAAATCGCCGCTCACAATTTTTACTTTTAAAGCGTCGTTATTAATATTAACCTCTATTAATATTGTTATTTACAGGAAAAGAATCACTGTTTGTTGGCTGTAAACATTTTAGCATTGAATTGTAATTCAATACTTACTTACTTCATTAATTTCCATTTTTTTAAGTTAACTCTTACTTTATTTTTACTTTACTTATGCTTTCATTAGCAACTGATAATGACTTCTGCTTTCAGCATACGCAAGTATTTGCAGTATTTGCAGAACTATACAGTTTTTTTTCATTTGCCGAGATAGCGACCGATAATTACTGTAATTGATGAGAGCAAGTTGCGTATGCATTTGATCCGAGAGAGAGAGAGTTAAAACATTACTTTTTCTTTGAGCAGCAAGCAACGGTTTTACGCTATTTCTTTGCTTAATTCTGCTACAAGTGATGTGCGTAGCTAAAAGTACTTGGAGGAATCAAAAAAGCAAATACATTTGTGCAGACCTTTAATATCTACAGTAATTTGTTTTTTGTGAGTACCGGTATTGAAGTTTACTATTATTATTGTATTTAAAGAATGGTAATGCTTGTGTACCTTACACTCAAAAGTTATAACAATCACGTTGACCAACCATTTCGCCCAAGATTTATAAGAATAGCTGATTCTCGATCATTTCCGGCAAATGATCTTTTTTTTCTATTCTGAACACCACATGGTGAAGTAGTTTAAATTGTCAAAGTTTGCTAGTTTTCCACATAAAGTGGCACATAAAAGTGATCTCTATTGGTTCACAATTCTTAGTAACAAAGTAATATACTCTGTTACAATCAATTGTAAATAATTGCTGGATTCATACCCAATTAATGAAAAAGGTGCGTAAATTATCAAATATAGTAATATGGATATCATAGGTTTCATGGGAAATTCTCTACAGGTAAACTTTTGGGAGCTATTTTTAATTGATGGTAATGCCAATAATTTTGGCTGGTATTCAAATTGGCTCTTTTGCGCATCAAAAACCTACATCAACTTCATATGCATTCAGTCTCTCTTAAGCCTGTGGAACAGCAAGACAAAAACAGGTTACAGAAACGACAATACAAAAGAAAAAAAAAATCGTGCAAGAATAAGTTTTAAACATGCAGTTTACAAAAACAATTAAAGTCTAAAATGTTAAAGGCAAAAACTTAACTAAAATCAGTTTAAAAGTGAAAAAAAAGGAAAAGGAAAAAAATCTATATATTTTTCATTATATCACGCTTTTTCATTACATACATACTAATGTTATGCACTAATATATATATATATATATATATGATTGTAACAGAGTATATTATTTTGTTACTAAGAATTGTGAACCAATAGAGATCACTTTTATGTGCCACTTTATGTGGAAAACTAGCAAACTTTGACAATTAAAACTACTTCAGCATGTGGTGTTCAGAATAGAAAAGAAAGGTCATTTGCCGGAAATGATCGAGGATCAGCCATTCTTATAAATCTTGGGCGAAATGGTTGGTCAACGTGATTGTTATAACTTTTGAGTGTAAGGTACACAAGCATTACCATTCTTTAAATACAATAATAATAGTAAACTTCAATATATATATATATATATATATATATATGTATGTATATATATATTACAAGTCAATTAAAATCTAAATTAAATATCTATAATATGTTTATAATATACTAACAACTAAATTGCACTAAATAGTTTAGTAGGTTTATTATCTGTTGTGACTCACAACGAGGTATTCCCCAAAATATTGTCTTTTTACTAGTGGCCAAGTGCTGGCAATGAAAGTTGATCCACCGCAACAACTAAGCGAGCGATCAACATTCATTGCATTGCGGCACTTTTATATGAATTCAATGCCAAGGCCAGTAAAATAAACAAACCAAAAGTAAGACAATAAAATGAACACTGATCTACCGCAACAACAACTGGGCGATCAGTTTTCATTTCATTTAAAGACGATTTACTACTGTGCGGCCAGCGTAAAATGCTGATCATGCCAAAACCAGAGGTAAATTAATTTCAATATTTTATTGTTGTATTTAACGTACACACAGTTTGACTAAGCGAATAACGCAACACAAAATGATTTAAATAATTATTTATCGTTGGGCAATATGACCCAATTACACATGTTATACATGTTTGTATGTTTGTTTAGCTAAAGTTGGCACCATTAAATAAGTATGTATGAATATGTTTTAAAATAAGAATTAATTGTAAACAAATAATACAAAACTAGATTAAGAACCTAATAATGAAGTTATTGTGCAAGAGGCGGAAGATAAATTAAGCAACCGCTGATTAATCAATAAGTAGAATTAAGTTTGTAAAAATGAAGAAGAAGAAGCGCGGCCAGATATGTTATAAATATCTGGTCCCCGCTAAAATAAAGGGAATTAATGTGAGTAAAATCAAAACGATAACAACCAATTTCTTGTTTCTGAAGAAGGCGATACATTCCAGTCGGAGGACACCAATCGTCTATCTAAAAGAAGACCAGTTTTTCGATCAAAAGGACACAAAAAGTAAGTATAAACTAAAACCTCCACGCCTGAATGCACCTAAGGGTGACGGCGACAGAGGTATTTTTTTTTTGAGTAGCTTGCCAGTGGCGCTCTTAAGCGCCGGCAAACAACCCGTAGGTAGGACGTCGCTCGGCGACTGTAGGACCAACGCGTATCCTCTCAGAGGGGATACAACAAAATGGCGCAGCTGGTAGGATCCTTCTGTTCACAAGGACAGCAAGGATTTTAGGATCCTTATTGTTACAGGAACAATAAGGATAATTTTTTTTTTATTATTAGTTTTGTAAAATTTCTAAAGAATGGAAATTTTTTTTTATAGGATATTTATAAAAAGAAAGAAAGTAATGGCCATAAAAAAAGTAATAGCTATGATCTTTCTGTTATAGGAACAGTAAGGACATTTTCTCTTTCGTAGGGATTCAAAGTGATCGGTGGTACTTTGTTGTTACAGGAACAACAAGGATATTTTGGAATAAAAAATTTTTTTATGGAATTTAAATTTTTGATTGGATCCTTATTGTTACAGGAACAATAAGGATATTTTTTTTAAGTTTTTGTAAAAATTTTAAACGGATTAAAATTTTTTTTATATAGGGCATTTATAAATAAAAAAAAAATAAATATGTGTTTAATGTTTTAAATAATGATAAAGGATTTATAACGATGAATTATAGAGTTGAACTGTTGGGTATGTTGAAAGAAAAATATATTTTTTTTGTTGGGCAAAATGATAGTTTTTTTTGCATAAAAATCTGCGGGATTTTCATCTCTGTGGCAGTAGGACTGACGTGGGTCCTACTGGAAATATATTATTGATGACGGATCCATCTTCCACCACCTCTCGGAAAGAGGATGGTAGGAATATTTTATTTTGAATATAAAGGTTTAAGTTTCGTTTGAACCTTGTTTTTTTTATATATAACACATATTGTCAACAACAACTTTTTTGGATTCACTGAGGACTGTACCAGTAGAATTTTTGAAGACCATCCTGGCAGACCAAAGCTGAACGCATAATTTTATAGCGGAAAAATATAAAAGGAACAAATAACCGTGGAAGATTTATCAACAGAGAAGAGAACCAGTCAACGTTAAGGAAGTCCAAAGCGGCATGAATTTTAAAATTTTTTATAATATATAGGAAATAAAAAGAAAAAAATCTTTTAAATATAATTAAGAATATTTGTATTACAAAAGTCAGCTTATGTATGGTTAATATATGGCAAAAACATTAAATAAATGGGAATTAAACAAAAAATATAAAATGTGTTTTGTAATCTTTAAATTTGTATTTGTTCATGTACCTCATGTCAGGAGGAGAATTCGTATTTTTATTGAAAACTATCACACGGAGTGTTAGAGTAAATTTGCAGGAAGCAAGACAGAAGATAGACCAGGATTAGATTGAAGAAACGGACTGGTTAAACGAACAATTATGAATTTAAACGACATAGCGAAAACGGTGAATAATTTGGTGCCCTTGTTTTCGGGTACTGAGTCACCGGCAGAAGTTTATAGGTTTATACAAGGATGCGAGTTGGCATTCAAAGCGGTGAAACCAGTAGAGGCACAGGACTTCACAGTGCTCTACCACAGAAGGTTGAGGAACTCTATGGGGCAATCAAAGCGAAGTACCTTAAGGAAACAACGTATAACACGTTGATAATGGAACTATCGCATTGCGTCCAAAGGCCGGGAGAGAAGTTAAGTTCGTTTGCAAACAGAATAAGCGACATAGAGTCTCGGAGTAGAGACCTAGTAGGTTATGACGGTATCCTGTGGGAACAGTTAAATAGTTCAGTCATTAGTGCGTTTAAGGTGGGCGTCTCCGACCCGAACCTACGAACGATTTTATTAACGACAACCGGTTTGGGTCTCGCAGCATTAGAAAAAAAAGCATTAGAAATGGAGATAATGTTAAAAGGAGGTGAGCTAGGGAGAACCGCACAAGACCATAATAACTATAGGCAAGAGTACCAGGGCAAACAGGGAATTAGATTTCCCCGGGAAGGAAATCAGGAACAAAGAGGACAGTATAGCATACAGGAAGAGGATGCAAAACAATTGACAAATAACAGATTAATTATAAGGTGCTCATTTTGCCAGGAGAGAGGGCATACCAGGGACGTTTGTATAACCAGGAGAAACACACCATATTGCGAAAAATACCAGGAATATGGGCATGAAAATTGCTGGAAGAGTGCACCCTCATTCGCTCCAAGGGGACAGCAGAAAAATTTTAGACAATTTCCTAGTAGACAGCAAGAAAACAGGAACTTATTTAACGATCGATTGAGTTTTAGGGCAAATAATTTTGGTAATGAACTGCCAGTGAGACAGCAACAGATACACTGTACGTGGTGTGACAAAGTGGGTCATATGCAGGATGAGTGTTATAGGAGGAACAACTGGGAAAATCGGCAGGGAAACTTTCAGGGGCCCAGCCAAGGCCAGTAAGTAACAGATCATTCGACATCTGAAAAGATTGTGAATATCTGTACATCTAAGTGAATAGAAAGGATAGTAACAGATAATTCTACGTCTAAAAAGATTGTGAATATATGTACATCCAAGCCAGGAGAGAGTTCAGTAACAGATCATACGACATCTGAAAAGATTGTGAATATCTGTACATTCAAGCCAGGAGAGAGATTAGTAACAGATCATTCGACATCTGAAAAGATTGTGAATGTCTGTTCGTCCCAATCAGAGAGAAATGTAGCGAATGTAGGTCCGAATTCAAAAGAAGTAATTAAGTTGCTACGGGCAACTTCAAACAATTTTTTTTATAGCATTTTAATAATAATACAAATAATTATATATGTGGTGAATATGGCCATGGGTAGCATGAAAAGAGCCCATAGGAATATAAAAAGGGAAATAAATGAAAGAAGAATACTTTTCGAAAATATTATGAGAGCGGTAAAGAAAAGGATAGAAGAAAACTTCAAAGGGGTAATAAGATCATTAAATAAAAATATAATAAAAGAAAAATTCGATGTGGTATTCGAAAAATTAAATGGAAATATGATACAAAAGGAATACAATGTGGAATTAGGAAAATTAGGTGAAAATATAACAAATGATGGTTGGTATAAAAATATGACGGTGTTGGAAAAGAAAAAAGGTGAATGTTTTGGAATCTCCAAAGTAGATGATGTGTTTATAGAAATTCCTTGCAAGAATGCTATAAATTGTAGACTCATTCTTCTTGTAGATTCCGGAGCAGACACGAGTTTAGTGAAACAAAATGCATTAAAAACAATGGAGGACAGGGGAAAAGATATAAGAAATTTGTGTGGAGCATTTGGAGGTTTCGTGAAAACACTTGGGTCAGTGAAGATAGAACATGACGAGGTACATAATCTTAGTTTTAAGTTGCATGTAGTTGCATTAGAACAAGGACTGCCTGCAGATGGCATATTAGGCCGGGATAATTTATGGAATAAAACCATTATAAATACGATAGATAAATCATTAACTATATACGACAGAGAAGGAGGTAATATAAAATTACCATTGAAACAAATGAATGAGTTCAGTTCAATTAATTACAGTGAGGAAATACAAATAAAAGCTAGAACCATACAAACAGTAAGAATTAAAGTAGAGACTAAAATTCCGGTGGTAGTTGTACATAAACAGGAGATTGTACCAGGGGTTTATTTAGGAGAAAGTTTAACGAAAGTAGAGAACGATACCGCTTATGTATCAATTTTGAACTCAAATAATGAAGATGTTATCTTGCCGAGGTACTATAAACCGAAATTTTCCAATTATAATATATTTAAAATGAAGTCAGGTTCAATGTATGGAGTAAACGAGTGTAAAGTAAAAGAAAGGATTAAAAAATTAACACAAACAATTAAATTAGATGAAAGTTTGAACGTAGAGGAAAGGTCTGCTATAGAAAATTTAATAACGGCCTACCATGATATTTTTCTGTTGGAAGGGGATAAATTAACATACACTCCAGTAATAGAACACGAAATTCAGGTACAAGTAAATCAGCCTCCAATAAATCAAAAACAGTATAGATTACCTCAGGCACATAGAGAAGAAATTCAAAAACAGGTAGAACAGCTGTTAGAAGACGACATTATTAGGCCAAGCAAATCACCTTGGAATTCGCCATTGCTGTTAGTACCAAAGAAAGCAGGAAGCGATGGTATGAAAAAGTGGAGATTAGTCATAGATTTTAGAAAGGTAAACGACGCAACAATTAAGCAAGTTTTTCCAATACCAAGAATTGATGAAATATTAGATCAATTAGGGCACTGTAGGTATTTTTCAACATTAGATTTGGCCAGTGGGTACCATCAGGTACTAATGAGTAAAGAAGACAGACAAAAGACAGCATTTAGTACCGCATTTGGTCATTACGAATTCAATAGAATGCCATTTGGACTCACCGGAGCTCCTGCGACTTTCCAGCGATTGATGAATAATATACTGACAGGATTACAAGGAATAGATTGTTTTGTTTATTTAGATGATGTAGTAATTTATGGCAAAAATTTACAGCAACATGGGGAGATATTAGCACAAGTATTCCAGAGGCTTAGGGAAAATTGCTTAAAATTGAATACGGAAAAGTGTCAGTTTCTGCGTAGAGAAATAGCATACCTGGGACACAAATGTTCGGAATTAGGGGCGCTACCAGATCCACAGAAATTAAAATGCGTGAAGGATATTCCAATACCGAGAAGTAGGAAAGAGGTTCAAGCATTTTTAGGACTAGCTAATTATTACAGGAAGTTCATAGAGAATATGTCACAAATGGCATCACCCATAAATAATTTATTAAAGAAAGACAGTAAGTTCCAATGGTCAGATAAGTGTCAGGAAGCATTTGAAAAAATTAAGGAAGCGGTGACTTCATCACCCATTTTGGCATATCCCGATTTTAGCAAGCCGTTTTTACTAACTACAGATGCGAGTGGTGAAGCATTAGGAGCAGTGTTGTCACAGGGTGAAGTAGGAGAAGATCGACCAATTGCATTTGCAAGCAGGTCATTAAACAGCGCAGAGAAAAGGTATTCGACAATAGAAAAAGAGTTTTTGGCAATTGTTTGGGCGACAAAAAATTTCAGAGCATATTTATTAGGAAGGCCGTTCAAGATATATACAGATCACCAACCATTGAGAGGAATAGCGAATCTGAAGGACCAAACGTCAATACTAGCAAGGTTTAGACACAAGATGTCAGAGTACGATTTCGAAATAATTTATAAACCAGGTAAAAAGAATTTAAATGCAGACGCACTGAGCAGAATACCACAGCAGAACCAAGAGATAGTTGTAGTTCGAACCAGATCTAAAGCAAGAGAAAAAGATGCAGCCGAAGAAACTAAAGAAAACACGGATTCACTATCGGAAGTGGATGAGGAAATAGAACAACAATCCAATAATAACATAGAAATCCTAACAGATAGGAAGGATATAGAGAGAATATTAAAGGATTTTCATAATTTGCCATTGGGAGGACATCAGGGAGCGCTGAGAACGTACTTTAGAATAAGAAAACAATACAAATGGAAGGGAATGCAAAAGGAAATTAAGGAGTATGTGAAAAAATGTAATAAATGTCAAGTAAATAAAAGTTCTAGACTCACCAAAATGCCTATGGTATTAACAGACACCCCAACACGTCCATTTGACAAGGTTTTTATGGATATAGTCGGCATATTGCCAGAGACTGTATCTGGTAATAAATACATTTTAACGTTTCAAGATGATTTTTCGAAGTATATGGCATGTGTTGCGATACCAGATGCCGAAGCTAGCACGATATCGAAAGCATTTTTTAACGAAATTATAACTCGCCACAATACACCAAGGGTGTTAATTACAGACAACGGCTCAAATTTTATTTCACGCGTGTTTTCAGATGTATGTAAAATGTTAGGTATTAAAAAATTACATATCTCACCATATCACCCACAAGCAAATGGTTCCCTAGAGAGAAGTCATAGGCCTTTGGCAGAATATTTAAGAGGGTTTGCCAAAGAAGACGGGTCAAATTGGGATCAGTGGCTATCGTCGGCGATGCACGTTCACAATAACACACCGCATACGACAACAAAGCAAACACCTTTCAAAACTTTATATGGGTTTGACTCAGAAATGCCAACTAATTTAAGGCGAAAGTGTAGTCCGGTGTATAATGCCGAGGATACTTCAAAAGTTATGAAATATCAAATTCAGAGAGCGCACGAGCTGGTAAGACAGAACCAGGAGCGTGCAAAAGAAGTATCTAAAAAATATTATGATAATACTTTAAATGCAGTAGAATTTAAAATTGGGGACAGGGTACTAATGAAGAATCAAACAAGGAGGAATAAATTTTCACCAATATGGATAGGACCATATGAAGTTTTAGCAATAAAAACCCCAGTAACTACCGAGATTTCGATAAAGGGGAAAGCAAAGAAAATTCATAACAATTTACTAAAATTGTTTCATGAAAATTAGAAATAGAAAAAAGATAGATTAAGTGTTAGAACATTAAACGGAACTGAGAGCAAAGAATAGATGTTAGTATTATTAAATACATTTAAGGAATACTACAATTATTTTAAACACGGGGTAATGAAAACACTAATGGTGGGAACATGTTTATTTCCAGAATACAAAATGAAGAACACGTTGAACTGGGTTTTACAAGTGATTATTCCAGTAGTAGCAGTGGCACAACACATCGAAGTGCAGAACATCAATGAAAACAACGGGTTCATTACAATAAGATTAGGAGAAGTACCAATAATCAAGCAATATACGAAGGTGTTACATGTAATCAACATAACAGAGTTTGAAATAAGCAGAGAAAACATTAGAGACAACATCGAAGTAGTAGGGAACCAGGTAGATGGGAATGACGCATCATTTGCAACGTTGACAAACAATTTCGATTTATTAAATGCAAAAATAAATGGGCTCAGACCGCATAGTCGGACCAGAAGAGCGTGGATGGACGCATTGGGCAAAGGACTGAAGATCATAGCAGGGACAATGGACAGTGAGGACGAAAAAATGATAAGACAGAAACTGGACAATTTATCAAAAAGTAACTCGATATTAATCACGGAATATAACAAGCAGATAGTAATAAATTCACAAATAGCAGATCAGGTACAGAACATTACAAGACATATAAACAAGCAACAGGAGATCATAAACTCAATAATAACAAGCAATACCGAAAAAATAAAAAACGAACTAGGTATATTTAGACACATTTTTCAGATGAATTACGACATTACGTTGTTAAGGAACCATATAGATGATATCGAGCAGATAATATTGACAAGTAAATTAAATATATTATCTAGAAACATTCTAACCAACGAGGAATTGGATTTGATATCCGACTTAAGGGCGCTAGAAGATATAAAAATAGCAGTAGCATACTATAAAGATCTCATAACAATAATCATAATGATACCAAACTACTCGATGAAGAAATTTTCAAAAATTATATTCGAACCCATTCCTAATAGATATAATAAATCAATCGCAATACCAAAGGGGGATTATATAGTGGACGAGGAAAAACAGGTTTATTATGGACACGTTAAGGATGATCTAAAAGAAAACCTGAAGGTTGTGGATGATGAGTGTATCAAACACATAGTGAAGGCAAGTGATGCGAGTTGCGAAATGATGCAGGATAAGGAGGAGAGTTTAAAAGAGATTATACCGGGTCTAATTATAGTCAAAAATTTGAATGACACCCAATTTTTTCAAAATTGTAACAGCATGAAAATAAAATTATACAAAAATAGTCTAATAAAATTTAACAACTGTAGAATAGGTTTTAAGAATCTAACTTTCAATAATTAGTTTGTAGAAATTGCTGAACATAATATTTTACCTTTTACGACGATACTTGTAAAAGAAATAGGTACACAGAAAAAGACATTGGAAAACCTTACGACTACCCAAACGGAGAATGACCGTGTGGTCATCCGAAACTATGGGTCCGAAGACTTCGTTGGGACATCCCTATTAAACATGCCTGGAATAATATTCACTATAACATTGCTGGTTGTTATCTACATAGGGTACCAAGTAAAAAATGCAAACATTCCGAAATGTTGCACAAAACAGCAGGCTCAATAATTTATTTAAAGGAATATAACTGTCACCAAAATAAGGAAATATATATACAAAAATATACGACAAAAATTTTTATTTTTTTTTATCTAAATAGTTTTATTGTCTTTAAATGTAAATTTAATGTAAATAAAGAAAAGTGAACTGCTTACAAAAGGAACAGTTGATTTAGGTATATTAAATCAAAAGAAGGTATGTAAGACGAAAAGAAAAAAAAAAATAATATTAAACAAATAATAGTAACACGAAAAAATGGCTCTGACTACAGTAGGGAAAATCTAATAAAATATAAAATAAAAAATGAGCGTGAAAGGGAAAAATAGTACATACACATAATAGGTATATATAGGAGTAAAATTATGAAAAAAAAATATATATATTAATTTAGTAAAGATGTAAAGAAAAAGGTTACAATAAAACAGAATTTTAAAAAAAAAAAAAAAGAAGGGGGGTTAATATACAGAAAATTAGTACCGAAGTAAATATGAAAGCATATTTGTAGGCAGAATACGGCGACGTAAAATAAATAAAGTAGAGGCAAATACTTACTGGAAGAAGCAGTTCAGTGAAAGATGAAAAAAAAAAGACAGTAGAAATGAATAAAATTCAGCCAATGGAAGTTATTAGTGAGTTTATAATTAAAAGAAGATATAGATAGAGTGATGAATGAAGAGAAGAAAAATAATGAATTAATTTAATGAAACAATTGAGAGCCAAGATATGGCAGATAAAAAATTCGAAATAGAGAAAAAAGGCAATTGTGTTGGCATCTTCAAAGTGAATGACGTTGTTACAGAAATCCCTCGCAAGGATTAAATTCTAGTACAACACATTCTACTTGTAGATCCCAGAATAGTGCCAATTTATTTCAATTCTGTAAGTTTTGTTTTGGTTTGAAATACACAAAATATGAAAAGATTTGATTGAGAAAAAAAAAAAATTTAAAATAAAGAAATTTCATAACGTCAAATGAAGACGTAGTAACATGATACAGGAAGTAAAGGAAAAATAAAGAGAAAAAAAAGAGACATCATTTTTAAATAAAGGAAAATATTTTACAAATTTAAAAAAAAAAAAAAAAAAAAAATAAAAATAAGACTTTACGAAGAAAATGAAAATTAAAGAAATGTTAAGTAAAGCTATAAATTAAACATATTAAAAAGGAGAAATTGAATAAAAATAAAAAATTAAGGTTTTTAATTAAAACGCATACGAACAGAAGATATATATAAATTTTTTAATACATACTATGTACTTACTTATAAGTAAATTTTTCTTTGAAGTCATATAAAATAACAATATTAAATAGCATGCGAATTCGCATAAAAATATTGAATAAATATAGAAATATTGAAATATGTAAATAGATTCATTAAAAACATGTATGTTTAACAATTCTGTAAATTAAAAGAAAAGTAAAATTCAATTTAAAAATAATAAACGAAGTTGGAAAAAAGTAAAATAGTATAAATATGAATAAATTATGTTTGAAATAGATTAGGGAACATCGTATATTGTTGATGTTGGGGGTGCAACCGAAGATGACGTCGATGGACCCGAAAGAATGAAGAAAAATTTAGAATGAATAAAACAAGTCAGGAAATAAGCTGCAATCACGAGATGTGTGTGCTGGAAATATGGGCAGATTATATAAAAAAAAAAAAAAAAAAAAAACACTAATAAATATTAGAGCAGAAGAAATTAAAAAGTAAAATGCTGACAAAGCTGCGAATACAAAATCAATTAAAATTAAAAATTTAAAACAACAAAAGGTATAAAACCCTTAATAAAGCAGAAAAATTTGATTAAATTGAATTTAAAACAACAAAAGGTATAAAACCCTTAATACTCAGAAAAATTTGATTAAATTGAATTTAAAACAACAAAATGAATAACACCCTTAATAAAGCAGAAAAATTTGATTGAATTGAATTTAAAACAACAAAAGGTATAAAACCCTTAATAACGCAGAAAAATTTGTTTAAATTTAAGACAACAAAATGTATAACACCCTTAATAAAGCAAAAAAAAAAAAAAAATTTGAAAATTAATAATAAAATAGGTATAAATAGCCTTCCTAACACAACGAAAACAAATAATTAATCCAGATTTGGCAAAATTATGCTATAAAACAACAAAAGGTCTAAAAACCTTCACAAAGCAACATTTTTAACAACATAATAAGTTACAAAGACCTTCAAAAACAACATTTTTGGTAATATAATATTTTAAAACAACAAAAGATATAAAAGTCTTTCTAAAATCAGGTATAAAAACCTTTCATAAAACTACAAAAAGCAAGAACTTTATTTTAAAAGACATGAAAACCATTCAGCAGAGAAATATAACACCAAAATGAATATAAGGTTACAGCCTGAAAAATTGATATAATAAAAAATAAACAATTTAACTAGCAAAGACGTGAAGTCTCCTGGCCCATTTTTAAACGAAGACCAGGTTAACCAGCTATAGGGCTTAAAGCCTCCTGGCAAACAAAAAACAATATCATGAGCACACACACTTCAACAGTATCAAAAACTATAACGAGAAATAAAGTAAACACCGTGACAGTTTTTCCGGCGCACCGATGGACAACACTGAAAAATAAATACAAGAAAACAACAATCACCCCCAACAAGTGCCAGGAAGTTAGGGATTTATAAATTTATAAGTGAAAATGTAGAAACAATAAATTAAAACTAAATACAGAAACAATGTAAGCATAATTCAAAAAAGAAATATGAACACGAAATGTAAGTCATATGTAAAACCAAAAATTTAATAACAATCAACTTGTCGACAAAATATTAAAACGGCAATTTTTGAATAGAAATAAAGTAAGGGAAACTATTATAGCTTTAATGAACAAGCATACAAATACAATTAACAAAGAACTAATTGACGAAAATTTTAACCTCTTCAAGGAGAAAATTTTCTTTGTGTAAGGGGGGAGGAATGTTGTGACTCACAACGAGGTATTCCCCAAAATATTGTCTTTTTACTAGTGGCCAAGTGCTGGCAATGAAAGTTGATCCACCGCAACAACTAAGCGAGCGATCAACATTCATTGCATTGCGGCACTTTTATATGAATTCAATGCCAAGGCCAGTAAAATAAACAAACCAAAAGTAAGACAATAAAATGAACACTGATCTACCGCAACAACAACTGGGCGATCAGTTTTCATTTCATTTAAAGACGATTTACTACTGTGCGGCCAGCGTAAAATGCTGATCATGCCAAAACCAGAGGTAAATTAATTTCAATATTTTATTGTTGTATTTAACGTACACACAGTTTGACTAAGCGAATAACGCAACACAAAATGATTTAAATAATAATTTATCGTTGGGCAATATGACCCAATTACACATGTTATACATGTTTGTATGTTTGTTTAGCTAAAGTTGGCACCATTAAATAAGTATGTATGAATATGTTTTAAAATAAGAATTAATTGTAAACAAATAATACAAAACTAGATTAAGAACCTAATAATGAAGTTATTGTGCAAGAGGCGGAAGATAAATTAAGCAACCGCTGATTAATCAATAAGTAGAATTAAGTTTGTAAAAATGAAGAAGAAGAAGCGCGGCCAGATATGTTATAAATATCTGGTCCCCGCTAAAATAAAGGGAATTAATGTGAGTAAAATCAAAACGATAACAACCAATTTCTTGTTTCTGAAGAAGGCGATACATTCCAGTCGGAGGACACCAATCGTCTATCTAAAAGAAGACCAGTTTTTCGATCAAAAGGACACAAAAAGTAAGTATAAACTAAAACCTCCACGCCTGAATGCACCTAAGGGTGACGGCGACAGAGGTATTTTTTTTTGAGTAGCTTGCCAGTGGCGCTCTTAAGCGCCGGCAAACAACCCGTAGGTAGGACGTCGCTCCGCGACTGTAGGACCAACGCGTATCCTCTCAGAGGGGATACAACATATCTTAAAGCAAGTGTTAAATTTAATAATTAAAATAAGCTTAAAAATAATTACTTAAATTAGTATAAAAACATTCATAAAGACCTTAAAACTAGTGAATATTAATAATCAATACATAATATATAAGCAGCTTAATTTTGGTATACCTAAATAATTTGCCGTAGTGAGAGTACACGCACAAAATTAAGGTGGTCTTAATGGTTTTTTTTTTACATGCATAAAGTTTAAAACATTTACAACAACTTCTATCATACAGCATAGCACCAATGAAGGGCCTTTCATCGTGGGATGTTAAGTTGCGGTGAGTGTCATGCATATAAAAAAAATGTATAATCTTATTTTAAATATTTTTAATCTCGGCAAAAATAATTTGAAAATGAACTAAACTAATGAATTATTAGATATAAAGTAAATTCATTAAATACCTACTAAAGGTTAATACTGTGTTAGTGTTTTAGCCATGTTAACACAAAGCTGTTAAGTTAACGAAAGCTTTTTGGAAACATGGTCAAGTGGGCAAAATGCTAACATAACCCTGCAGTGTAAGACTAGTCAGCATTAAAACATGAGTAGTATTTATACTAGTCAAAACAAACTAGTTTATATTTTGTCACGATTTACTAGTTGCAAAAGTAGTTTAAACCCAACTAGTTTTTGTCAAGTCACATTAAACCAGTTGTAAAACTAGCCAAAATCAAACTATACTACATATTATCAAAATCAACCAGTTCCAAAACCAGTTGGAGCTGGGTACCCCATTGGAACAAACTAATAATAAACAAATGAAAACACATAAAAACTAATTTAAAAACATGTAGTTGATAAACTATCTTGAATTATATTAATGCGACATATACTCTCATTTTTAAATGTTTTTATTGCAACTTTGTAGTAGATTAGAACTTAGTTTATGTATACCATAAACATGGTATTTCATCAAATAGCTTTAACTTTAGCCTTTAGCTAATATTTTGTTGTAAAAATATATGTTCTTTGAACCTATGAACTATTGAAAAAATATGAACCTATGAACTAGTTTTAATTCGATAATAACTATATTGGTTAAAAACTAGTCACAACCCAACTAGAATTTTACTTTACATAAAAAATGAGTTGTTAACTAGTTAAAACCTTATCTATAGTAAGACAATTGTCTTTTCCAATGACATCACCACGTAAAAAATACCAGTCGGTTCTATGAGAATAGGACATAAATCGAACTAGTTGTTGGATATTTCCAACTAGTTGTTGACTGGTATAAATCTAGTTGATTACACTGCAGGGAAGTGATTACTCTTAGTGTAGTACACCTACGCTGCGGCGAAGCTATCTATATGTAAGATAACGCAGTTCACACTTTCTCTCTTTCTCTTTGATTTGCAGATTTTTTTTTATTTTAATTTTTTTTGTAAAGCATAAGCGATCATCTTGCAAGAGCGGCTTACGCATTTTAGTTTTAGCGAAGATAATATTACATGCAATGCAATGTAACTCAATTTCATTTTTGGTTACACATTGTTTTGCTCTTTATTAAGACTCTCTAATTTTCTTTCTGTAAAGTGGATAATATATCAATTTTTAAGTGTTGGAAAATGGAAGAATTGTCGCGATTAAATATTTAATTTTTTTGTGTATTACATTTTTATTAAGGGTAATATAAACTGAAATCATTAACAAAAATGTCAATTTTGCGTTAAACTAAAATAAACTAAGCTATGAGTTTTGATATTATAAACAAATTTGTAAACTGTTAATTTAAATATGATTTTTTTTAAAGTAAAGATTCTGTTAACACAATGAGTATGAAATAAATTTTATAAGATGCGAATGTAGTCAACCCGTTGGTTTTGCTTTGGTTGGGGCGGGGGAGAAGGTAAAATCTCTCGCAGTAATGGTTGGGTAGGGAAAAGTGAGATCGGTGGCACCGTAATAACACCTGGTGTCATCGCATGGAGTGTCAATATTGTTTTTTTTTATATTTGCTGATTTGGTAGTTTATGGAATTGTGCATGAGTATTTTATTTTTATGATCATAAGGCGTAATGCACAAGGTGTAAAGAGTACGAACTCTACCAAATACGACGAGCTCAAGCCTGGAACCGAAATCATGCACACACGCTCCTTACACGCATTACATTTCCGGTCTATGACATAAAATGGCGTCCAACGTGGGGCCCAAGGTTCTTTGGGTCTACTAATTAGCTCAATTGTGAAGGGTTTGGAATTAATTTTGAATTTAAAAGAAGTTCAGTTAACCAGCCGGATCAGTTGATGTAAACAATTTCAAGTTATCATATTTTTTTTGATAAAATTTTTGTACTCGGAATAGTATAACTTGAATTATATTTAAGTCTGCTGCCGCCTACATTATTTTTGACTGATATTATGATTTGTGTGCTATCTTGCATAGGATCACTTTGACAGAAATTCTTCTGTTTTAATTCTATGAATATTAACCGCAGTATGCATATTTTTTTCCATTCTTAAACTTGTTAAATTAAAGCATATAAAAAGCGATTGATATAATGTAAATTTTAATACAATAATATTGATTTTTCCTACTGCATAACCAAAGGAGTTGATAGCATATTCGCAATAATCTTATATTATCTATACAAATATTATATTATATTAGAGTTTTATTGAAACTTTTGAAACTTAGAATTTTTATACTCTTTATCTATATGAACATAAGAGTGGGTTCGAGTCTTGATGTTTTTTTTTTCTCTTTGATTATTCATTTCTATTGCACTAATTTTTTTGTTTGCTGATTTTTTTATATTATTATCATGGCAGTACGTCACAGCAGTGAAAACCTTGTGCCTAATGACCAACCTGGCTGTGGTACTTGTACTATTTGTAACGAAGAACTTACTCCTTTAAACTTTGCTGCTACACCATGTAGACACATGTTTCACCGGTCGTGTATATCGATTTGGTTAAACGAAAACGATACTTGCCCATTATGCAGATCTGGCATAGATTCTCAATCATTAAAAAGTTTTGCAGAACAAGAACCATGTTCTGTTGATGATTTTTTAGCTATAGACGATAGGTCTTCACAAGGGGCTATCCCTAAGCGTACAAATGATAACCGAGCAGGAGTTACTACACGTTCTAGAGCAGAACAAGCGAATCGCTCAATTCAAGAATTTGGAAGTCAAAATAATAGACCATATTTAGCTAACCCACCCAAGCGTGGACGTCCTGCAAATAACTTTAACCCTAACCGACAAAATCGTGAAGAACGCAATAGTTTAGATTTAAATCGTATCCAAAATATCATTGAAAATTCAGTGCAAAATTAGCAGCGTCAGTTGAAAAACGATTTAAACCAAATGATAACTGAATCTTTAGGAGACTGTTTTCGAAATTTGAATTTGAATCAAAGATATTTGGAAGCAAGGCAACCTGAATAGCCTCAAAATATACCAACCATGGAGGAAGCGAACAATCGAGAAATGCCTCGTCAGGCAAATAATGATCAAATCGAAGGTATTATTAATAATTCGGGCTCTAGTTATATTGTCACGAATAACTCAAATAGGAATGTCCGTCCAAGCACGGGTACTCCCTTACCCGATTCGTTTTCAAAAGCAATTATTAACTGGAAGTTGACTTTTGATGGGTCACTAGAATCCATTCCTGTTGAAGAATTCATTTATCGTGTTAATGCTTTAACAAATACGTCACTTGGTGGCAATTTTCAAGCTGTGTGTAATAACGCACACCTCCTTTTCGAAGGAAAAGCGAAAAATTGGTTTTAGAGATATCACCATTCAGTGCGATCAAGTTTAGAATTGACTGATATTTGCGAGAAATTAAAACGCGACTTCAAAGATTTTCGATCTGATTTCGACATCAAAGCAACTGTTCGCAATCGTAAGCAGGGTGCTAATGAGTCCTTTGAAAATTTTTTGGAAAGAGTGTTGATATTGAATGATAGATTGCAAGTGCCAAAGTGTGAGCAGGAACTGGTAGAAACTCTTATGACAAATCTTCATCCAGAAATTAAAATTGAACTACTACATTTAGATATCACTTCTATAACATCATTAAGGCGTGTTTTACAAAGACGTGAAAATTTTTATGAAAGCACCCAAATATTCCCAAAAACTCTAAAACCTACGTTCGCTCCGCGTCGACATATTTCAGAAGTAGAACAAAATAATAGTGTCGAAGAGGATTTAGAAGCATGTGAAATTCGTACTGATTTTACTGATACTAAATGTTGGAATTGTGAGGAAAAGGGGCATGTGTATAAGCATTGCGTAAAGCCTAGACGCGTTTTCTGTTACGGTTGTGGCCTCTTAGCCTTTTCTCTTCCGAATTGCCCGAATTGCAATAACCCGGGAAACAAGTCCAGGGATGCCTACAACAACAACAGCAGGCATCCCAAGCTCCAATTGAGGAATCACCAACCTCCAAATTAATAGTTATTTCGAAAAATGAATATATAAATAGTTTACCAATTGTCACAAAATTACATCAAATTTTGCCCTTTCATGAACGCATGAAAAATTATGTAAATATTCGTAATCAAATTTTTAAGAAAACTCGGTCTGCTTTGCTAGCCAAAAACTATTGGTCATCTGTTTGAGAAAAACAAAATTCAATTATTTCTTCAATCATATGCAAACCTGGAGATATAAGGCCATATGCGTCCGTAAATATTTTAGGTAGACAGATGTTAGGTTTGCTCGATTCGGGAGCAACTTTAAGCTGCATTGGTGGTAATTTAGCTGAAGAAATTAAGCGTTCAAATTTAAAATTAAAATATTTGAATTCCAATGTCCGTGTTGCAGATGGTTCCAAACAAAATATAATAGGTGTCGTTACTTTAGATGTTATATATAAGCAAGTCATTAAATCTATAGAACTTTATGTGATACCCACGTTAACACAAGATTTATATCTTGGAGTAAATTTTTGGAGAGATTTTGAAGTGGCTACTCATGTGATAGAGGGAATAAATAAAGATAGTGAGACACATTTTGTAAATGAAATTGATTCGCCTGAATTGGTTTCGAATAAACATAATTTGTCATATGATCAAAAGCAAAAACTTAGTGCGGCCATAAAAGCTTTTCCGTCCTACGAGGAAAATGGTTTAGGAAAAACTTCATTGCTAGAGTATGTTATAGATGTAGATCTGCAAAACCAATAAAGCAACGACACTTTCCGATATCACAGGCCGTAGAAAAAGTTATGGGTGTGGAAATTGATCGTATGCTTTCCATGGGAGTTATCGAAGAGTCCAGTAGTGCGTGGTCGTCACCAGTAGTGCTGGTGAGAAAACCAGGCAAAGTTCGGCTTTGTTTGGATAGTCGAAAGGTTAACAATGTGACAGTGAAAGATGCCTTTCCATTGCCGCACATTGAGGGCATTTTGAGCAGGTTACCTCGTGCCGAGTTCATCTCAAGTTTAGATTTAAAAGATGCTTTTTGGCAAATTCCTTTAGAGATGAACTCTCGCGAGAAAACGGCGTTCACAGAGCCTAACAGGCCTTTATATCAATTTACAGTGATGCCGTTTGGCCTATGCAATGCTCCTCAAACAATGTGTCGGGTGATGGACAAGGTTATCCCTTACCATCTCAGAGAGCGTGTTTTTGTATACCTTGACGACTTACTGCTGCTGTCAGAGGACTTCAATTCTCATATAACCCTTTTGCAAGACATAGCATATCACATTAGAAAAGCAGGACTAACGATCAACATATCTAAAAGCAAATTTTGCCTCAAGCAGGTTAAGTATCTTGGATACGTTATAGGGAATGGTACTTTAAAAACTGACCCAGAAAAAATTTCAGCTATAGTAGAATACCCCGAGCCAGAAACACTTCGTCAACTGCGTCGCTTTTTAGGCATGGCCGGTTGGTATCGGCGATTTATCGCAAATTACGCTGATATATCCCATCCGATGACTAATTTGTTGAGAAAAGACGTTAAATTTGAATGGGGAGAACAGACTAAAGAATCTTTTGAAGCTCTGAAAACAAAACTGACATCAGCACCGGTTCTAGCAAACCCAGATTTCAGTAAAGCTTTCATATTACAATGCGATGCAAGCAAATACGGAGTAGGTGCGGTGCTAGCCCAGTTGAACAAAAATAATGAAGAAATTCCTGTGGCCTATATGTCCCAAAAGTTAAACAAAGCACAACGTAACTACTCTGTAACTGAGCAAGAATGCTTGGCTGCAGTGAAAGCAGTAAAAAAATTTCGAGCCTATGTTGAAGGTCAGGAATTTAAGATTATTACTGATCATGCTAGCTTACGCTGGCTTATGAATCAGAGCGACCTAAGTGGGCGTTTAGCACGCTGGGCATTTAAGCTTCAGTCTTTTGCTTTCACGATCGAACACAGAAAAGGCAGTGCAAACATAGTTCCCGATGCTCTTTCACGCGTCAACGAAACTGATTCTGAATTAGTGTCTGCTTTAGAAATTGATAACGTGCCTGAAATAGATTTATTTTCCGTTGAATTTGATAGTGTTGAGTATGCTGACCAGCGTCAAAAATTAGAGCTCAATATAGACAAATACCCAGATTTCTTAGTTTCCGGTAAATATATTTACCACAGAACCGAATTTTATACTGGTGATGAAGTGCAACAAAGGCAATCATGCAAACTGGTGGTACCGAAAGGCTTACAATTAGATGTTATACGCAATGCTCACAATGGTGCAGTAAATGCTCATGGTGGTGTAGCTAAGACCATTGAAAAAATCCGAAGGTTTTTCTATTGTGCCGGTATTTTTCGCACAGTGCGTGAATACATAGCGCGGTGTGAAACTTGCAAAACTACGAAATATTCTACCAAAGTTCAAAGGCCACCAATGGGAAATTTTACACCGGTTGACCGAATTTTTCAGCGAATTTATGTTGATTTGATTGGACCATTTCCAAGATCAAGAAACGGCCACATAGGAATTCTGATTATCTTAGACCATATGTCGAAATTCACGTTTTTATGTCCGTTAAAAAAATTTACTAGTGCACCGATAATTAATTATTTAAAAACAAATGTGTTTGATACTTTCGGTGTGCCAGAATTTTTAGCAACAGATAATGGCAGTAGATCTGGCGAGTTTGAATCATTTTTAACTAAATGTGGTGTAAAACATACTTTTACAGCTTTATATTCGCCTCAGAGCAACAGCTCTGGGATGAAATGGGATGTCCACCTAAGCAGCGTCAATTGTGCCTTACGGAACTCGCTGCATCAATCTACAGGACAAAGTCCCTATTTTGTGCTATTTGGCCAACACATGGTAACCCATGGAGACAATTATCAGCTTCTGAGAAATATCAATATGCTTGATGAAGAGTTAGTTCAAACGCAACAACAAAGGCTTGATAAATTATCGCTTGTTTGCGAAACCGTTCGCAATAACCTTCAGCAATCATATAATACCAATGCTAAATTTTACAATATGAGATCTAAGCCAGCAACATACAAAATTGGTCAACTAGTTTTACGACGTAATTTTACGTTAAGCAATAAAGCCAGGCATTATAATCAAAAATTAGCAAAAACTTATTTAATAGCCAGGGTACGCGATAAACTTGGAACATCTTATTATGTTTTAGAAGACCTAAATGAAAAGTTGATAGGTACCTTTCATGCAAAAGACATGCAGTTTATCTAACACATTTTTTTAAAGTTCATTTTCCAGAATTTGGTTAAACTCGTAGGATACTCATTAATCAAATCTGTTTTATGATGAACTTATGTATATCTACAGTAATTTGTTTTTTGTGAGTACCGGTATTGAAGTTTACTTTTATTATTGTATTTAAAGAATGGTAATGCTTGTGTACATTACACTCAAAAGTTATAACAATCACGTTGACCAACCATTTCGCCCAAGATTTATAAGAATGGCTGATCCTCGATCATTTCCGGCAAATGATATTTCTTTTCTATTCTGGACACCACATGGTGAAGTAGTTTAAATTGTCAAAGTTTGCTAGTTTTCCACATAAAGTGGCACATAAAAGTGATCTCTATTGGTTCACAATTCTTAGTAACAAAGTAATATACTCTGTTACAATCAATTGTTAATAATTGCTGGATTCATACCCAATTAATGAAAAAGGTGCGTAAATTATCAAATAAAGTAATATGGATATCATAGGTTTTGGGAGCTACTTTTAATTGATGGTAATGCCAATAATTTTGGCTGGTATTCAAATTGGCTCTTTTGCGCATCAGAAACCTACATCAACTTCATATGCATTCAGTCTCTCTTAAGCGTGTGGAACAGCAAGACAAAAACAGGTTACAGAAACGACAATACAAAAGAAAAAAAAAATCGTACAAGAATAAGTTTTAAACATGCAGTTAACAAAAACAATTAAAGTCTAAAATGTTAAAGGCAAAAACTTAACTAAAATCAGTTTAAAAGTGAAAAAAAAGGAAAAGGAAAAAAAAATCTATATATTTTTCATTATATCACGCAGCCAGCCGTAAATCTAAAATTTTAAACATAAAAATAAGATGAGTTAAAAATGTGATGAAAATGTATACATACTAATGTTATGCACTAAACGACGGAAAATATATATATATATATATATATTACAAGTCAATTAAATTCTAAATTAAATATCTATAATATGTTTATGATATACTAACCACTAAATTGCACTAAATAGTTTAGTAGGTTTATTATCTTAAAGCAAGTGTTAAATTTAATAATTAAAATAAGCTTAAAAATAATTACTTAAATTAGTATAAAAACATTCATAAAGACCTTAAAACTAGTGAATATTAATAATCAATACATAATATATAAGCAGCTTAATTTTGGTATACCTAAATAATTAGCCGTAGTGAGAGTACATGCACAAAATGAATTTATTTATTTACCATCTACCGGGTTGATACCCTTACAGATTACATTACTTAACCTAGGATTTTATAATTTATTTATTTATTTATTATCTAGCGACACAAAGTCTTACTTTCTAGTCAGATTACCCTCACAAAACACAACAAAACACATTATCACACTTATACAGAATGATCCCATTAAAACAGTGTAGCATAAAAAATTAAGATACAATAAATAATTATACAAATCCACTACGAACAAACAAATAATTATACACAAGAGAACAAAAAAAATAAAAAATAAATTATACAATTTTACTTAAGAATAAGCAGGAGATTAGTTTTAAAAGTTTCTCTATCCTGACTAAAGTCAATGAGATCACAAACAGAGTTAAATGCAGGAATTATTGACCACCTCGTTGCCACCATAATTAGTTCTATGATAAGAAATATAAAATAGGCCACGTTGCCTTATAAGCCTCTCAGGCGCGTAGATTTTAAAATGGCTGAGTATTGAAGCACAATCAATATGAGCTAATTAGATAGTATTTTCTTCTTAATTGAAGTGTTTTCAATCCAAAAAGAGAGCACCTGTCAAGATATGTCGGAGCAAAATTCCAATTAAGTTTATAGGCGCATAACCTTGTAAACCTTTTTTGTACATTTCCAATCCTTTTAATGTGCGAATTATAGTGAGGATCCCAAATTATGCAACAGTATTCTAAATTAGACCGAACTAAAGAAATAAAAATAGATTTTAAAGTGTATGGATCTTTAAAATCTTGAGTGTTTCTCTTCAAAAATCCCAACATAGCATTTGATTTGGAAATTATCCTATCATAATGAGTAAAAAAACTAAGCTTTTCATCAAATAAGACCCCTAGATCCAGTTTATTAGTTACTCTACCCAAGATATTGTTTGAAATGGAATATTCAAAAGAAATTTTATTGCGGAGCATATTAAATGACATGACGTTACATTTACCAATATTGAGATTGAGTTTATTTTCAAAGCACTACCCTTGTAATTGATTAATATCCTGCTGCAAAAGTAGACAATCCGCAAGAGAGTTAACGGATTTTAGAATTTTAACATCATCCGCATACATCAAACAATGGGAATGTGTGAAACAGTTTGGCAAGTCGTTAATAAAAAGGAGGAAAAGTAAGGGTCCAAGATGTATAATCTTATTTTATATATTTTTAATCTCGGCAAAAATAATTTGAAAATGAACTAAACTAATGAATTATTAGATATAAAGTAAATTCAATTAAATACCTACTAAAGGTTAATACTGTGTTAGTGTTTTAGCCATGTTAACACAAAGCTGTTAAGTTAACGAAAGCTTTTTGGAAACATGGTCAAGTGGGCAAAATGCTAACATAAGTGATTACTCTTGGTGTAGTACACCTACGCTGCGGCGAAGCTATCTATATGTAAGATAACGCAGTTCACACTTTCTCTCTTTCTCTTTGATTTGCAGATTTTTTTTATTTTAATTTTTTTTTGTAAAGCATAAGCGATCATCTTGCAAGAGCGGCTTACGCATTTTAGTTTTAGCGAAGATAATATTACATGCAATGCAATGTAACTCAATTTCATTTTTGGTTTCACATTGTTTTGCTCTTTATTAAGACTCTCTAATTTTCTTTCTTTAAAGTGGATAATATATCAATTTTTAAGTGTTGGAAAATGGAAGAATTGTCGCGATTAAATATTTAATTTTTTTGTGTATTACATTTTTATTAAGGGTAATATAAACTGAAATCATTAACAAAAATGTCAATTTTGCGTTAAATTAGAATAAACTAAGCTATGAATTTTGATATTATAAACAAATTTGTAAACTGTTAATTTAAATATGATTTTTTTTTTAAAGTAAAGATTCTGTTAACACAATGAGTATGAAATAAATTTTATAAGATGCGAATGTAGTCAACCCATTGGTTTTGCTTTGGCTGGGGCGGGGGAGAAGGTAAAATCTCTCGCAGTAATGGTTGGGTAGGGAAAAGTGATATCGGTGGCACCGTAATAACACATGGTGTCATCGCATGGAGTGTCAATATTGTTTTTTTTTTTTTAATTTGCGGATTTGGTAGTTTATGGAATTGTGCATAAGTATTTTATTTTTATGATCATAAGGCGTAATGCACAAGGTGTAAAGAGTACGAACTCTACCCAATACGACGAGCTCAAGCCTGGAACCGAAATCATGCACACACGCTCCTTACACGCATTACATTTCCGGTCTATGACACGAGAAGAACAACAAAATGAAAACAAAGAAGCAATCAAAGTGCTGTCAAGCACATCAAGAAACGTAGCTATTTTATTTTCTGGGGGAACAAATGCGAGAAAACACCCCTATTACATATGCATTTCTTTTCAATAATAGCACTGAAAAATATATTTGCTTAAATTTATTTATAAATATATTGAGAATGTTATTAATTTCATTTCAATAAACAAAGTTTCAATAAGAAAATGCCGATATTTGTTAATCGCTATAAATAAATGGTCCCCTTTAAATATATTGTTACTACGTTATTATTTAGCCACTTTGACAATCTCGAACTACGTCAATACAAAGATGGCGGACATGCGCAATACTTTATCTGTAGTTCTTTGTATCATGATAGCCATCAACTCTAGCAAGGTTGCCATCTGTTCTAGTTGCTTCTTATTTATTTAAATATTCATTCGTGTTCCACAGTTTGTCGAAATGCACCATAGAAATAAAACGAGTTTTTTGCTTCGCCAGAAGCTAGTGTTTTTTAACTGAAGGGTGGCTATTTTCAAAACCAAATGATCAATTACTCATGACTTTGAAATCGATCAATTATTAGATTATTTAATTATATTGCATTAATTAAACTTATTTGGCCATACTCCGCCATAGTTAGTTAATTAATTTTATGATCTATTAAATTATTACATGAATTAAATTGCGAGCTTTAAATAGCCTACTGCTTTTAAATGTCTTATGATTAAGTATCCAATTTGAACGTTCAACTTGTTTTATATAATTCAAATTAATGAATTCTAAATGTGTGAAATCATATGCGACTTTAAACATTGAGTTGATCACAGCTTAATCTTTTAAAGACTACTGAAGAAGAAATGTAGTGATATCCGAAACAGACTGTCTAGTAAACCTCTGCACAAGTGCGCTTGAAATGCATTTCAGAACACTGATTTGTGGAGCAAGCGTTGGTTATGTTCGGCTTTCATTAATTAGAACAAACGTAACACTACAGAGAGCAAAACACAAACAAAAGAAAACCGAATCAATGTTATGCTTGAGTCGACAGAGAAGAGCGCAGCAGAACGAAATGACTTGAAAGTCGCGTGAGCAAAACACAAACAAAAGAAAACCGAATCAATGTTATGCTTGAGTCGACAGAGAAGAGCGCAGCAGAACGAAATGACTTGAAAGTTATGTGATCAACAGCAGAACGCTTGGAGTTATGATGTGTTGTTTAGGTTTCGTAGTTTCTGCATTTCCTTCTGAAGTAAAAATTATCTAAAACGCCAAAAAAAGGGATTTTCTTATTATTTATTGAAATTATAATAAGATACTTTTTTATTTATTATAAAAATTTATTTTTTGAAGCGAAGCTTTTTTTAATTTTTACAATATTTAGTTCAATAAAAGTTATTAAAGAACTAAAAATAAATATATTTTTAAGTACCAACAAAAAAATTAATTAACTTTTATTGTGTTGCTTATGGGGATATTTTATTGTTGTTTTTGCTTTTACTATTGGTGGTAGTTTTGTTGATTATTGTTTCTTGCATTCTTATGATGTTGGATTGTTGTTATTGTTGTTTTTTCTGCTGATGATTATAATGATTATCAATTTGTAAATATGATTACTAGTAATGATGTGATTTCGTTTGTTGTTGGCGTTGTTGTTTATGGTAGTATTGGTGTTGTTGTTGGTCTATTGCGATGATGTTTATGATTTTCATTGTTATTATTTTGTGGTATATCTTAGTAAAACTGAATGATCTACTAGAAAAATGCGATTTCGGAGGGTATTTCTTCAATAATTTCAAATCAAATTTTGTAGAAATATTTAAGGTAACTCAAAATTAACGCCAGTATTTTATGCCAGGGCCTTAGTCAGTTAGTTTTTTCAAAATTCAAATATAGGGACAATTATTTGTTTCATTTCAATTTTACGTTTAGTTTTTTATATTTTATATACAGCTGAGAAAAGAATAATAGCAGTCGTCTTATATTCAGATATGTTTGGATAAATAAAACTAGTCTACAAATTTCATATCTGGTAAACCCATTCTTATTCGTATATGTGCGTTTAACCCTGGTTTCAAATCTGCACTCAGTTTCCTCCTATATTGTTACATTTTAAATTTACAGGGTGTTTAACTTTTTGGCACGTGTTTAGTATTATTGATCTAGAATCTGAACTACTCACCATAAAATTAAAAATATCCTTTTGTATTTTAGAAAAAATATCAGCTCTTCAATCCATATATCAACACTATCGTGTCATGTGCGGTAGCGGAGCAAAAATTTTGAGATTATGCAACGAAATATCAACAAATTTTGTATCTTTTGTTTTACGATAATCGCCAGTGAGCTCAGCCATTTTGCAAAAACCTCCAAAACTAATGTTTTTCGTAAATGTATTGGCTCGTGTAATAGTTTTTGCAAACTTAAAATAAAAAATTATGAAACAAATAATTTTACCTATATATTAATTTTGAAAAAAATTTAATCAAGATCCCCTCCCATGGGTAAATCCTGACTACGGCCCTGGCATAAAATACTTTTCTAGTACCTTAAATATTTCTAAAAAATTCGAGTTAAAATACCCTCCGAAATCAAATAAAATAATACTTAAATTTGCAAAATATCACGATTTGAACATAAAAATCGAAAATATGCGCATATAATATGCACTTAAAACTCTTAAATATTCGCTAAAAAAAGGTAAAATATGCAATTAAAAATATTTTTCTTATTTTTTATTATCGTTTAAAAAATAAATATTGCATTTAATTAAAAAAAAAAACAATTAATTTTTAAATACATATAAAATTAATTTATAAAAAAAATAAAGTGCATTTAAAAGTACCTAATAATTCAAAGTTATCTTTTTCCAAAATATTTCGTATTGAATTTTAATGGTTGCAAATCAAAAAAAAGCAAAATATGCAAAAACCACATGAATTTATTGTATAAAAAATATACGCAATTAATATGCAAAAATAAGCATTTTTTGTAAAATATGCAAAACCATGCATTTATTACAAAATATTTAAAAATATGCACTAACTATTGAATGCCATTTAGAAGGAATTTTCATGATTCGCAAAGATAACTTAACCATTTGCGCTTTAAGATGCCCAGTAAAAACTTGCATTTGCATGAAATTAGTAGCCCTTAATCTCTTTGCCAATGTTCTGCTACGTTAGGTGGGATCGATGCTTTTCTCGCTGTTATCAATTAATTTTGTTTTATAGAACGAATAACATCGTGTTCTGGTGAAGCAAGCGGCGAACAAGTTCTGCTTTGAAGCCGACGAGTGCTCTGCACTGCTCGGTTCTTGTCGTTTAATGAATTGGTTATGTTCTGCTTGACTTAACAGAGTTATGTTATGTTCTGAACTCAGCACTGTTGGCTCTACTGTTGTAGAAAAAACGAGCGCATTTGTGCAGAGGTTTACTGTCTAGTCAGTTAACTGATTTACTGTCTAGTCATAGAATAAAGAGATAAGGAAGCAGTGTTTATTTAGCTCACACACATTGTATGTGTGAGGAAGTACATCTCTGATTTTGAGCAAGCATTTTGTGGCCATTCTAAATCGAAAAAGTAAACACCACCAATTATTCGCCAACTACTGCAAGTGAAATAAAAAATTGTTATTTAAAAGTGATTGTCATTGCTCTAAATTATTGAATTAATGTCTTAATAATAAAACAGAATATATTTAAAATGCGTTGTATAGTGAAAAATTGTGAAAATCAGCAATATCTTTACAATAAGCTGATTTCATTTCACAGGTAAGTGTATTCAAACTAAAACAAATTTTCAAAAGAAATATTGTTATTTATATAAAAGTGATTGGTGAAAAGGTTGCATTCACACGCTCAGAAATCTTGGAATTAATTTTAAGCCAAGCTTTGGAATCATGGATTTTTTAATATATTTTTGATTAAAACTTATACTTTTAAGTATATTAAAAAATTGATATAATTTTATCTGTATTAAAGTATAATAAAAATTGTACTATATACAAGTTATAATACAAATTTTCTTAAAATATAATACAAATATCTATCAAGCATCTGTCAAATTGTCATTCTGATTCTGAAATCTGACATTGTCAAAATAAAACCTAAAGAAATAGTTTTTGTTAACGAAAAACCGTATGTTATAAAAGAAACTTTAAATGAATAAATATTTTGCTATTTTGCTATGGTCAACCAAATATTTTCTTTTTATTTCACTTGGAATTTTAAAAGTAAGTAAACATTTAAAAGATTTATAGCTTTATTCCATAAATGTTCCATAAATTAATTCCATAAATGTTGATTTTTCCTTTCACCTTTTCAGGACAGTATGTATTAAATGTTATACATCTTGTATTACTGTTTAATACAATCTGTATTACTATTTAATACAATTTGTATTACTATTTAATACAATTTGTATTAATATTTAATAAAAATTGTTTTATTCGTATTACTTTTTAATAACTGAAGTATTACACTTGATTACAAATGTTTTAAAATATAAACCAGAATAGTATTGTTCTAAACTTAGTTTCTATTCCAATTCTGTATTAGAATTTAGTATTATGGGATTAGAATTCAATTTTAATATTTGACATATATTAGATTCTAATGCAATTCTGGTGAGGTCATATATACAATACAGTTTTTATTAGATTTTAATCCAAGATTTCTGAGCGTGCAATTTCTAAAGGTTACATGCATTTATTATATTCCAAATATCATTATATGTTTTTATTTCAGATTTCCAAAACTATTAGATTTAAAACGTCTGTGCATTAATGCCCTTAAAATGCAGCAAACATTTTTTCAAGCGATTTCATATCATCAAGTCGATCATTCATACCTTGACGACAAAAAATATGACAATTCAAGTACTTAGAAACTTATGCTTGCAAAAAACTAAACAAGTAGACACAAATTAGCCCAACAGTAAACCTACCACTATTTGTACATTTTACCTGCTGTAATTGTTTTTTGAATTTTTAATTATTATTATATTGAAATAAATTCTATGGCCCATTATCATAGTCAAAATAAAAGTCGACTCTAAATTTAGTGCAAGCTTTTTGACAACATATTATATTGAAAAACTGTCAAAAATGCTTATACTAAATTTAGAGTCGACTTTTATTTTGACTATGATAATGGGCCTATGCAATTTTCGTGAAAGAAACCACGATTAAACCACGAACTAAATAATCAATATTGTCAAATTAATAATAGAAAAACATAGCCCGAGTCCAAAGTGAATTTTGTTAATAACATTCAAATGAATAAAAAAATTGGCTCATTATTCTGAATAACGAAAATGAATAATTGAAATTAACAATTTTTTTTTTGCAATGCATTCTTAAATGCATTCTTTTTCAGCTCTGAATATACTTAAATATTTAGTTTTGAATAAATTTAAACTTTTCTTTGGTTTTCTGTAAAATCTCTTTAGGAAAATCGAATAATTTTGAAGTAGAGGTTGAAATTCTGAATTTTTCGCATAAAACAAACGATTTTAAAAATATAAAAGTTGAAAATTTGTATTTGTCAAAATAATTACTCCCAAGAAATCGTAACAACTTAACTGAATATTATTTCCTAATTTTTTTTACTACCTATTTTTGCACTAACAAACACTTTCAAATATATATATACATTTTTCAAAAGAAACAGAACAGTTTATAATGGTTCTACGATTTTAATTGACTTTTTATTAAAGAGTTTAAAAAAATACATGAAATTCTTAAGTATTTTTTTAATAAGTTGAATAATTAAATAATTTTTTAATAAAAAAACAACTCTTATGTGAAATAAGAAAAATAAAATAAAAAAGTCTTATTTTTAAAAATTATTATTTGTCAAAGTGGGTACCGACTCAATGTATTTTGAAGTATTTTATCAACTACATGTTTTTAAACAAGTATTTCATTTACTTGTTTTGAAAAATAAGTTTGTTTGATCCTATAGGGATATCAAAAAACGCAACGCAACAGTTTTTATATCAAACAAAATAATTTTAAATCTTAAAGTTTTTAATTTTTATTGAATTTGTTTCTGTATTTTTTAAATAAACTTGTTTTTTTTACAGAATCAATAAAATCGGATGAAATTACAAAGGTAAATATTCTCATATTACACACAATATTCTCTCTTTGCCTCGAACGAACGTGTTTTTGTTTTGTTCTCAGTGATTGTTTATAAATAGAGTCTTAAATTAGATTGCTAATATGTTCTTAACAATTTTTAAAAAACTATTTCTAAATCTCCAACCACGATAAAAAAATAAAAACAAATAATAAAAGCGAAACTATATTTTTTCACAACTTTTAAAGTAAATATTGCATAAATAGCAAAGCCTTCTAAATTACTACGGTATAAAAAAAATAATATCAACATATATAATCATAAACAGAAAGAAAAGAAAAAACAAACATTAAAACGATAAACCTCTGACACACGCTTGTGCCAAACTGCTCTTCTGCTTTCTTGTCAACATCCGTGTCTTTGCTGCTTACTATTTTCGTGTTCATATCTGTACCACCCACACTCTTCATCTCTTCTGTTAATTATCACGCTCTATACTGTGTGTACACTAATTACGATGCCACCTTCACCACGTTTGACCCGTCAACACTTGCAGCAGCATTTCACTCGCAACAACAACAAATATGATGGCACGCCAAAACTGGTGAGAGGTGAATTTTTATCTGTCTCTTCGTGCTCAGCTACAAGAAATGGAGGAGCGGCTGAGTGCGAACCTAAGAAATTAAATTTGACAGCTTGAAGATCGGCTACTATCTCATTACGACAGCTCGCTCAGGAAACTTTTTGATGATATTACGAATATACGAATCATGAGATCCTCAATGTTGAAAGTCACAAACTTTTGCAAGCTGCGATTGCCTGTAAACATCAAAAGAGCATAATTAATGCGTTCTCGTCTCATGGCACTGTATTTATCAGGACTAAAAAAAATGCTGAAAACATTCGCATCGATAGTGTGGAGGTCTACACAACACAATTCTCAATGCTGGCTCGGATATCATTGCAGTTGATATTAAACTATGTTCCTTCTGCTTTATTATTTATATGTATGTTTATTGCTATATTTATTTTATTTTTTATTTCATTTTATAATTTTTTTTCTGTTTTTATCTCTATCTAATTACTTTTCTTCTAATTTTTTCTGTCTATTTTCTTACTTGGCTATAATGATCTCTCTTTTTGTTCGGGCTATAGTGTTTTACCACCTGGTGGCGCTGAGGAAAATCCAAAACAGTCGATGTGGCTTCTCTATCAATGCTCGTAACTTAAACATGGCCAAACTAGATTACATTAAATATATTTTTGAAAGCTCTTTAGTTGATATCATTTGCATTTCGGAAATTTGGCTATGCAGTGATAATTGTAATTTTATTTGCGACATTAATATTTATAAAATTTTTAGAAACGACCGTTTTACAAAAAAGGGTGGAGGTGTCGCAATCTACTGTAAAAATTACCTAAATGCTCATATTGTTAGTCGTTCTTGCGGATCTGGAATTGAATATATAAATTTATGTATATCGGACTATAACAATAAAATACTTGTGTTTTGCGTGTAAAATCCGAATAAATGTCATTCTGTTGAGCCATTGTTTTCTGTATTGTCTAATTATATTGTTGATTGTGACTTTGTTTTGCTGAGTGGTGATTTGAATATCAACCTTCTGTCTAATGACTTACCAAGACAACAACTGGATGAGAAAATACCGTCCTTAGGTTTAGCAGTTGTGAATGATACCATACCGACGAGGTTTTCTAACAATACCACTCCTATTTAGACTATTTTATTGTCTCCGATACATCCGTAATTTTTCTATTTAATCAATATCTTTTATATCTGATCACGATTTCATTTTCTGTTCTTTAAATGTCAATCTATCTCGTTAAATTATAACTAATACTTTCTTGTATCGTGATTTCAAACACATTTATTGTGCGTCTCTTTTTCGTGATGTATCTTTGCTATCATTGAATGATTGTTGGCTTCACGCAAACATTTATGATAAGCAAAATTCACTTTTGGAGCCAATTAAATATTTATTTGATAAACATGTCCCTTTACATTCTTGTAGTGTTCAAAATATGTCTTGTCCTTGGTTTACGATACATGTTCTGAGTGCATTTAAAAAAGAAACAAATTTAGAAATATATGGCGAAGAAATTTGTGCTCTTATAACTGGGAAGTACACAGACAAGCGAAAAATGAGGCAATTCTTTTAACGAAATAGGCTAAAACTTAGTACTTCTCGGCCAAACTTGATCTTTTCCTTCAAACAAGAATGCTTGTTTTTAAGAATGTCTGCAAGCGTAACTCCAGTTAGTATTAGGCGTTAGTTGGTTATACAATTTATTCTACCTTTGATAACCTACTCTGAGGTGGTATATAGTAAACTCATCGTCCCAGTTAAAACTTCAAATAGCAATCAATTACGCAACACGCGATGAGTATGGCCTTCGTAAATTTGATCACCTGTATAGTTTCCGGAATGCAATACTTGGATGTTACTTGACAGCTAATCTCAATGCCAAAAACTGTATGTACCTGCGTAAGTTAGTTCCTGAAAAAACACCTGGATATCTTTATGAAAAACTCCAGCTTTGTATGTCCAGAAGAAGCCATGTTTTAATAGTTTCGAGGCACAGCTCGCCAATATCTTCTGAACTGTTCTTCATCAACGCAATTAGGTAGTGGAATTCTCTACCACGGAGGCTTAGGAAAACCACTGGGAGAGGTTCTTTTAGGCAATCTATTTTATTTTTTTTCTCTACTCTTTAGTATCTTTATACTCTTGTTATACATACTTTTTCTAATGATTTTTGTTTTTCACTCAGTCTATGCATTCTATTCTTAACTTATTATATTTTTAAGAGCATTATTGTCATATTAAAGTTATATGCCTTTAAATGAGTTTTTATTATAAGATTTAAATAAGTTAATCATTTTAAAGTTTTATGTTTTACTATAAAAGAGCATAGCTCTTAGTGTACTTATATTTACACCTATACGAATGCATTGAATTGAATTGAATTGAATTGAATTTAAACATATGTAAAACGACATCAAAGCAATAAAAATGGACTAAAATGCTCTAGAAACAATCTTTACAAACAAAAGTACATATAAAATAAGTTGAGTCAAGCCCATGAAGAAAAATAAATAATAAGAAATCTAACAAATTGTAAGGAACAAAATTTCTGTGTAATTTTATCCCACATGTGTTCTTACTTTTCTCCTTACCTTTCTTTAGACTTGCCCTCAGCTGGCGACTGGGTCGCTCACGCAGGCGACATAGAGAATTTGAACCCCACCGGGATTATAAACGACAACACTGAGACATGCCCAAAGGGCTGACATTGTAATCCATAAAGAACAACAAATTCTTATCTTTTATTCTTATTTTTTAATGTTACCATGATTTACGAATTCTAGAATATAGTATTTAAAATATAGAATGTAAGCACAAATGAAAAGCCGATAGAACAAAATAAAAGATGTGAATTACCAAGGAACTTACTTCGAGTGTATTCATTCATAGAAGAACTAGTCGTGGGATACATCTTTGGGCGTAGGAATAAACCCTAACATAATTAGGATAATTAAATAACTACGCGTTATAATAATTTAAACAACTTTAATTATAATAAATAAATAACATGTAGGTACAATATTTGAATTATCATCTGAAGAAATAAATATAATTAAGTTTATTAAAAATATTCTAAACCTTGGCTAGTTCAATAACATAGCATGTGAATTAGGGTAGGATATATATAGTACTACGAAGGCTCTAAACGTTTCCAAATTAAACAAGAATACCCAATTTTAGGTATTACCAACAGCTTCCGTAGGGTTACGTTGTGGGTAGGTTTCCTACCTTGGTGGCTCTCTCATTAATATGTTTTCTTTTTATTTTTTTTCATGCACCGCGACGATAACGGGCACATACACGCAAGCAAGCAGCTGGCCAGAGGGAAACATGAGACCAAGTCACAAGAACGGGAACATTATGCGATATTTGAGAAGGTTCGACAACAAGAGAGGAAGTTACCAACAACGAAAGCTCACGAGAAGAAGCCAGCCTAATATAAAAGAGGAAACTTAGACGAAATCGTGGCTTTTTGTTTTCGATTGTGCTGAAGTGAAGACGTAGAAATCGCGGTAGTATTCGTTGGTGGGAGAAAGCGCGACAATTAGCAGCGACGTTTTCATTTGTACAGCAAAGCAACGACTACGAAGCGACTGCGCAGTGAAGGGAAACGTCGACAGCGGCCGAGACAGGACGCACCGCAGCAACGATGACATCAGCAGAGGACAGGAGGATTTTACTTTAAATGCGGGAACTGCGACACCACTGCGGAGCAGCAGTAACAAACTTCTACAGCAACTAGAATTGAAGAACAAGGGACAGGAGCCTATTAAAGTATCCATTTTTTGCTTTCTTTAAAACCTATATGATTATTTTATTTCATTGAACTATTTTAAAACGCGTGAATCAAGGTACGTATTGGAATATCTCAGAGGGACCACGGTAAGGTGGAACTCACCCAGTTAAGTGAACAAAATAAGAATAGATAGTGAACTAAAAGTGTAGAAACGGAATCGTGAGCAAGAATCTACCCAAATATAAGAGATTAGAGTGAACGGAACGGGCTAATGTGGGCAGAACCGCACCCGAACATTAGCTCCTCTGCCCAATTCCGGGAAAGTAAGCTAAGGGAAGAAGTTACAACGTAACTGCAATAATTTATGAAACAGCAACTTCAACGGGACCAGGGGCCTGCTTCACGAATTCGAGTCAGGGTAATTCGATATTTCGGACTAAAGGCGGGCTAATGTGGGCATAACCGCACCCATCCTAGGTCTCTTTCATCCCATTTCGGGGTCAAGAATTTGGTCAGTAGGACACGTCCACCACTGGACATCTAGTGTAGCGTTCAAGGGTATATTTATGTTGTTAAGGATAAATCACTGCGGGGTTGATCGAGAGTGAGTTTTATAGGAAATAATTTAGGTATTTCAGACGGTTCGAGAGTTGAGTAACACCAAAAGGGAACCAGCCCGGTAATTTCGTGTTCAAGGTCCGGGCTAATGTGGGCAGAACCGCACCCGGTCTTGAACTTAGAATTGTAATTCGGGAGCGAAAAACATCTAACTATGTACTTGAACCCTAGTCAGTACCACGGCAACACCCCCTTAACTTCTGCTCGACTAGAACCAGTCAACCGCCACCAATAGGGATAGGGTTCACTTAAGAATTAAAGTTATCTAATCGTGGGAATAACCTGAGAACTGGTGCGACCACCGCACCCCAATACTTACCTTGCAATTTAGGCGTATTTGACTTAGCGTTTAAAAGTTTATTAAAGTTAAAATAAAATACTTAATTGAACAAATTTAAATTAACATTTGAATTTTATCATTAAAATTTACATTTTTTTTCCATAAAATACTCGGCTAAACGCATTTAAGGTAGCATGTAAGGGTTATTAACGATTTAAATTACCTTTTGAATGTTTATTAGGCATTTACATTACCATAAAGTATTCGGCCGAACGAATTTAAATTACGATTTGAATGCTTATCTGGCATTTAAGTTATTGTAAAATACTCATCTAGGCTAAGTAGTCATAAGTTAAAACTTGTTAGATAATAAGCATATTCAGAGATTTGTCAATAAAAAATTATTGAGTTCCGAAACCGCTGTTTTTGATTTGGTGTCCGTTTCCATAGGAAACGTTTACAAATTCTTGTATCGAACCCTGGGTCCAGCGAGCAAAACCTCGGCCGGAAAAATGGGTCGTTACAAAATACAAGGAACGCAGTACTGTTTCATAAAAAGAAATATTTGAAAATGACTTTCTCTGATTTCTTATTGAACTTTTTTGTCTTTACATGGGAAGGAAAGTAAACAGGCCTTCTAAAAAAGCACCTATTTTAACAGTTAGAAACGAAGTGCAGGACTGATTAAAGAGAGCCTCTACCACTCATCCAAAAAAAAAGGCCATAACATTTTCCCATTTCATACAAAAAAGAAAGTATACTTGTACATGATTGCGGAAGGGCTATGAAGTCTATACGCAGTCCTGCTAAAAGCGCTTCGAGCCCCTGATAATGGCTACTGGGCAATATATATTTTTTTAAAAACTCGTTACTTTTACATAACAAAAAAAACTAATGAAGCAAACCGTTCGACAAAAACTTCACAAGACATTTATTTTAAAAGCGTATAAACGAATTATATTTGTTAATGTTTAGGTTAAGGTTAGGTAAATAGGGTTGTGCACCGTTACCGGCGCTTCCGCGGGGGCCTATAGGTCCATTGCGAATAACTTTTTTTTATTTTCATCGCAGTACCATAATAACCATCATTATTTCGATTATTCCCCAAACCAGCCTGTGCTTTTTATGAACCTCCAAATGTCATATTATTTGCTTCTTTCCTTCTTCCTGTTTTGTTTTTAGCGCAAACAGGTTTCTATAGAGCAAATTATCGCATTTTCTTTCTACATCTGTTTTAACGCTACTGCAAAAACTCTAGTGCTTATAAAACTTTTCAATTCGTTGGTTCTACAAAATCAGGGCTGCAAAGTTTCTACAGTACAGTGTCTTTAAACAAAATAAACTGTTTTTCATTAAAAGTATTTAAGTTCATTTTTCTCCTTTTACTTTTATCTATATTGCAAAACTTTCTATTAAACTGAAAATGATCTGCAATTTCCGAAACTGCGCTGTAAAAGTTGAATCAGACCGGCTGGTTACTTGCTGGTTGTGTGATTCATTTTTTCATATCAAGTGTGCAGCGTTGCCTGCGAGGATCTTCGATGCACTCAACGAAAGTAAGGGACTTCGTTGGTCATGTGAAGATTGCAGGTTTACAAACGTTGAGATCTTTAAACTTATTAGACAATCTCGGAAAGGTTTTTTGGAGGTGGCTAAGGATCTAAAGGTAGCACAAGATAGAATGAGTGAATACGAAGATTTGTTTAAAAAGTTTAAAACTATGGATAAAGCTTACAATTCTCCAAAACGTAAACTTTCAAACAAAAATCTTCGTAGTTCAGCTAAAACTACTGATATAGCCATGCCATCGCCCAATAATAATACTGTTCTACCTTCTACTGTAACTGTTTTCCCTAATGTGAACATACAGCTTGAAGATCAATAACTGGAGCTGCCAATACTGATCAAATGACTGATAATATCGCACCAACTAAGGTCGCTGCGTCAGCTAATCAGATTTCTCTTTCTGTTGAAGCTATACCAATCATAGAGGAAAATGCTGATTCTCCTTGCGTTTCTGGCACAAAAAAAAACTTACGCTGTAACTTGTATTGCCTCAAATGTGGTCTCTGCACCTTCTCAAATTACTTCGGTTTCTACAGGAGCGATACCGAAACAAATATCGAACAGCAGTATCAAAGCCCCTGTTCATAAAGAACTTTTTGATTATTGAGCCTGCAAAATCTATATTTGTTTCTCGTTTTGCAGCTGATACATCCGGTGAAGACGTGTTATTCTATATAACTCTAAGCTGAATGTTGTAAATAAAAATATCTCTGTTTACAAATTAAATTTTTCATACGAGCGTATTACGTCCTCTGTATGATAAAAACTCTTATAATTAAACGAAGTGTTGGTTGCTTTGTAGCTTATTGATGACTGATTCATTTCAATATAGTAGATTTGGTACAAAGAAGCACGATGTACATAAGTGAGATTAACAGTAAAAGAGAGTAAGTGATATAAATGACAAAAGATATATAATGAGTTGCCATATTATTTAAAGAAATTCATTTTTTGTTATACAATTTCAAATACAGTTCAAATTAAAAATACTGATAATTAATAAGGTATAGCAAAATTAAAGTTAAAACGTATAAATTGATCTCCTGCAACATGCTCCGCCCGTTGAAAGGATCGTCTTTCAAATGTATTCGATTTGTGGTAGCGGCGCTATTTTGTGAATAGGTTGACGTAAAAAACCCTTCTTTGTTCGAAGATCCACTACTCTAACTTTGCCGTCTGCGCCAGAAACAGTTGAAGTAACTCGTGCCAATAACCATTGCTGCGGAGGGATATTATCTTCATGGACGATAATTAACTGTCCAGTTTTAACCTTAGGTTTATCTGAAAACCATTTAGCTTTCTGTTGAAGTTGAAGTACATAGTCACGTAGCCAGAGTTTCCAAAATCGCTGCTTCAAATAAGCAACACGCTGCCAACGAGATAAATAAGTAATCTTAGCATCAGTAAAATGTTCATCTGGAGCTGCCATAAGCGTTGAACCAATCAACAAGTGCGCTGGTGTTAGCGCCTCACCATCGTTTGGATCATCAGACATCTGGAATAAAGGACAAGAATTTAATATGGCTTCAACTTCAGTTAAAATTGTTTGAAGTTCCTCATATGTTAAGTTAGCCTGACTGATGTTTTTGTATAATAATGACTTAGTCGACTTAACTGCTGCCTCCCAGAGACCGCCAAAGTGCGGTGCTCTAGGAGGAATGAAACAAAATTCAAATCCGGTCTTTGTACAGTAAGATAAAATATCAGAAATAGCGTTCTCGCTGAAAAGAGTTAGTTCAAAATTTACTAGCTTTGCTTGAGCTCCTACAAAATTTGTTGCGTTATCGCAGAACATGCGTCGAGGAACCCCACGACGAGCGATGAAGAGTTTGAGACATAACCAGAAGGCATTTGTTGATAATTCTGTGACAAGTTCTGTGTGTATTGCCTTCGAAGCAAAACATACGAAAATAGCTGCATACGTCTTGTATGGAGCTTTGCCTTTTATTTTAAAAGATGTCAAAAACGGTCCGCAGAAATCCACGCCTGTTATCAAAAATGGCCGCTGCGCCTTTAGCCGATCCGCGGGTAGATCACCCATGATTTGCTGCATAAGCTTAGGCTTATAATGAAAGCAATGAACGCATTGCCTTACAACCTTTCGAACGACATCTCGAGCATTTATTACCCATACTTTTTCTCGTAGTAGAGCGATTAAAACCTTAAGTCCTACGTGAAGATGACTGCGGTGCAAAAATTCAATATAAAGGTAAGTAAAGCGATGGTCCTTTGGAATCAAAACTGGAAACTTTGCATCAAATGGAATTGGCGCCTTTGATAACCTACCACCGACTCTTACAAGACTTATTTCCTTATTATCAATTACCTTGTTGTGAATAAACGGCGATAGTTTTTGGATGTTTGGTTTTTAAGTTTGGAATCTCTTCTATAAATGATGAAGCTTGAATTATCGCTATGATTTTCCAGAAGGTGTTGTTCAGTTCATTTGAAGACATATGCTTGATATCAGCTGCATTGAGAGATTTGTCGGCTGGAACTCTATTAAAAAAGCGAAAAATGTAAGAAACTATTCGAAGAATTCGATAGTACGAAGAAGTTTTGTTGATTATGTTGTTAATTAGATATCCCACTTTGTCACTGTTGTTACATTTGAAAACAACCATTTTTCTTGTTTCAGCTGGCATATCAACCTTCAATTCGTCGTGATATTGTTTCTCGGGCCAATTTATGTTGTTGCACCTAAGAAAATCAGGACCCATGAACCAAATTGCACTTGGTAATTCTGCTGCCCTGCAACCTCGTGACACAATGTCTGCTGGATTGTTTTTGGATGGTATATGTTTCCATATAACTTCTTAAGTTTCTTCTTGCATCTCCGAAATACGATTTCCAACAAAACAATATAATTGTGATGAATGCATTTTCATCCACTGTAAAACGATCTTAGAATCGGTCCAGAAATAAGTAGAATTTATTAAATAATTAATTTTATGATGTAGCTTCCGCCACGTCCGACAAAGCAGGAGGGCAGAGCAAAGTTATAATCTTGGTAACGATTGTGCTTTAAGCGGTGCAACCTTCGACTTAGCAATAAGTAGTGTCACCTTGTAAGTGTCATAGATTTTAGTACGAACATAAATACAGCATCCGTATGCACGTTGGGATGCATCTGAAAATCCGTGAAGTTCGCTGAGATGACTCGTTGAAGTATTAACAAAACGCGGCACTTCAATATTGTTTATAAATGGCAAATCTTCTTCAATTTTGTGCCACAATAACTGTAAATCCCTTGGAAGAGGCTCGTCCCAGCTCAAATTTCTAATCCACATCTCTTGTATAAGTATTTTGCTGTGTATGATTATTGCGCTCAATAATCCTAACAAATCAAAGGTTTTAGCCACGACCGATAAAATTTTTCGTTTTGTAGCAAATTGAATTTTTTGAAAATCGAATTGAAAACAAAATGTGTCGCGATCTGGTCGCCAAGACATGCCTAAAGCCTTTGCAATTTCGTTATCATCCGTCTTTATTGGAGTTTCAGATGCGCCGTCTAAAATAATTGCTTTCGAGTTGCTGTTCCACTTTGCTAGCTGTAGACATGATTGATTTAAGATTTGAGTTAATTAAAATTTTTTAAGTTAAAGTCATCAACGTATAAATCAGTTCGCAGTAAAGCAGCTCCAAGTGGAAATGTTTAATCATAAATATCAGCTATGTAAAACAATGAGCGAATAGCGAGAAATGGTGCTGCAGACATTCCATAAGTTACAGTCTGTAATTGATATATTTGAAGAGGTTTACTAGGATCAGGTCTCCAAAAGATTAACTGAAACCATCTGTCCTCTTCCTTTATTAAAAATTGTCGGTACATTTTAGATATATCTGCGGTCAATGCAAATTTAAACAAACGAAAAGTAAGGATAGTAGTTATAAGGTCCTGCTGAATTGTAGGTCCAACCATTAGTAGGTCATTCAGAGACATATTGGACGATGTCTGCGCAGAAGCGTCGAAAACTACTCTTAGTTTTGTAGTTACACTCTGTGGTCGAAGAATTGCGTGGTGTGGTATAAAATAGTGCGGTCTGCAAGAATCAAATCGGTCAACCTTTACCATATGTCCAAGGGCCAAGTACTCATCCATAAAGTCTACATACATTTTTTTGAGAATATCATCCCGTTGTAGCTTACGTTCAAACGAAATAAAACGTTTACGAGCCACTTCAAGGGAATCGCCCAAGGCATACGAACCCTTTTTAAAAGGAAGACCCACTTGAATTCGGCCGTTAGGCAAAATAGCGACATTTTCCATAAAATGACGTTCACACAACTGATCCTACTCTGATAGCGTAGTTCTTAAATTTTTATATTCCTCGATTTCCCAGAACCGTTGCACAGTGGTATTCAGTGGCAGCATTTCTTTAACTAAATTACAATGAAATTCTAGAGCGCTAACACTAAGTTCAAATTTGCCGCCTACTACCCATCCAAAGGCAGTTTTAACTAAACTAGGCATTCCTTCGCCTTAAGATAATTTTTCTTTGAGCAACAAATCGAAGAATATCTCTGAACTTAACAACAAATCAATTTTGCCAGGCTTATTGAACGTCGGATCAGCTAATTTAATATGTGGTGGAATTTTCAAGTTGATCTTGTTGATGAACTCACTTGGCTGCTGTGAAGAAATAGATTTTGTAACAGAGAATTCAGATGACCACTCAAAGCTTGTAGTTCGTGATTGAATGGTGGCAAAAACTTTATATTTTAATTGCGTTCGTATATCCGAAATTCCAGAAATTTCTTGGTGAAAATATTTTTTATCTAGTTGTAGTCTTTTAGCCGTTTCCTCAGTGATAAAATTAACTTCGGAGCATGAATCTAAAAGTGCACGCACGGGTTGCATATTTCCATATTTGTCCCTTATTAAAACCACTGCCGTAGGAATAATTGTCTTTTTGCTCGAACGAGTGATAAATGATAACGATGGCGTCTGAGATAAAGGCTGATATTGTTGGTTTGAATGCGGAAGATTCTGCTCAGCTTTGGGGAACTCAGGTGGCAAAACCTTTTGGGTTTGAGTAGAGAAAATATGTAAGTGCGTATGGTGCGAAACTCTACATACGCGACACCGCGAAAGAGATTGACATTTTGTTACAGAGTGCCCCTTACGCAGACAGTTATTGCAAAGCCCATTTTGTTTTACAAATTCAAACCGTTGAGACACAGGCAGCGCAATAAAGTTTGAACAATTTCCAATAAAGTGTTCTGGAGAGTTGCAATAACTGCACATAATCTTTGAGTTTAGAAATATTTGTGATGATGCTTTGGATCGCGATTTTGGCTTGTTTTTAGTTTCACGAAGCTGATCGTTATTATCTATGTTCTTACTACGGCTTTCGAGGAACTGACAGCGTCGAGGAACTAAGTAATTGATAGCAATCATCCCATGATGGCAGCTTTAAATAGTCTTGCCTCTCATCGTAATTTACCTTGGTGTCAGAGTCTAGCTTTGATAAAACTATATGAATCAATATTGCATTCATAACTTCCTTCTCCGACCCTAAAGATAGCAATGAACCTCTTAAAGCGGACACGGTGTCAATAATATTTCGAAGAATGTTGGCACCAGCATTTTTCATAGAAGGGATGTTGAATAGCTCGGAGATGTGTTCGAGAAATATTAAGACATTATTATCATAACGTTCCTTTAAACGTGCCAGAGCTTTAGGGTAGTTATCTTCCGTCACTTGGAATGATTCCACTACCGCTAGAGCGGGCCCAGATAAACAACTCAATAAATAATTGAATTTATCAATTGCAGATATAGATGAATCATCGTTAACCATGTACGAAAATGATGAAAAAAAACGTTTGTACTGTGAGTACTAACCATCAAAGCGTGGCAGTTTTAAATTTGGCAAGCGGTTAGAATGCAATAATCCAATATTCGATGAGTTAATAAAACTTTAAATTTACAAATGAAATTAACTTTGCCTTTGCGCCGACAAACAATTCCTCAAGGTCACTTCTTGCTGTATCTAAGGGATTAAGTTTTTCTATTTGTGTTTGAACATGATTTAATTCCTTAAAATAAGATTCCAGAATTTGCAATCTACACTCTAAAATCGTTATGTCAACCTTATCGCCTTCTTTTTCTACCTTTGCTTTAAGAGTAGAAATATTTCTTTTGATGTTTGCTCGCTGTTGCATCAAAACAGGCAGTTCAGTTTCTGTACCTGTTGTACCAGACCCACTATCTTTTTCCATCTTTATAATAGATTATAAACTTTATTACTTTATAGATTATATTACTTTATAATAGATTATTGAAAATGCAAAGAATTGTTACAACAGCGAATCGTAACAAATTTCTTTACAACTCAAAAAAAAAATAACTTGACGTAGAGAAGTTTCTGCAGTTATTATGTAACGAGTGCCTTTTTGTTTTTGCGAAGAAAAGAAGAAGAAGAAAACAGATGATGTGCTGACTGTCTCCTGCGGATAAAGAGAGCCAAAACTAAACGTTGCTTTTTCTTAAATGTTGATTCTTCGTTGACGAAGAAATTGAGCTGCACTCTCAACGTTAACGAAAATAACGGAAAGTAGATTTTTATCAAACGATGATTTTTAAGTCGACGAAAAGGAATTAAGTTAAGATTATGCTAGTACGATGATGTTGAGTTGTATGCGAAGAATTAAGCTGCAATTAAACTCAAACGAAGAGAGCCGACTAAATACATAATTTAGCTAACTGGTTCGATGGCGTGATGAATATAACAGAATTTATGTTCAAGCTTTGATTTATTAAATTATTATTTACCAGTGAATTTGCAATGTTTGCTCTATTTACTAGTAAAGTTATAGATGAAGAATTGAGCTGCAATTAAACCCAAACGAAGAGTACCGATGAAATAATTACTAGTAAATTTCAGGTCTAGAAAAATATTTATTAATTCCTTTGATTAATATTGGTCTTCTTAGTTAATTCCAATGAAGCGATGTAATGTTGCAAATTACGAATTCGCAGCTGCTATATAATTTCAATTTATTTGGAACACAACTAATTTCTGTTTTTTGCTGTGTCCGTCCTATCACGGTCGCCAATAAATGTATGATAAAAACGCTTGTAACTAAACGAAGTGTTGGTTGCTTTGTAGTTTATTGATGACTGACTCATTTCAATATAGTAGATTTGGTACAAAGAAGCACAATGTTCATAAGTGAGATTAACAGTAAAAGAGAGTAAGTGATATAAATGACAAAAGATATATAATCAGTTGCCATATTATTTAAAGAAATTAATTTTTTGTTATACAATTTCAAATACAGTTTAAATTAAAAATACTGATAATTAATAAGGTATAGCAAAATTAAAGTTAAAATATATAAATTGATCTCCTGCAACATCCTCTATTAAAATATCTTTGCCTGGTGATCTTTTTCACAAGGTATTGGATCAAAAGTTTTAGCCTGACAATACGATGGTGCATGAATTTATTTCTAGACCTGGGCCTACAACTTCCTTGGCTACTTTTCCAGTTTTTAACAAGAATCAAAAAAACTAGATTTTTGCTTTCAGTTCCTTATCGTTTACCAAAACGTTCGTGGCATTAACACAAAACTAAATAATATATTAATTTTGAGTCCAACCTTCACTTTAATATAATTGCTTTTAGTGAGACTTGGCTGAAACCTAACACTCTAAATACTGAAATTCTGTGCAACAAACTTAGCATATACCGCAAAGATAGAAACTCCATTCCTGGTATTTGCTCTAAAGTTGGGGGTGTGTTGATTGCAGTTGATGTGTCAAAGCGACACATTTCTCTGAAGAGTTATTAATTCCAGAATCCTTGGACATTGAATTCTGTTGTGTTCATGTTAAGTTTGGTTCCTTGAGCCTTTTTATTACATGCTCATATATTCCTCCCCTTTCTACCTTAAAAGTTTATAGCAAACATTTGGCATCTATAAGTAAAGTTTGCTCAAAACTGCAATCTAATGATCATATTTTAATAACCGGAGATTTTAACCTGCCAAACGTTTCTTGGAACTGCTGTTCTGAAATTCCTGAAATATTTTTACCTTCGTCTGAATGTTCATCTGATAATTATTTTTTAAACGAGCTCTCAATCCAAGGCCTGTTCCAACTTAACTGCATCTTTAACAAAAATAATCGTTTGCTTGATCTGGTGTTTTTTGATGACAGCAATATCGCTTCTGTGTCTAAATCAGATCCTCTGGTTACACCCGAAGATTCTCATCATCTAACATTAGAAATTATTTTAAATTTTCCAAAACCATCTGTGCAGTACTATGGTTCTCAACCGCCTATTGAGTTTAACTTTAAAAAAACAAACTACGTGGTTTTGAAAAATAACTTGTCTAATATAAACTGGTATTCTATTCTAAATATTAATACAAAAAGTTTATCTTCTCAGAGTCTTGATGATGCGGTATATGCGTTTAATAGAACTCTCAATGATTGTTTTTTTAAGGCTGTTCCGCAAAGGAAAGCCTCTTTGACATCGGGTCCGGTATGGTACACAAATGAATTAAGAAAAATGAGAAACTTGAAATCTAAATACTATAAAAAATATCAAAAAACACATAACATATGCGATTTTGGATGCTATACCTCGATTAAATACAGTTACCAACAGTTATGCAAATAATCCTATAATATCTACTTAACAAAAGTAAAATTAAACATCAAATCTGATGCTGAATCCTTCTGGAACTTTGTTAACACAAATCGTAAGATTGATTCCTATCCTTTTTTTATGAAGTATAATTCTGTTGAGTCTGATAATGATTATAGTATTTGCAATCTTTTTGCTGACTTTTTCAAGACGACTTATTCATCATCGTCCTATAACTATTTAAGTTAGCCTTTTAATATTCAATCTGGGGATATTTATTTCCCAATAATTGACACAAACACAGTCTTATTATTTTTAAAAAATATCAAAACATCATATAAAAGTGGTCCTGATAACATACCTTCATGTATATTAAAATACTGCTGTTAAGAATTAGTAACTCTAATCTCTTTACTATTTCTTCATCATTAAATCTTTAATGTCTCCTTTCCAACATGGATTCCTTTCTAGAAAATCTACTGTTACTAACCTTCTCGAATTTACATCAAAAACTATAGAAAACTTTTGAAAAGGCATGCAGACTGATGTTATTTACACGGATTTTAGCAAAGCTTTTGACGTTGTAAATCACAAACTATTGATCTTAAAATTACATCTTGTTGGATTTGCTATTTCGTTGGTAAAGTGGATTGAATCTTACTTAAGCAATAGAACACAATCTGTTATTTTTAAGCTCAAGAAATCACATGCGTTTCCTGTTACTTCAGGAGTACCTCAAGGAAGTCATCTTGGGCTCCTTCTGTTTCTACTTTTTATAAACGATTTGCCATCTGTCATAATGCATTCTAACATCTTAATGTTTGCTGACGACGTCAAACTCTTCCTTTCTTTTAAAAATGATAATGACGCTGTATTTTTGCAAGCCGACATTGATCATCTTCATAACTGGTGCAAAACGAACCGTATGAACCTCAACATGAAAAATTCAAGCATATGTCTTTCTCGCACAAATCACCAATTAAATGTACCTTCAAAATTTGTGGTTATACATTGGAGTCCTTAGATATTTTCAATGATCTTGGAGTTACAATGGATCCTAAACTACGCTTTAATATTCATGTAAATAAAATAATAAATAGAGCAAATAGTACTTTAGGATTTATTAAACGTTGGGCAAAAGAATTTAAAGATCCATTCATAACGAAAACCTTAATCACTTCCCTAGTGCGGCCTATCTTAGAATACGCTTCAGTTGTTTGGTGCCCACGATACGGTTGTTATATAGACGACATTGAATCAGTGCAGAAACAATTTCTTTTGTTTTGCTTAAGCTATCTTTATTGTAATACTGATTTTCACTTACCATCTTAGGAATATCGGTTACAACTCTTAAATCTTCCTTCTTTAAAAAATCGGAGAATTATGATAAATGCTTGTTGGATTACAAAACTTTTACATGGATATGTCAACAGTCCATATTTATTGAGTAAAGTATATTTTAATATTCCTTTGCCCTAGAAGATCTTTTGAGTTACTCCACATGAACTTTTGTAGAACTAATTATTTGCAAAATGAACCTCTTAAAAGCGCTTGCGGTGATTCTAGTTTTGTATCTGATGTTATATCCTTAAGTGAATCCATGGACTCAATCAAACATAAAATTATAGATTACCTGCAGTACTGACGTTGATTATATAAAGTTCTTTCAAACATATATCTGATGCATCTGGTGATTTGTAAACACATTATCATTAATATAGCAATCTAAATGGATAAATGGACCTAAGCATAAAATGGAAAATTTTGGTGTATAAACATCTAAATAATCTGAATGGACCTAAACCTGGGATCTTCAATTGCCTCATATCTTCATGATGATTGTGACTACATTTGTCGACGGTACCGTGGTGTCTTGGTGTCTTTTTACCTCTTGAAACACTACGTTAGATCTGTTGTGACTCACAACGAGGTATTCCCCAAAATATTGTCTTTTTACTAGTGGCCAAGTGCTGGCAATAAAAGTTGATCCACCGCAACAACTAAGCGAGCGATCAACATTCATTGCATTGCGGCACTTTTATATGAATTCAATGCCAAGGCCAGTAAAGTAAACAAACCAAAAGTAAGACAATAAAATGAACACTGATCTACCGCAACAACAAATGGGCGATCAGTTTTCATTTTATTTAAAGACAATAAAATAAAGCCAACAATTTACTTCTGTGCGGCCAGCGTAAAATGCTAGCTAGGCAAAAAACAGAGGTAAATTAATTTTAATATTTTATTGTTGTATTTAACATACACACAGTTTGGAAAAACAAGTATAATTTAAATAAGAATTTAACGTTGGAATATGACCCAATTACACATGTTATACATGTTTGTATGTTTGCTTAGCCAAAGTTGGCACCATTAAATAAATATGTAAGAATATGTTTAATAAGAACTTAATAATGAAGTTAATTTAAGCCAAAGGCGGAAGATAAACCGCTGATTAATCAATAAGTAGAATTAAGTTTGTAAAAATGAAGAAGAAGAAGCGCGGCCAGATATGTTATAAATATCTGGTCCCCGCTAAAATAAAGGAGATTGATATGAAAAACAAAAAGACCTGCAGTCGTGTCTTTTACTGAAGAAGGCCGGATTTTCGATACGCAGGACACCCCTACAAGTAAGTATAAACAAAAACCTCCACGCCTGAATGCACCTAAGGGTGACGGCGACAGAGGTATTCTTTTTGAGTAGCTTGCCAGTGGCGCTCTTAAGCGCCGGCAAACAACCCATAGGTAGGACGTCGCTCGGCGACTGTTAGGACCAACGCGTATCCTCTCAGAGGGGATACAACAAAATGGCGCAGCCGGTAGGATCCTTCTGTTCACGGGGACAGCAAGGATGTTAGGATCCTTATTGTTACAGGAACAATAAGGATATTTTTAGTTTGTTTAATTTTAAAAAAATTTTTTTTAGAGCAGTACAATTTTTATTAGATCCTTCTGTTATAGGAACAGTAAGGACATTGGTTTTTTTTAGGGATTCAAAGTGATCGGTGGTACTTTGTTGTTACAGGAACAACAAGGATATTTTTTTTTTTTTTTAAAAATTGTAAACGATTGGAATTTTTTTTTTGATAGGGCATTTTGAAACTAAAGTTTTTTTCTTTGTGAAGGAAAATTTTTGGTGGGTTTTTTTTTTTTCACGGGAACATTGAGGATAATAGATCCTATTTACTTTTATATAATGGTTTAAGTTTCGGTTGAACCTTTCTTAGTTTGCAATTTAAAATCTTCCACCACCTCTCGGAAAGAGGCTGGCAGGAATAAAAGTTTCTTTGTTCAAGGTTTAAGTTTCGTTTAAAACCTTATGTTTTTTGTTTAATTCAACAGATTTTTTTTTTTTGGATCCACTTCAAGGCGATGCTGGAATTTTACGAAGCAGATGCAGTTGGTAAACAGCAAGGATTTTTTTTTAAGAACTAAATCACCGTGGAAAAGGACACAACTACAAAGAGAACCAGTCAACGGCAAGAGATATCGTGGCAAATTTTGAACATAAAAATAAAACTTAAATTGTGTCGGGGTTTTCGTCACTTATTTGGCAAAATACAAATAAAATACTTATTTATACATGAATTGGAAACAAAGCTTTTATAGCCTATGCATCAATTGTTGCTTTGATATGTTTATATGAAAGCTAATTAATTAATTACTGAAAAAGAATAAAGATTTATATAAATAAAAACTAAATAGCATGTCTTTTATTAAATTCCATATTTTCACATGGCGCAGGCAGAATTTGACAGTTTCATAGAACAATTGTGGAGTGAAATAGAACACTTCTGTAATTCAAGAAAAGATTTTGAAGCAGTAAAAAAAAGGGGTGTATGATTCAAAAGAATTAGGTAAAGCAGAGGAGGCAGAGGTTGTCCTGCAAATTTTTACGCAGCTAGTACATAGTGAGTCAAGGGCATCTGTTGAGGAAAAGGAGGACCTGAACGAGCGATTCAGGGATATCGAAAAGAATATCACGCAATAATTGTATCCTTATTATTATCCTTATCCTCGAAGAGACAGAAGAAGGAATAAGGGAAATTGAGGACGAAAACTTAAAATTGAGAAAAATAGTGGGAAATAAGAATATCTCCGAGGAGTTAGTAAAACAGTTAGTCGAGAACGAACACACAGAGTGTGAGAAGAAATTGCAGGAAGCCCAACGAAAAATAGAAAGTTTAAAGTTGGTAAGAAGAGACCGAGAAACAGTAGTAGTACCAACAACCTTTAAAATGAATATAAGTGAAATAGCCAAAACGGTGAGTAACTTAGTACCGCTATTTTCAGGTACTGAGTCACCGGCAGAAGTTTATAGGTTTATACAAGGATGCGAGTTGGCATTCAAAGCGGTGAAACCAGTAGAGGCACAGGATTTCACAGATTGTGTGAAATTAAGGTTACATGGAGAAGCATTTGAGTTTTGCAGGAGTAAGAAATTTGGCAAGGTTGAAGAAGTCTATGGGGCAATCAAAGCGAAGTACCTTAAGGAAACAACGTATAACACGTTGATAATGGAATTATCGCATTGCGTCTAAAGGCCGGGAGAGAAGTTAAGTTCGTTCGCGAACAGAATAAGCGACATAGAGTCTCGTGGTAGAGATCTAATAGGCGATGAGGGTATCCTGTGGGAACAGCTAAGTAGTTCAGTCGTTAGTGCGTTTAAGGTGGGTGTCTCCGACCCGAATCTACGAACAATTTTATTAACGACAACCGGTTTGGGTCTCGCAGCGTTAGAAAAAAAGGCGTTAGAAATGGAGATCATGTTAAAAGGAGGTGAGCTAGGGAGAACCGCACAAGGCCATACTATCTATGGACAAGAGTACCAGGGCAAACAGGGAATTAGGTTTCCCCGGGAAAGAAATCAGGAACAATGAGGGCAGTATAGCATACAGGAAGAGGATGCGAAACAATTGACAAATAGCATATTAGCTATAAGGTGCTCATTTTGCCAGGAGAGAGGGCATACCAGGGACGTGTGTATAACAAGGAGAAACACACCATATTGCGAAAAATGCCAGGAATATGGGCACGAAAAGGGGTGGAAATGTGCCCAAGAATTTAAACCCAGAAGTGATAAAATGGAGAAAAAAAGATATGAGGGAAATTTTAACTCAAAAAATCCATTCAGAAATAATGAGGAAAAAATACAAAAACAGGGACCAAATAAAGCGATTGAATGTAGGTGGTGTAACAGGTTAGGCCACATGGAAAAAGACTGCTACGCTAAGAGAAACTGGGAGAATAGGCAGGGAAACTTTCAGGGGCCCCGCAAAGGCCAATAAGCTGGGACCCCCGAAATAAAAGAACACTTAGGCCGACCAAGATAGTAACAGATCATTCGACATCTAAAAAGATTGTGAATATCTGTACATCCAAGTCAATAGAAAGGATAGTAACAGATAATTCTACGTCTAAAAAGATTGTGAATATATGTACATCCAAGCCAGGAGATAGTTCAGTAACAGATCATTCGACATCTGAAAAGATTGTGAATATCTGTACATCCAAGCCAGTGGAAAGTTCAGTAACAGATCATTCAGTAGTAACAGAGAATTTGACATCCGAAAGGGTTGTAAATTTCTGTACACCTCATTCAGAAAGGAATGTAGAGAACACAAGCCCAGAATCGAATGAAACAGTTGAGTCATTGCAGGCAACATCAGCAAAGGTTATAGAAACACTCGGGAAAATAAAAGAAAAATGCAACGTGCTATTAGAAAAATTAAATGGAAATATGAGAGAAGAAAAATTCAATGTGGTAACAGAAAAGTTAAATGAAAACGTAAGAAAGAAAAAAGTCAATGAGGTAGCAGGAAAATTAAATGGAAATATGATAGAAGAAAAATCAGATATGGTATTCGAGAAATTAAACGAAAATATAATACAAGAGAAATGCAATGTGGAATTAGAAAAATTAAGTGAAAATATAACACAGGATGGTTGGTATAAAAATATGACGGTGTTGGAAAAGAAAAAGGGTGAATGTTTGGGAATCTCCAAGGTAGATGATGTGTTTATAGAAATTCCTTGCAAGAAGGCTATAAATGGTAGACTCATTCTTCTTGTAGACTCCGGAGCAGACACGAGTTTAGTGAAACAAAATGCATTAAAAACAATGGAGGACAGGAGAAAAGAAATAAAAAATTTGTGTGGAGCATTCGAAGGTTTCGTGAAAACACTTGGGTCAGTGAAGATAGAACATGACGAGGTACATAATCTTAGTTTTAAGTTGCTCGTAGTTGCATTAGAACAAGGACTGCCTGCATATGGCATATTAGGCCGGGATAATTTATGGAATAAAACCATAATAAATACGATAGATAAATCATTAACTATATATGACAAAGAAGGAGGTAATATAAAATTACCATTGAAACAAATGAATGAGTTAAGCTCAATTAATTACAGTGAGGAAATGAAAATAAAAGCTAGAACCATACAAACAGTAAGAATTAAAGTAGAGACTAAAATTCCGGTGGTAATTGTACATAAACAGGAGATTATGCCAGGGGTTTATTTAGGAGAAAGTTTAACAAAGGTAGAGAAAGATACCGCTTATGTATCTATATTGAATTCAAATAATGAAGATGTTATCTTGCCGAGGTACTATAAACCGAAATTTTCCAATTATAATATATTTAAAATTAAGTCAGGCTCAATGTATGGAGTAAACGAGTGTAAAGTAAAAGAAAGGATTAAAAAATTAACACAAACAATTAAATTAGATGAAAGTTTGAACGTAGAGGAAAGGTCTGCTATAGAAAATTTAATAACGGCATACCATGATATTTTCCTATTGGAAGGGGATACATTAACATATACTCCAGTGATAGAACATGAAATTCAGGTTCAAGCAAATCAGCCTCCTATAAATCAGAAACAATATAGATTACCTCAGACGCATAGAGAAGAAATTCAAAAGCAGGTAGAACAGCTGTTAGAAGACGACATTATTAGGCCAAGCAAATCACCTTGGAATTCACCATTGCTGTTAGTTCTTAAGAAAGCAGGAAGCGATGGTATGAAAAAGTGGAGATTAGTAATAGATTTCAGAAAGGTAAATGACGCAACAATTAAGCAAGTTTTCCCAATACCAAGAATTGATGAAATATTAGATCAATTAGGGCACTGTAGGTATTTTTCAACATTAGATTTGGCTAGTGGGTACCATCAGGTTCTCATGAGTAAAAAAGACAGACAAAAGACAGCATTTAGTACCGCATTTGGTCATTACGAATTCAATAGAATGCCATTTGGACTCACCGGAGCTCCAGCGACTTTTCAGCGATTGATGAATAATATACTGACAGGATTACAAGGAATAGATTGTTTTGTTTATTTAGATGATGTGGTAATTTATGGCAAAAATCTACAGCAGCATGGAGAAAGATTAGCACAAGTATTCCAGAGACTTAGAGAAAATAGCTTAAAATTGAATACGGAAAAGTGTCAGTTTCTTCGCAGGGAAATAGCTTACCTGGGACACAAATGTTCGGAATTAGGAGCGCTACCAGATCCACAAAAATTAAAATGCGTAAAGGATATCCCAATACCGAGAAATAGGAAGGAGGTTCAGGCATTTTTAGGCTTAGCTAATTATTATAGAAAATTTATAAAAAATATGTCACAGATGGCGTCACCCATAAATAATTTACTGAAGAAGGATAATAAGTTCCAATGGTCAGAGAAGTGTCAGGAAGCGTTCGAAAAAATAAAAGAAGCAGTGACTTCATCACCCATTTTGGCATATCCCGACTTTAGCAAACCGTTTTTATTAACTACGGACGCAAGTGGAGACGCATTAGGGGCAGTCCTGTCTCAAGGGGAAGTAGGAGAAGATCGACCAATTGCGTTTGCCAGTAGATCATTGAATAACGCTGAAAAAGGGTACTCAACAATAGAAAAAGAGTTTTTAGCGATTGTTTGGGCGACAAAAAATTTTAGAGCATATTTGTTGGGTAGGCCATTCAAGATATATACAGATCATCAACCATTGAGGGGTAAAGCAAACCTGAAGGATCAAACGTCAAGACTAGCAAGATTTAGGCACAAGATGTCAGAGTACGATTTCGAAATAATTTATAAACCAGGTAAAAAGAATTTAAATGCAGACGCACTGAGTAGAATACTACAGCAGAACCAAGAGATAGTTGTAGTTCAAACCAGATCTAAAGCAAGAGAAAAAGAAGCAGCCGAAGAAACTAAAGAAAACACGGATTCACTATCGGAAGTGGATGAGGAAATAGAACAACAATCCAATAATAACATAGAAATCCTAACAGATAGGAAGGATATAGAGAGAATATTAAAGGATTTTCATAATTTGCCATTGGGAGGACATCAGGGAGCGCTGAGAACGTACTTTAGAATAAGAAAACAATACAAATGGAAGGGAATGCAAAAGGAAATTAAGGAGTATGTGAAAAAATGTAATAAATGTCAAGTAAATAAAAGTTCTAGACTCACCAAAATGCCTATGGTATTAACAGACACCCCAACACGTCCATTTGACAAGGTTTTTATGGATATAGTCGGCATATTGCCAGAGACTGTATCTGGTAATAAATACATTTTAACGTTTCAAGATGATTTTTCGAAGTATATGGCATGTGTTGCGATACCAGATGCCGAAGCAAGCACGATATCGAAAGCATTTTTTAACGAAATTATAACTCGCCATAATACACCAAGGGTGTTAATTACAGACAACGGCTCAAATTTTATTTCACGCGTGTTTTCAGATGTATGTAAAATGTTAGGTATTAAAAAGTTACATATTACACCGTATCATCCGCAGGCAAATGGTTCCCTAGAGAGAAGTCATAGGCCTTTGGCAGAATATTTAAGAGGGTTTGCCAAAAAAGACGGGTCAAATTGGGATCAGTGGCTATCGTCGGCGATGCACGTTCACAATAACACACCGCATACGACAACAAAGCAAACACCTTTCAAAACTTTATATGGGTTTGACTCAGAAATGCCAAATAATTTAAGGCGAAAGTGTAGTCCGGTGTATAATGCCGAGGATACTTCAAAAGTTATGAAATATCAAATTCAGAGAGCGCACGAACTGGTAAGACAGAACCAGGAGCGTGCAAAAGAAGTATCTAAGAAATATTATGATAATACTTTAAATGCAGTAGAATTTAAAATTGGGGACAGGGTACTAATGAAGACTCAAACAAGGAAGAATAAATTTTCACCAATATGGATAGGACCATATGAAGTTTTAGCAATAAAAACCCCAGTAACTACCGAGATTTCGATAAAGGGGAAAGCAAAAAAAATTCATAGCAATTTACTGAAATTGTTTCATGAAAATTAGAAATAGAAAAAAAGATAGATTAAGTGTTAGAACATTAAATGGAACTGAGAGCAAAGAATAGATATTAGTATTATTAAATACATTTAAGGAATACTAAAATTATTAGAATGAAATACATATTTATGAGTTATATTGAAACAAGTAAATAAAGAAAAGTGAACTGCTTACAAAAGGAACAGTTGATTTAGGTATATTAAATCAAAAGAAGGTATGTAAGACGAAAAGAAAAAAAAAATAATAGTAACACGAAAAAATGGCGCTGACTAATATTAGGGAAAAACTAAAAATATAAAATAAAAATTATACGGGAGAGGGAAAAATAGCATACATACATATTATACATATTAGGAGTAAAATTATGAGAAAAAAAAAATATATTAAGAAATTTTAGTAAAGTTGTAAAGAAAAAGGTTACTATAAAACAGAATTTAAAAAAAAAAAAAATAAGTTGAATATAAATAAAATTAGGAAAGAAGTGAATGTGGAAGAATATTTGTGGGCAGAATACGGCGATGTAAAATAAATGAAGTAGAGGAAAATACTTACTAGAAGAAGCAGTAAAGAGCAAGATGAAAAAAAAGAGACAGTAGAAATGAATAAATGTCAGCCAATGGAAGTTATGAGTGAGTTTATAATTAAAAGAAGATAGAGATAGAGTGATAAATGAAGAGAAGAAAAATAATGAATTAATTAAATGAAACAATTGAGAGCCAAGATATGGCAGAAAAAAATTCGAAGCGGAGAAAATCTGAAGTAAAAGGCAAGTGAGTTGGCATCTTCAAAGTGAATGACGTTGTTACAGAAATCCCTCGCAAGGATTAAATTCTAGTACAACACATTCTACTTGTAGATCCCAAAATAGTGCCAATTTATTTTAATGCTGTAAGTTTTGTTTTGGATTGATATATATATAAAAAAAAAAATTAAAAGATTTGATTGAAATGAAAAAAAAAATCTTTAATGAAAAATAAAGAAATTTGATGGCGTCATATGAACGCAGTAAAATATAATAATTAATATGATATAGAAAGTAAAGAAAAAAAAAATATAATGAAAAAAAAAGAAGTATAATTTTTAATACAAATTAAAAGAAAATTGAAAATCACGAAGTTGAAAATTAAAGAAATTGTAATATATATATTGAAGAAAAAAAAAAATAATTAACTTAAAGTAAATGAAAAAATCACTACGAAAAAATATTAAATAAAGCTTTAAATTAAACATATTCAAAAAGATAAATTAAATAAAAATAAAAAATTAAGGTTTTTAATTAAGACGCATACGAAAAGAAGATAGATAAAAATTTTTTTTTATAAATACTATGTACTTACTTATAAGTAAATTTTTCTTTAAAGTCAGATAAAAGAACAATAAAATAGCGTGCGAGTTCGCATAAGAATATTGAAGAAATAATAAAGAAATCTTAAAATATATAAATGTTATGGAAATGTTAAATACAATAGATTCATTATACAGCATGTAAAAATTGTTAAAGTTGTAATATAAAAAAAAAACAATTTGGCGCAAGATTTAAATTTAAAAATAGTTGTAAATTAAGTAATTTTGAAATAAAAATATTAAAATAACGCATCAGTATTAAAAAATAAATATGAAGTTTACAAATAGTCTTGTATGCATCAAATAACAGGAAGGCAACGAGCAGAGTTAAGACAGCTCAAAGGGACAACAGGAGTATAAAAAGATGCACAACATTTATGAACAAATTAATTCAACAAACAATTGTAATGAAGATTTAATCGGAAAGCCGATATGCAGCAGGAAGATGATAAAGTGCACTTTATACAGATCAACTGTATAATGACATAGTAAATTGAAATAGAAGTGCAGGTTTGCAGAATATTCATTTTAACAATGCGACAATCCACTAAAGATGTTAAACTTATCGCACAAATTTGAAATTATTTTCTTTTCAAATATATGCTGGCAGTTTTTTCTGTGGAGCATAGTGCGAAGATGGAGAGTCAGGGCAGGGCAAATAAACAATCAAAATGTGTTAAAGGAGATAAAAATAGTATTTTGTACCTGGTAGTTGCCACACTTGGTCGCTTAGTACCTGAATAAAGCTCTTGGCGTAACATTATAACATTTGGCTGAATACAACAATAATTCGAAATAATGCCTTAACACAATAAATTTGGAGAAGCAGAAATGGCAAGGGTGTACTTAAATTTTTACAACAAATCAAAGACAACCAGTACATAAAGCAAATAAACGCCGTGACAGTTTTTCCGGCGCACCGATGGACTACGCGGGATAAAAATAAAACTGAAGCAGGAAAAGAGACCCATAACACTGTAGCATCAAAGCACAGAGTAACCGATTACACCAGATGGATGCAAGACATTTAGACCATTAAAAGAATATGAATAAATGAATTAAAAATTTTAAACTGTTAATAGCTAAATGAAAGAGCATGTACTAAGTTATTGAACAATATTATATATAGAAATAAAAGAAGAATTAACATTAATAAACATTAACAAAAAAGCTAGTAAAACAAAGAAGCTACTTAAAAGAAAATGCTATATAATAACAAAACGAAGTATACCATAAGAAAATCAAAACAAACATACAAACAAAAATAAAGAATAAATGGACGAAAATTTTAACCTCTTCAAGGAGAAAATTTTCTTTGTGTAAGGGGGGAGGAATGTTGTGACTCACAACGAGGTATTCCCCAAAATATTGTCTTTTTACTAGTGGCCAAGTGCTGGCAATAAAAGTTGATCCACCGCAACAACTAAGCGAGCGATCAACATTCATTGCATTGCGGCACTTTTATATGAATTCAATGCCAAGGCCAGTAAAGTAAACAAACCAAAAGTAAGACAATAAAATGAACACTGATCTACCGCAACAACAACTGGGCGATCAGTTTTCATTTTATTTAAAGACAATAAAATAAAGCCAACAATTTACTTCTGTGCGGCCAGCGTAAAATGCTAGCTAGGCAAAAACCAGAGGTAAATTAATTTTAATATTTTATTGTTGTATTTAACATACACACAGTTTGGAAAAACAAGTATAATTTAAATAAGAATTTAACGTTGGAATATGACCCAATTACACATGTTATACATGTTTGTATGTTTGCTTAGCCAAAGTTGGCACCATTAAATAAATATGTAAGAATATGTTTAATAAGAACTTAATAATGAAGTTAATTTAAGCCAAAGGCGGAAGATAAACCGCTGATTAATCAATAAGTAGAATTAAGTTTGTAAAAATGAAGAAGAAGAAGCGTGGCCAGATATGTTATAAATATCTGGTCCCCGCTAAAATAAAGGAGATTGATATGAAAAACAAAAAGACCTGCAGTCGTGTCTTTTACTGAAGAAGGCCGGATTTTCGATACGCAGGACACCCCTACAAGTAAGTATAAACAAAAACCTCCACGCCTGAATGCACCTAAGGGTGACGGCGACAGAGGTATTTTTTTTGAGTAGCTTGCCAGTGGCGCTCTTAAGCGCCGGCAAACAACCCATAGGTAGGACGTCGCTCGGCGACTGTTAGGACCAACGCGTATCCTCTCAGAGGGGATACAACAGATCGATTTGTAATATATTAATATGAGTGGCCGATAAGACCTAGTTTGTCTTGGTGCCTGCGTTCGCAACTGGTTTTCTTTATTTTATGAAAATTGGTTTGGTGAAGTTGACCTAGTTTGTCGAGTAACCACCCTGTCAAGCCAGAATCTCACCGGCTTCAGGAAGACAGAACGATATATATTATATATATACCTATTGGAGTGGTGTTTTATTAGGTATGAGACCTTGTTTGTCAAACGACTCCGCCGTATACAAAAATTGTTGTTAACTTGACCTTGATTTTCTTGAAAACGCAACCCTGCTTTGCTGTCTGATATTATCGATTTTGACTTAACTTTTTTTTGTCATTTTTTATACTTTAATAAAATTATATACTTAAGTAATTTATTAAAAATTTTTAATTTGTTAATAATACATGATTTCAATCAAAATCATACTTTATATTTTTGAATTTTATTAAATATCTTATTTTATAATTTAAAATTTGCTATAAAACCTGTTTAGGTTTAGAAATCAAGTAAATAAATAAATAAATAAATAAATGTCTAGCAGTGGTGTGTTCGCTAAATCTTCGAGATATTTGAAAAATCTGTTTCCCATATATCGGAGTCGACGATTCTGTAGACTTGGACATTCGCATATAAGGTGAGTTATTGTTTCTGTTTCTTCCGGTTCCTTGCAGCTCCGACAAAAGTCTGGGGCTGTCATGTTCATTCTATTGGCCATTACCCCAATGGGGCAATGACCTGTTAGAACTCCCGCAAGAATCCGAATTTTTCGTTTGGCCAAAAGCAGAAAGCTTTCGGTTTTCTTCTCATTTAGCTCCGGCCAGAGCCTTCGAGATATGTTGAAGTCACCTCTAGAGGCCCAGTTAGTGTTAGCATTATCTCTGGCTTTAAGGTCCTTTTGACTCCTTTTGACGACGCCTATTGGAATGTACACATCTGTATTAGCTCTGTTTGAACTTGAGGTTACTCCACGCCTAGCCAGTTCATCCGCTGCGTCATTTCCTTCGATATTGCTATGTCCGGGAACCCAGCAGAGAGTGACGTTGTGGGTATTGCAGATACTGTTCAGTGACAGTTTACAGTTTTGTGCCTTCGTCGTTTTACTTACTATTCAGCGCTTTGATGGCCGCTTGGCTATCCACAAAAATAACTACCCTTGTGGGGTAAGATATTTCCTATGAATGGCCTGTGCAGCTTTTTCAATAGCGTATATTTCTACTTGAAAAACGCTTCAGTAGTTGAGGAGTTTGTAGGACTCTTTGATTTGTAGCGTTTCGCAATATACACCTGATCCAGTTCCGTTTTCCATTTTGGAACCATCAGTATATAATCGGAGATTGCCATTGAATTCTATGGCCGTTTCTTCCCATTGGTGTCTGTTGGGGATGAATGTGGTGTATTCTGTGCCGAATCTCACACTGGGTATGATATAGTCGGTTGCTCTTTTTGATTCTTCGGTTCCAAAGAGATTCAGAATAGATGCATGTCCGAAAGTGTTGTGATTCGTTGAGGCGAATCGCGCTTTTGGTCGCCGAACACTTAAGAACCTCTTCTATGGGGAGAAGATTTAGCATCATTTCTAGACCCACCTGTGGCGTTGATCTCATGGTTCCAGTTATTCCTATGAATGCTAACCTTTGGACTCCTGTTAGGGAGCTAAGGTAGCTCTTTTTGTGCGCTATCGTCCACCATACAAGAGAGCCGTAGGTAAGAATATGTCTTACGGTTGCTGTATACATCCAGTGGATTATGTGCGGACCCCATTTCCTGCCAAAGACTCTCTGACGTGCGTAAAGAGCGCATAGTGCTTTTTTTCCTTCTTTCGTCTGTATTGCGTTTCCAGCTTAGCTTGTTATCAATGATAATTCCAAGGTATTTAGCTTCCGTGGAAAGCTTCAGAGTTACTGCGTTCAGTTTCGGTAATGTGAAACTTTTTTTTCCTTCTTCTTGTGAACAGAACGAGTTCAGTCTTTGTTGGGCTTACACCCAGTCCAATCGATTCTGCCCACCGCAATAGCTCACTCAATGCCCCAGTCATTAGTTCGCTAACTGTTTGCAGGTATTTCCCGCATATTAGGATGGCGACGTCATCGGCATAGGCTACCACTTTTGTTCCACCAGTTTTGAGTGTAGTGAGAATTTTGTCAACCACAATCAGCCACTTGTGCCTCTTGTGACCTCTTTCCTCACCACACTCCTTCCTATTTGTGAGCTTATATGTCTGCTGTTTAGCATTTTATAAATCCACTGGGTAATTTTACTGTTGACTCCTTTGTCTACTAGAGCATTCTTTATGGAATCTGTATTCACATTGTTGAATGCGCCTTCGATGTCCAAAAAAGTAGCTAAAGTATATTATTTGTGATGAAGGGTTCTTTCTATGACTGAAACCACCTTATGCAGTGCCGTTCCCACTGATTTACTTTTAAGGTAAGCGTGTTGCAAACAGGAAAGATTGATATCGTTCAAGGATTCTCTTATATGGAGATCTATTATTCTCTCTAGCGTTTTCATCATGAACGTTGAGAAACTAATAGGCCTGTAATCCTTTGGCGCTGAGTGTATCAGTTTCCCAGCTTTAGGAATGAAGACAACTCGCACTTCTTTCCAGATTTTTGGAACATATCCTATCTTGAGACAACCGGTGAAGATTGCTATAAGCCAGGGCATGATTCTGGGAAGGTCATGTTGCATCATGGCCGGCAGGATTCCATCAGGCCCTGCAGATTTGTAGGGCTTGAAGGACTCAATCGACCATTCTACATTTGACCTTGTAAGAATGTTGGGAGTTCCTGTAAGGGTTCTGGTATTGTCATTTCCAGGTTGCTGTTAGCTCCGTTTTGCTCCGGTTCTTTACAACCTGGGATATAAGTTTTCATGAGTAGCAAAAGCGTTTCTTGACTGGATTCTGTCCAGGATCCGTCAGACCTCTTAATGTATCCCGGGACCGATGGGTCTTTGGATAGCGTCTTTTGAAGTTTGGCGACTTCACTGGTATCCTCATTGGACTCGCAGAAATTTGTCCAAGATTTTCTCTTAGCTATTCTTACTTCCCTTGTATAGGCATTTAACATGGATCGGTATGTTGTCCAGTCTTGCTCAAGCCTACTTAACATTGCTTTCCGATGAAGTTTTCTGACCTCCTCTTTTTAAGGTCGCTGGTCCACCAACTTGCTGTTGTAGCTTTGCGACCTCGAGACGTTAGGCAGAACTTCTTGAAAGCCTGGTTCATTTTTCCTGTTATGAACTCGACGGCATTGTCAATGGATGCGTCGTTTGGGAGATATTCTGTGTCTAGGTCTGCAATATTTCTGCTAATCCAGACTGAATACCTATCCCAGTTTGTTTTTAATGGGTTCCTAAATCGTTTCCTTATCTGAGGATCGTAGTCGATGGTAAAGAGGATCCTAAAGTGGTCGGAAAACGACTCCTTTTGTGAAACCGACAATTAATTTTAATCAAAATATTTCAAATCATTTTCATGTTGTTCAGAGTTCACATCTTTTGTTACCTCTTACCAATATGTTTCTTTGTTTACGGGTGAAATAGGTCTACAGGGGAACCGAACACCCAAAAAAATCGGTAACGCGACAAATTGTGTACCTCAAGGGTAGTGTGGAAATACAATACAAAAAAAATATTATAATAAAGATGCATTTAAGAATAACAGTTTACACTTTTCTTTACAAGAAACCTGAATGCGGCCCTGTTTGAATGTGTCTGTGTTTGTGTGAACTGACACCAATAAAAAAAATTTCGTTTCTGTTCAACTACAGCGCTTCCTTATATCTTACTTTTATGCTGGCTCTATACAGAGTTGTTGTATAGAGCTTCTTCTTAAAAACTTGCTTGATCTAAAATTCAAAATTTAATTCATGTAAAAACAATTTTTTCAATGTTAACTGCTAAAAGTACGTAAATTAAAATAAAAAAATTTTCAAAATTTTTATATGAAAAAAATTCGAAGTCTTTTTATATAATTTTGTATGAATTTTCACATAATATGAAAAAATGTTAAGTCTTTTCTTATAATTTTCGAATTGATTTAAGACCTCGTGTTCGTTTTGAGCTCGTTTTCAAGTCCAACTTTTTTATATGAAAATATATAATTTTTTTAATAAAAAATATTTTTTCATTGTTAGCTGCGTCAATAAAATAAAAAAATTTTATAAATTTTATATGAAAAAATTCCAAGTCTTTTTGCATAATTTTGTATGGGTCCGAGATCTCGTGTGCGTTTCGAGCTCGTTTAGGAGTTGGAATTTTTTATATGAAAATATTTTTTTTAATAAGAACAACTTTTTTCATTGTTAGCTGCTAAAAATACGTCAGTTACAACATAAAAAATTTTTTGTGAAGAAATTCTAAGAAAACGAAATGCCATTAAAGCCAGTGTTCAAAGACCATTTGAAAACGAATTAACAAACGCGAGAGAGCTTTCCGAATGGGCTATAATAAAGGAGTCAACAATATGTTATCAGTTTTGCACAAAAGAGTCTTTGGAAATGTTGCAGCTGAGTCGATGTCAAAATTTAAAAATGTGCAAGTTATAACTGGCGCACAAAAGTTACACAGTTTTATTCCCATCAATAATAGGGAGAATAAAACTCAACGATATTCAGCTTCAAAGGATTTTTTAATACATCAGCTGATCAAACCATCATAATTTTTTTGTTTTGAGACCGATTTTTAAACTTTTCGGAACAAAATCAGTTAGAATTTAATAATCTTCAATATGGCAATCTTGAAACAAAATTTTGTTCACCCTTTTACAAATAAAAATAAAAAAAAATTAAAAAATTAAAAAAATTAAAAAGGTCATCGAAACTTACGAATAAAATGTTGGTCCTTATAAGACCAGATTTGCAGATTTGCATTTGCAGATTAAGTTTTGCAAATATCTTTACCGTTATGAAATTTATAGGCGATAAATTGCCTCAAAATGATAAGGTATGTGCACAAAAATTAAAATTGCGAAAAAACATATAAAAGATCCATCATAAAATTGTGTTTGACTTAAAGGCAACATTCTTCTTCAAATTTAAAAAATAAAAAATCGAAAAAGAATTACACGTTTTTTAAGAAATTAGCAAAAAAATTTTTTTTAATATGTTGGCAACCCTAACATCCAAAATTTTAAAATTATATATATTTACCAGAAACTACTTTCTAATTCTTTTCTAACGGTACCTCAATTATAAAAATTGGATTACAACTGACATAGATACAATTATTAAAAATTTTCCAATTCTGGCGTTTTGGGACGATTAGCAGAATTGAAAGGTCAATAACTTTTTAACGAATGGCGATAAAAAAAAAAATAAATGAACTTATGTTCTTAGAATTTTAATAGGAACCTTTAGCCGAAAAAGAAGACAAATCGAAAGCCATGAGGCCAATTTTTGAAAAAAATGTTGCGTTTTGCATGGAATGGGAACTCTATGAAATAAGGCCCCAAAAATTTCTATACAAAACAACAACACAAATAATTGGGATGTTATTTCTTATTTTGAGGCTTTATTTCATTTTGATAAATTTCATAATGAAATAAGACCCCAAAAATGATATTAAGAAAGAATAAATGGACGAAAATTTTAACCTCTTCAAGGAGAAAATTTTCTTTGTGTAAGGGGGGAGGAATGTTGTGACTCACAACGAGGTATTCCCCAAAATATTGTCTTTTTACTAGTGGCCAAGTGCTGGCAATAAAAGTTGATCCACCGCAACAACTAAGCGAGCGATCAACATTCATTGCATTGCGGCACTTTTATATGAATTCAATGCCAAGGCCAGTAAAGTAAACAAACCAAAAGTAAGACAATAAAATGAACACTGATCTACCGCAACAACAACTGGGCGATCAGTTTTCATTTTATTTAAAGACAATAAAATAAAGCCAACAATTTACTTCTGTGCGGCCAGCGTAAAATGCTAGCTAGGCAAAAACCAGAGGTAAATTAATTTTAATATTTTATTGTTGTATTTAACATACACACAGTTTGGAAAAACAAGTATAATTTAAATAAGAATTTAACGTTGGAATATGACCCAATTACACATGTTATACATGTTTGTATGTTTGCTTAGCCAAAGTTGGCACCATTAAATAAATATGTAAGAATATGTTTAATAAGAACTTAATAATGAAGTTAATTTAAGCCAAAGGCGGAAGATAAACCGCTGATTAATCAATAAGTAGAATTAAGTTTGTAAAAATGAAGAAGAAGAAGCGTGGCCAGATATGTTATAAATATCTGGTCCCCGCTAAAATAAAGGAGATTGATATGAAAAACAAAAAGACCTGCAGTCGTGTCTTTTACTGAAGAAGGCCGGATTTTCGATACGCAGGACACCCCTACAAGTAAGTATAAACAAAAACCTCCACGCCTGAATGCACCTAAGGGTGACGGCGACAGAGGTATTTTTTTTGAGTAGCTTGCCAGTGGCGCTCTTAAGCGCCGGCAAACAACCCATAGGTAGGACGTCGCTCGGCGACTGTTAGGACCAACGCGTATCCTCTCAGAGGGGATACAACAGATCGATTTGTAATATATTAATATGAGTGGCCGATAAGACCTAGTTTGTCTTGGTGCCTGCGTTCGCAACTGGTTTTCTTTATTTTATGAAAATTGGTTTGGTGAAGTTGACCTAGTTTGTCGAGTAACCACCCTGTCAAGCCAGAATCTCACCGGCTTCAGGAAGACAGAACGATATATATTATATATATACCTATTGGAGTGGTGTTTTATTAGGTATGAGACCTTGTTTGTCAAACGACTCCGCCGTATACAAAAATTGTTGTTAACTTGACCTTGATTTTCTTGAAAACGCAACCCTGCTTTGCTGTCTGATATTATCGATTTTGACTTAACTTTTTTTTGTTATTTTTTATACTTTAATAAAATTATATACTTAAGTAATTTATTAAAAATTTTTAATTTGTTAATAATACATGATTTCAATCAAAATCATACTTTATATTTTTGAATTTTATTAAATATCTTATTTTATAATTTAAAATTTGCTATAAAACCTGTTTAGGTTTAGAAATCAAGTAAATAAATAAATAAATAAATAAATGTCTAGCAGTGGTGTGTTCGCTAAATCTTCGAGATATTTGAAAAATCTGTTTCCCATATATCGGAGTCGACGATTCTGTAGACTTGGACATTCGCATAGAAGGTGAGTTATTGTTTCTGTTTCTTCCGGTTCCTTGCAGCTCCGACAAAAGTCTGGGGCTGTCATGTTCATTCTATTGGCCATTACCCCAATGGGGCAATGACCTGTTAGAACTCCCGCAAGAATCCGAATTTTTCGTTTGGCCAAAAGCAGAAAGCTTTCGGTTTTCTTCTCATTTAGCTCCGGCCAGAGCCTTCGAGATATGTTGAAGTCACCTCTAGAGGCCCAGTTAGTGTTAGCATTATCTCTGGCTTTAAGGTCCTTTTGACTCCTTTTGACGACGCCTATTGGAATGTACACATCTGTATTAGCTCTGTTTGAACTTGAGGTTACTCCACGCCTAGCCAGTTCATCCGCTGCGTCATTTCCTTCGATATTGCTATGTCCGGGAACCCAGCAGAGAGTGACGTTGTGGGTATTGCAGATACTGTTCAGTGACAGTTTACAGTTTTGTGCCTTCGTCGTTTTACTTACTATTCAGCGCTTTGATGGCCGCTTGGCTATCCACAAAAATAACTACCCTTGTGGGGTAAGATATTTCCTATGAATGGCCTGTGCAGCTTTTTCAATAGCGTATATTTCTACTTGAAAAACGCTTCAGTAGTTGAGGAGTTTGTAGGACTCTTTGATTTGTAGCGTTTCGCAATATACACCTGATCCAGTTCCGTTTTCCATTTTGGAACCATCAGTATATAATCGGAGATTGCCATTGAATTCTATGGCCGTTTCTTCCCATTGGTGTCTGTTGGGGATGAATGTGGTGTATTCTGTGCCGAATCTCACACTGGGTATGATATAGTCGGTTGCTCTTTTTGATTCTTCGGTTCCAAAGAGATTCAGAATAGATGCATGTCCGAAAGTGTTGTGATTCGTTGAGGCGAATCGCGCTTTTGGTCGCCGAACACTTAAGAACCTCTTCTATGGGGAGAAGATTTAGCATCATTTCTAGACCCACCTGTGGCGTTGATCTCATGGTTCCAGTTATTCCTATGAATGCTAACCTTTGGACTCCTGTTAGGGAGCTAAGGTAGCTCTTTTTGTGCGCTATCGTCCACCATACAAGAGAGCCGTAGGTAAGAATATGTCTTACGGTTGCTGTATACATCCAGTGGATTATGTGCGGACCCCATTTCCTGCCAAAGACTCTCTGACGTGCGTAAAGAGCGCATAGTGCTTTTTTTCCTTCTTTCGTCTGTATTGCGTTTCCAGCTTAGCTTGTTATCAATGATAATTCCAAGGTATTTAGCTTCCGTGGAAAGCTTCAGAGTTACTGCGTTCAGTTTCGGTAATGTGAAACTTTTTTTTCCTTCTTCTTGTGAACAGAACGAGTTCAGTCTTTGTTGGGCTTACACCCAGTCCAATCGATTCTGCCCACCGCAATAGCTCACTCAATGCCCCAGTCATTAGTTCGCTAACTGTTTGCAGGTATTTCCCGCATATTAGGATGGCGACGTCATCGGCATAGGCTACCACTTTTGTTCCACCAGTTTTGAGTGTAGTGAGAATTTTGTCAACCACAATCAGCCACTTGTGCCTCTTGTGACCTCTTTCCTCACCACACTCCTTCCTATTTGTGAGCTTATATGTCTGCTGTTTAGCATTTTATAAATCCACTGGGTAATTTTACTGTTGACTCCTTTGTCTACTAGAGCATTCTTTATGGAATCTGTATTCACATTGTTGAATGCGCCTTCGATGTCCAAAAAAGTAGCTAAAGTATATTATTTGTGATAAAGGGTTCTTTCTATGACTGAAACCACCTTATGCAGTGCCGTTCCCACTGATTTACTTTTAAGGTAAGCGTGTTGCAAACAGGAAAGATTGATATCGTTCAAGGATTCTCTTATATGGAGATCTATTATTCTCTCTAGCGTTTTCATCATGAACGTTGAGAAACTAATAGGCCTGTAATCCTTTGGCGCTGAGTGTATCAGTTTCCCAGCTTTAGGAATGAAGACAACTCGCACTTCTTTCCAGATTTTTGGAACATATCCTATCTTGAGACAACCGGTGAAGATTGCTATAAGCCAGGGCATGATTCTGGGAAGGTCATGTTGCATCATGGCCGGCAGGATTCCATCAGGCCCTGCAGATTTGTAGGGCTTGAAGGACTCAATCGACCATTCTACATTTGACCTTGTAAGAATGTTGGGAGTTCCTGTAAGGGTTCTGGTATTGTCATTTCCAGGTTGCTGTTAGCTCCGTTTTGCTCCGGTTCTTTACAACCTGGGATATAAGTTTTCATGAGTAGCAAAAGCGTTTCTTGACTGGATTCTGTCCAGGATCCGTCAGACCTCTTAATGTATCCCGGGACCGATGGGTCTTTGGATAGCGTCTTTTGAAGTTTGGCGACTTCACTGGTATCCTCATTGGACTCGCAGAAATTTGTCCAAGATTTTCTCTTAGCTATTCTTACTTCCCTTGTATAGGCATTTAACATGGATCGGTATGTTGTCCAGTCTTGCTCAAGCCTACTTAACATTGCTTTCCGATGAAGTTTTCTGACCTCCTCTTTTTAAGGTCGCTGGTCCACCAACTTGCTGTTGTAGCTTTGCGACCTCGAGACGTTAGGCAGAACTTCTTGAAAGCCTGGTTCATTTTTCCTGTTATGAACTCGACGGCATTGTCAATGGATGCGTCGTTTGGGAGATATTCTGTGTCTAGGTCTGCAATATTTCTGCTAATCCAGACTGAATACCTATCCCAGTTTGTTTTTAATGGGTTCCTAAATCGTTTCCTTATCTGAGGATCGCAGTCGATGGTAAAGAGGATCCTATAGTGGTCGGAAAACGACTCCTTTTGTGAAACCGACAATTAATTTTAATCAAAATATTTCAAATCATTTTCATGTTGTTCAGAGTTCACATCTTTTGTTACCTCTTACCAATATGTTTCTTTGTTTACGGGTGAAATAGGTCTACAGGGGAACCGAACACCCAAAAAAATCGGTAACGCGACAAATTGTGTACCTCAAGGGTAGTGTGGAAATACAATACAAAAAAAATATTATAATAAAGATGCATTTAAGAATAACAGTTTACACTTTTCTTTACAAGAAACCTGAATGCGGCCCTGTTTGAATGTGTCTGTGTTTGTGTGAACTGACACCAATAAAAAAAATTTCGTTTCTGTTCAACTACAGCGCTTCCTTATATCTTACTTTTATGCTGGCTCTATACAGAGTTGTTGTATAGAGCTTCTTCTTAAAAACTTGCTTGATCTAAAATTCAAAATTTAATTCATGTAAAAACAATTTTTTCAATGTTAACTGCTAAAAGTACGTAAATTAAAATAAAAAAATTTTCAAAATTTTTATATGAAAAAAATTCGAAGTCTTTTTATATAATTTTGTATGAATTTTCACATAATATGAAAAAATGTTAAGTCTTTTCTTATAATTTTCGAATTGATTTAAGACCTCGTGTTCGTTTTGAGCTCGTTTTCAAGTCCAACTTTTTTATATGAAAATATATAATTTTTTTAATAAAAAATATTTTTTCATTGTTAGCTGCGTCAATAAAATAAAAAAATTTTATAAATTTTATATGAAAAAATTTTAAGTCTTTTTGCATAATTTTGTATGGGTCCGAGATCTCGTGTGCGTTTCGAGCTCGTTTAGGAGTTGGAATTTTTTATATGAAAATATTTTTTTTAATAAGAACAACTTTTTTCATTGTTAGCTGCTAAAAATACGTCAGTTACAACATAAAAAATTTTTTGTGAAGAAATTCTAAGAAAACGAAATGCCATTAAAGCCAGTGTTCAAAGACCATTTGAAAACGAATTAACAAACGCGAGAGAGCTTTCCGAATGGGCTATAATAAAGGAGTCAACAATATGTTATCAGTTTTGCACAAAAGAGTCTTTGGAAATGTTGCAGCTGAGTCGATGTCAAAATTTAAAAATGTGCAAGTTATAACTGGCGCACAAAAGTTACACAGTTTTATTCCCATCAATAATAGGGAGAATAAAACTCAACGATATTCAGCTTCAAAGGATTTTTTAATACATCAGCTGATCAAACCATCATAATTTTTTTGTTTTGAGACCGATTTTTAAACTTTTCGGAACAAAATCAGTTAGAATTTAATAATCTTCAATATGGCAATCTTGAAACAAAATTTTGTTCACCCTTTTACAAATAAAAATAAAAAAAAATTAAAAAATTAAAAAAATTAAAAAGGTCATCGAAACTTACGAATAAAATGTTGGTCCTTATAAGACCAGATTTGCAGATTTGCATTTGCAGATTAAGTTTTGCAAATATCTTTACCGTTATGAAATTTATAGGCGATAAATTGCCTCAAAATGATAAGGTATGTGCACAAAAATTAAAATTGCGAAAAAACATATAAAAGATCCATCATAAAATTGTGTTTGACTTAAAGGCAACATTCTTCTTCAAATTTAAAAAATAAAAAATCGAAAAAGAATTACACGTTTTTTAAGAAATTAGCAAAAAAATTTTTTTTAATATGTTGGCAACCCTAACATCCAAAATTTTAAAATTATATATATTTACCAGAAACTACTTTCTAATTCTTTTCTAACGGTACCTCAATTATAAAAATTGGATTACAACTGACATAGATACAATTATTAAAAATTTTCCAATTCTGGCGTTTTGGGACGATTAGCAGAATTGAAAGGTCAATAACTTTTTAACGAATGGCGATAAAAAAAAAATAAATGAACTTATGTTCTTAGAATTTTAATAGGAACCTTTAGCCGAAAAAGAAGACAAATCGAAAGCCATGAGGCCAATTTTTGAAAAAAATGTTGCGTTTTGCATGGAATGGGAACTCTATGAAATAAGGCCCCAAAAATTTCTATACAAAACAACAACACAAATAATTGGGATGTTATTTCTTATTTTGAGGCTTTATTTCATTTTGATAAATTTCATAATGAAATAAGACCCCAAAAATGATATTAAGAAAGAATAAATGGACGAAAATTTTAACCTCTTCAAGGAGAAAATTTTGTTTGTGTAAGGGGGAGGAATGTTGTGACTCACAACGAGGTATTCCCCAAAATATTGTCTTTTTACTAGTGGCCAAGTGCTGGCAATAAAAGTTGATCCACCGCAACAACTAAGCGAGCGATCAACATTCATTGCATTGCGGCACTTTTATATGAATTCAATGCCAAGGCCAGTAAAGTAAACAAACCAAAAGTAAGACAATAAAATGAACACTGATCTACCGCAACAACAACTGGGCGATCAGTTTTCATTTTATTTAAAGACAATAAAATAAAGCCAACAATTTACTTCTGTGCGGCCAGCGTAAAATGCTAGCTAGGCAAAAACCAGAGGTAAATTAATTTTAATATTTTATTGTTGTATTTAACATACACACAGTTTGGAAAAACAAGTATAATTTAAATAAGAATTTAACGTTGGAATATGACCCAATTACACATGTTATACATGTTTGTATGTTTGCTTAGCCAAAGTTGGCACCATTAAATAAATATGTAAGAATATGTTTAATAAGAACTTAATAATGAAGTTAATTTAAGCCAAAGGCGGAAGATAAACCGCTGATTAATCAATAAGTAGAATTAAGTTTGTAAAAATGAAGAAGAAGAAGCGTGGCCAGATATGTTATAAATATCTGGTCCCCGCTAAAATAAAGGAGATTGATATGAAAAACAAAAAGACCTGCAGTCGTGTCTTTTACTGAAGAAGGCCGGATTTTCGATACGCAGGACACCCCTACAAGTAAGTATAAACAAAAACCTCCACGCCTGAATGCACCTAAGGGTGACGGCGACAGAGGTATTTTTTTTGAGTAGCTTGCCAGTGGCGCTCTTAAGCGCCGGCAAACAACCCATAGGTAGGACGTCGCTCGGCGACTGTTAGGACCAACGCGTATCCTCTCAGAGGGGATACAACAGATCGATTTGTAATATATTAATATGAGTGGCCGATAAGACCTAGTTTGTCTTGGTGCCTGCGTTCGCAACTGGTTTTCTTTATTTTATGAAAATTGGTTTGGTGAAGTTGACCTAGTTTGTCGAGTAACCACCCTGTCAAGCCAGAATCTCACCGGCTTCAGGAAGACAGAACGATATATGTTATATATATACCTATTGGAGTGGTGTTTTATTAGGTATGAGACCTTGTTTGTCAAACGACTCCGCCGTATACAAAAATTGTTGTTAACTTGACCTTGATTTTCTTGAAAACGCAACCCTGCTTTGCTGTCTGATATTATCGATTTTGACTTAACTTTTTTTTGTTATTTTTTATACTTTAATAAAATTATATACTTAAGTAATTTATTAAAAATTTTTAATTTGTTAATAATACATGATTTCAATCAAAATCATACTTTATATTTTTGAATTTTATTAAATATCTTATTTTATAATTTAAAATTTGCTATAAAACCTGTTTAGGTTTAGAAATCAAGTAAATAAATAAATAAATAAATAAATGTCTAGCAGTGGTGTGTTCGCTAAATCTTCGAGATATTTGAAAAATCTGTTTCCCATATATCGGAGTCGACGATTCTGTAGACTTGGACATTCGCATATAAGGTGAGTTATTGTTTCTGTTTCTTCCGGTTCCTTGCAGCTCCGACAAAAGTCTGGGGCTGTCATGTTCATTCTATTGGCCATTACCCCAATGGGGCAATGACCTGTTAGAACTCCCGCAAGAATCCGAATTTTTCGTTTGGCCAAAAGCAGAAAGCTTTCGGTTTTCTTCTCATTTAGCTCCGGCCAGAGCCTTCGAGATATGTTGAAGTCACCTCTAGAGGCCCAGTTAGTGTTAGCATTATCTCTGGCTTTAAGGTCCTTTTGACTCCTTTTGACGACGCCTATTGGAATGTACACATCTGTATTAGCTCTGTTTGAACTTGAGGTTACTCCACGCCTAGCCAGTTCATCCGCTGCGTCATTTCCTTCGATATTGCTATGTCCGGGAACCCAGCAGAGAGTGACGTTGTGGGTATTGCAGATACTGTTCAGTGACAGTTTACAGTTTTGTGCCTTCGTCGTTTTACTTACTATTCAGCGCTTTGATGGCCGCTTGGCTATCCACAAAAATAACTACCCTTGTGGGGTAAGATTTTTCCTATGAATGGCCTGTGCAGCTTTTTCAATAGCGTATATTTCTACTTGAAAAACGCTTCAGTAGTTGAGGAGTTTGTAGGACTCTTTGATTTGTAGCGTTTCGCAATATACACCTGATCCAGTTCCGTTTTCCATTTTGGAACCATCAGTATATAATCGGAGATTGCCATTGAATTCTATGGCCGTTTCTTCCCATTGGTGTCTGTTGGGGATGAATGTGGTGTATTCTGTGCCGAATCTCACACTGGGTATGATATAGTCGGTTGCTCTTTTTGATTCTTCGGTTCCAAAGAGATTCAGAATAGATGCATGTCCGAAAGTGTTGTGATTCGTTGAGGCGAATCGCGCTTTTGGTCGCCGAACACTTAAGAACCTCTTCTATGGGGAGAAGATTTAGCATCATTTCTAGACCCACCTGTGGCGTTGATCTCATGGTTCCAGTTATTCCTATGAATGCTAACCTTTGGACTCCTGTTAGGGAGCTAAGGTAGCTCTTTTTGTGCGCTATCGTCCACCATACAAGAGAGCCGTAGGTAAGAATATGTCTTACGGTTGCTGTATACATCCAGTGGATTATGTGCGGACCCCATTTCCTGCCAAAGACTCTCTGACGTGCGTAAAGAGCGCATAGTGCTTTTTTTCCTTCTTTCGTCTGTATTGCGTTTCCAGCTTAGCTTGTTATCAATGATAATTCCAAGGTATTTAGCTTCCGTGGAAAGCTTCAGAGTTACTGCGTTCAGTTTCGGTAATGTGAAACTTTTTTTTCCTTCTTCTTGTGAACAGAACGAGTTCAGTCTTTGTTGGGCTTACACCCAGTCCAATCGATTCTGCCCACCGCAATAGCTCACTCAATGCCCCAGTCATTAGTTCGCTAACTGTTTGCAGGTATTTCCCGCATATTAGGATGGCGACGTCATCGGCATAGGCTACCACTTTTGTTCCACCAGTTTTGAGTGTAGTGAGAATTTTGTCAACCACAATCAGCCACTTGTGCCTCTTGTGACCTCTTTCCTCACCACACTCCTTCCTATTTGTGAGCTTATATGTCTGCTGTTTAGCATTTTATAAATCCACTGGGTAATTTTACTGTTGACTCCTTTGTCTACTAGAGCATTCTTTATGGAATCTGTATTCACATTGTTGAATGCGCCTTCGATGTCCAAAAAAGTAGCTAAAGTATATTATTTGTGATGAAGGGTTCTTTCTATGACTGAAACCACCTTATGCAGTGCCGTTCCCACTGATTTACTTTTAAGGTAAGCGTGTTGCAAACAGGAAAGATTGATATCGTTCAAGGATTCTCTTATATGGAGATCTATTATTCTCTCTAGCGTTTTCATCATGAACGTTGAGAAACTAATAGGCCTGTAATCCTTTGGCGCTGAGTGTATCAGTTTCCCAGCTTTAGGAATGAAGACAACTCGCACTTCTTTCCAGATTTTTGGAACATATCCTATCTTGAGACAACCGGTGAAGATTGCTATAAGCCAGGGCATGATTCTGGGAAGGTCATGTTGCATCATGGCCGGCAGGATTCCATCAGGCCCTGCAGATTTGTAGGGCTTGAAGGACTCAATCGACCATTCTACATTTGACCTTGTAAGAATGTTGGGAGTTCCTGTAAGGGTTCTGGTATTGTCATTTCCAGGTTGCTGTTAGCTCCGTTTTGCTCCGGTTCTTTACAACCTGGGATATAAGTTTTCATGAGTAGCAAAAGCGTTTCTTGACTGGATTCTGTCCAGGATCCGTCAGACCTCTTAATGTATCCCGGGACCGATGGGTCTTTGGATAGCGTCTTTTGAAGTTTGGCGACTTCACTGGTATCCTCATTGGACTCGCAGAAATTTGTCCAAGATTTTCTCTTAGCTATTCTTACTTCCCTTGTATAGGCATTTAACATGGATCGGTATGTTGTCCAGTCTTGCTCAAGCCTACTTAACATTGCTTTCCGATGAAGTTTTCTGACCTCCTCTTTTTAAGGTCGCTGGTCCACCAACTTGCTGTTGTAGCTTTGCGACCTCGAGACGTTAGGCAGAACTTCTTGAAAGCCTGGTTCATTTTTCCTGTTATGAACTCGACGGCATTGTCAATGGATGCGTCGTTTGGGAGATATTCTGTGTCTAGGTCTGCAATATTTCTGCTAATCCAGACTGAATACCTATCCCAGTTTGTTTTTAATGGGTTCCTAAATCGTTTCCTTATCTGAGGATCGTAGTCGATGGTAAAGAGGATCCTAAAGTGGTCGGAAAACGACTCCTTTTGTGAAACCGACAATTAATTTTAATCAAAATATTTCAAATCATTTTCATGTTGTTCAGAGTTCACATCTTTTGTTACCTCTTACCAATATGTTTCTTTGTTTACGGGTGAAATAGGTCTACAGGGGAACCGAACACCCAAAAAAATCGGTAACGCGACAAATTGTGTACCTCAAGGGTAGTGTGGAAATACAATACAAAAAAAATATTATAATAAAGATGCATTTAAGAATAACAGTTTACACTTTTCTTTACAAGAAACCTGAATGCGGCCCTGTTTGAATGTGTCTGTGTTTGTGTGAACTGACACCAATAAAAAAAATTTCGTTTCTGTTCAACTACAGCGCTTCCTTATATCTTACTTTTATGCTGGCTCTATACAGAGTTGTTGTATAGAGCTTCTTCTTAAAAACTTGCTTGATCTAAAATTCAAAATTTAATTCATGTAAAAACAATTTTTTCAATGTTAACTGCTAAAAGTACGTAAATTAAAATAAAAAAATTTTCAAAATTTTTATATGAAAAAAATTCGAAGTCTTTTTATATAATTTTGTATGAATTTTCACATAATATGAAAAAATGTTAAGTCTTTTCTTATAATTTTCGAATTGATTTAAGACCTCGTGTTCGTTTTGAGCTCGTTTTCAAGTCCAACTTTTTTATATGAAAATATATAATTTTTTTAATAAAAAATATTTTTTCATTGTTAGCTGCGTCAATAAAATAAAAAAATTTTATAAATTTTATATGAAAAAATTCCAAGTCTTTTTGCATAATTTTGTATGGGTCCGAGATCTCGTGTGCGTTTCGAGCTCGTTTAGGAGTTGGAATTTTTTATATGAAAATATTTTTTTTAATAAGAACAACTTTTTTCATTGTTAGCTGCTAAAAATACGTCAGTTACAACATAAAAAATTTTTTGTGAAGAAATTCTAAGAAAACGAAATGCCATTAAAGCCAGTGTTCAAAGACCATTTGAAAACGAATTAACAAACGCGAGAGAGCTTTCCGAATGGGCTATAATAAAGGAGTCAACAATATGTTATCAGTTTTGCACAAAAGAGTCTTTGGAAATGTTGCAGCTGAGTCGATGTCAAAATTTAAAAATGTGCAAGTTATAACTGGCGCACAAAAGTTACACAGTTTTATTCCCATCAATAATAGGGAGAATAAAACTCAACGATATTCAGCTTCAAAGGATTTTTTAATACATCAGCTGATCAAACCATCATAATTTTTTTGTTTTGAGACCGATTTTTAAACTTTTCGGAACAAAATCAGTTAGAATTTAATAATCTTCAATATGGCAATCTTGAAACAAAATTTTGTTCACCCTTTTACAAATAAAAATAAAAAAAAATTAAAAAATTAAAAAAATTAAAAAGGTCATCGAAACTTACGAATAAAATGTTGGTCCTTATAAGACCAGATTTGCAGATTTGCATTTGCAGATTAAGTTTTGCAAATATCTTTACCGTTATGAAATTTATAGGCGATAAATTGCCTCAAAATGATAAGGTATGTGCACAAAAATTAAAATTGCGAAAAAACATATAAAAGATCCATCATAAAATTGTGTTTGACTTAAAGGCAACATTCTTCTTCAAATTTAAAAAATAAAAAATCGAAAAAGAATTACACGTTTTTTAAGAAATTAGCAAAAAAATTTTTTTTAATATGTTGGCAACCCTAACATCCAAAATTTTAAAATTATATATATTTACCAGAAACTACTTTCTAATTCTTTTCTAACGGTACCTCAATTATAAAAATTGGATTACAACTGACATAGATACAATTATTAAAAATTTTCCAATTCTGGCGTTTTGGGACGATTAGCAGAATTGAAAGGTCAATAACTTTTTAACGAATGGCGATAAAAAAAAAAATAAATGAACTTATGTTCTTAGAATTTTAATAGGAACCTTTAGCCGAAAAAGAAGACAAATCGAAAGCCATGAGGCCAATTTTTGAAAAAAATGTTGCGTTTTGCATGGAATGGGAACTCTATGAAATAAGGCCCCAAAAATTTCTATACAAAACAACAACACAAATAATTGGGATGTTATTTCTTATTTTGAGGCTTTATTTCATTTTGATAAATTTCATAATGAAATAAGACCCCAAAAATGATATTAAGAAATAATAGCTTTAATATTTAGGGTGTATTTCGATTTTTGTGGCCTTATTGCATTTTTTTCAATTAGTGGTTTATTTCATTGTAAAATAGGCCACCAAAAATTTCAACACTCCTTGAGGGTCAGCCTTAGTTGTTATAACAACGTTATATACGGTTGTTATAACAATTTTTCGTTTTCTGTTATTTAAAAAACAGAAAAATTTTAAAAAATATGTAAGTTTTGATATTTTTGCCACTACGCGGCAGGACATAATAAAAAATTAAAACATTAAATTATTTGTGAAAAATTTTATGGTAAATGAAGAAGCAGTGAACCAGTTCTCTATGACCTCGTTCAAAACATGATATATAGGAAAAAAATCCACTTATAAAACTATAACACAATATGAATGTCGGCAAGAGACCTGTAAAGCAAGAGTTAACCTTTTGCTGAAAGAAAAATTTAACGACGTTCGCACTTCACAAGATCTCTTACGAGCCGTATACAAACAACCCTTTGAACTTAATTGGACTCTATTGAAATAAAACATTGTGTACAAGATAAAGGAGAACTAACAAAGTTTTCGTAATAACTATTTATTTGTAAATTAAGATAAAAGGGGTAATTTTAAGCTTTTTTTAATTTATGCTTTTGACCTAGCTTATAAGCAAAACTGAGTTCTTTATACTTGGAATTTATTATAAGAATTTTTCTAAATGTTCAATTTTCTCAAAACTACCAAAAATGGACTTACGCCACTTGTGCTCTGAACAGCTCATATGCCAGTTTTTTAAAAGGCTGCACGAAAATGCACTCAAAATAAAAGGCCTCAAATCTTAAAACGGAATCAGACCCCAATATTGGGTTATAGTTCCATTGGGAAAAATACCCCAATATAAAGGAAATATCACCCCAAAATTTATGAAGAATGATTATTTATGAGAATAAATGAAAACACCCTAATATTTTTATTATTTTTGTTTGTAAACATGCATGAATTTATATCTTTAAGAATTCATTAATCTTATCTAGAATTTGAAAAAATCGTATTTCCCCGTACGAAATATTTTTATAAATTTGTAATACAAATCTTAAATCTTAAGAAAAGGGTAATTTTAAAAAATTTTCAGAGGACAAGTGGCGTAAGTCCATCCATTTTATATCTCCCTTAATAATAAATCGCTAAGGGGTGGTTTTGTCTAACTTCTAGGTAAAAATGCTGCCATTCGTCACCAAAAAGTTTTTGAAAAATATCTCCTATTAGATTTCTACAGCGGAAACGAGAAATTTAAAATAATTTTCAGTGGCGCAATTCCAAATGTTTTTACTAATATGCAATATCGTTTTCGTGTATTATTTAGATTATTTTTTACGATATGAATAGCTCCAATTATGCTCTTGACCAAGCTTATAAGCAAAACTGAGTTCTTCATACTTAGAATTATTTAAGAATTTTTCTAAACGTTAAATTTTCTCAAAACTACCAAAAATGGACTTACGCCACTTGTGCTCTGAAAAAATAATGGTATTTTTCAGAGCAATAACAAAGTATTGCATTTTGTTCAGAGATTACGTAAGCTAGGAGTTTCTAGCCCGTACTCATAAATAGGTTACATTTTCCTCTTCACTTCTACGTACTTAACTCAATTTCCCTAAAAAATGGACTTACGCCACTTGTGCTCTGAACAGCTCATATTTAAGTTTGGGGTCTTATTGAATCGATTTGGGGATCCTTATTTCATTTTAGGTTAGTGCTTTATTTCTTCGAATTAGGGCTTTATTTCATTGGGTGTTATTTCATAATGAAATAAAGCCCCATAATTGGGACCTTATTTCGTTTTTGTTTTGGAGCCTTATTTTCTGGGGCCTTATTTCGCAGAGCCAAAAAAACTTCAACGAATTAAAAAAATACACTAAACACAGCCTTATTTTTAGTCCGAATGCAAAACTTTTTAATTTATTGATGCAGAAGTTTTCCATAAATATTATATCTGGTCGTTTGTTTTTTTAAACTACCGTACCAGCTAATATTTTTACAACAAACTTTATTATGTTGATTTTATATGATTTAAATACAAATTCTAAATATTTGATAGTTTAAATCATACTTGATTTTAAATACAAATTCAAGATGTTTGATAGCTTAAAATCGTTTATTGAGCTTAAGGTCAAAGTTAGAACAATTAATTGTTCTAACGAATCTTTCCAAAGAAACAACAACAACAAAGTTTTTTCAATATGAAAAAAATTACTAGCTGATTTTATTGCAATTTCGGCCGTGCTAAAGGCTTCATCAGAAATCTTTGTGATACCTCGTGCAAGCGCGCACTAGCGCACTGCACCACAGAGGCGATGAGATTTGAAGTGTCAATTTTTCAGTTTTTCTCTCATTTCACATGCTCACATTTGTTGTTGTATTTTTGGTTTACTTTAGTCTTATGCTTATGTTATTATATGGAGTCCAACAGTCTGTTGGAAGTCTTCCAACAACCAAGCATGTTTACTGAAGTTTGTTTTTAGAATTTTGCTGATTTGTTTTCAGCTGTTTCTGTTTGGTCGTGCTCTACCATTTGATTAGTTTTTTTTCCTAAATGATCTTGTTATTTATTATGTTGATTTTATATGATTTAAATACAAATTCTAAATGTTTGATAGTTGGACTCCATATAATAACATAAGCATAAGACTAAAGTAAACCAAAAATACAACAACAAATGTGAGCATGTGAAATGGGAGAAAAACTGAGAAATTGACACTTCAAATCTCATCGCCTCTGTGGTGGAGTGCGCTAGTGTGCACTTGCACGATGTATCACAAAGATTTCTGATGAAGCCTTTAACACGGCCGAAATTGCAATAAAATCAGATAGTGATTTTTTCCTTTTCATATTGAAAAACTTTGTTGTTGTTGTTGTTTCTTTGGAAAGATTCGTTACAACAATTAATTGCTCTAACTTTGACCTTAAGCTCAATAAACGATTTTAAACTATCAAACAACTGGAATTTGTATTTAAAATCAAATATGATTTAAACTATCAAACATTTAGAATTTGTATTTAAATCATATAAAATCAACATAATAAATAACAAGATCATTTAGGAAAAAAAACCAATCAAATGGTAGAGCACGACCAAACAGAAACAGCTGAAAACAAATCAGCAAAATTCTAAAAACAAACTTCAGTAAACATGCTTGGTTGTTGGAAGACTTCCAGCAGACTGTTGGACTCCATATAATAACATAAGCATAAGACTAAAGTAAACCAAAAATACAACAACAAATGCGAGCATGTGAAATGGGAGAAAAACTGAGAAATTGACACTTCAAATCTCTTCGGCTCTGTGGTGCAGTGCGCTAGTGCGCGCTTGCACGAGGTATCACAAAGATTTCTGATGAAGCCTTTAGCACGGCCGAAATTGCAATAAAATCAGCTAGTAATTTTTTTCATATTGAAAAAACTTTGTTGTTGTTGTTTCTTTGGAAAGATTCGTTAGAACAATTAATTGTTCTAACTTTGACCTTAAGCTCAATAAACGATTTCAAACTATCAAACAACTAGAATTTGTATTTAAAATCAAGTATGATTTAAACTATCAAACATTTAGAATTTGTATTTAAATCATATAAAATCAACATAATAAATAACAAGGTCATTTAAGAAAAAACTTTATTTTTAGTGGTTATTTCAAACCATTACAGCTCATGGATGGCTATCGCTAGAGTCGAAATATTGAGAGAATTATTATAGCTTAAACCAATGATTATTTTGAGGAACCGACTCGAAGAACTTTTTTTCGGAAGGCACCTTAAGTCCTGAACATATTCAGCACAACAAGCGATGAGCGACATGTCTCCATTCTGTCTTTGTAGAGATATGTTGAGCGACTTGATTTTAAAAAACGCGGCAGCAACAAACTTCAGCAGTAAATGTTTTTAATATTTGATATTAACAATCAATTATTTTTGTGGATTTGTGCTCATTTAATATATGTACGTAATTCTATAAATTTAATTTGTAACATTTGTAGCACGAAACAATGACATATGTATACAATGGAATAAATTTCCATTTGTCGCGTGTAAAATTAGAATTAAATTCATAAAAGTCTCCAAGTATTCTTCCCATAAGAATAACATGTAAATTAAATGTGACATTTGGCGCTCGTCGCCTGTCGCGAGCTTCATGAGCTTGATGAGTTCACTGCTTTACTGTACATATCAAATAATGAATTTTTTTTTTTGCAAAATTTCGTATTCTCTAGTACTAATGATTCAAAAATCAGATATAGAATTTTTAAATATTTTAAAATATTTATCAAATCGCATATCTTTATATAAATCCGATGGAAACTGAGATAAAAATTCGATAGCATGCTATGCAACAACCTTATATATGTGAACAGCCCTTATAAATGCTATTTACTCTATTCATACTGAAGTACTCTACAAACACATGAGTAAAAATGCAGTGTACGCGGTGATTTCATCGTTCATAAGCTTACTTTTGTATCCCTCTTTAACCGAAGGTAAAATCAACCTGCAATGGTACACGAGGCAGTAACTCAAAATAATGCAGAATTATAACGATTGCCGCTCGTGCGCTGTGGCTTATGCTCATAATTATTTTGTACAAACATTATTTTGTTCCACTGAAGTCAAAGCACACATCACACCAGTGTTGCCAGGTGCCAATTACCATTTACCCCTAGATTGGATTTCAAACCCACCTAAAATTCCCCTATTTTTTTTTTCTAAAAACATACAAAAACTTCATACGGGGCAACTGAAAAATAGTGCAACTGCAATGCAAGCCTATGTATTTAAAGGGCTGAGCTGTTGGACGACTTTAACGTCTTTAACAAGGGCAGAAAGTTGCTTCATAGTTCTGAATTTTTCAATGTGAAATTGACATTCAAATTAAGTTTTACTTTTGAAAAGAGGCTCCGTCCCCTACTTTTTGATATATTTTTGGGCATATCTTTTTTCCATACTTTTTTTTAAAATATCAAAGAACCAATACATGCGCCTTATACAAACAACGTTTGGTCTTTGACCTGAAAGGAAAGGGATAGATTACTAGAGGAAGAATTGATTGGAACCATACGTAAATTATCGATAAGGCGAAACAAACTTAAAAGACAATTTGAATTGCTTCAAACAGAGGCTAGTGCTATGCATTAACCTCGGCAAGTATTTCCAGCCCTCAGTTGCTCTTGTCATTTAATGCAACATTTTCCACAATTCATTTGTGGATTTTTTGTTTCAATAATTCTTGAAAGTAAGGAATAAAGAAAGCGAAAAGAACCATGCCTGATGCCGGATTCGAACCAGGGACCTCTGAATTGATAGTCTAGCGCACTCTTCACTCGATGATACATATGATGATGATGATTTCTGACGGTGATACATATTTTTGTGCATCTAATTCGAAGACACGCCAAGAGCATATATTTGTTGATAAAATATGTTCTGACTTACAACAAGTGAGTTGTATTTATAATAGTCGTGAAAGACTTCTTGACCTGGTTTTAACTACCGACAGTGACAGTGTGACTGTTGAGAGTGCCCCTCATGCTATGACTACTGTTGATGAATACCATCCACCATTGAGCATATGGTACAAATCAGACAGGGATAATATAGTAAAGTCTAACTCAATAGATAAAGTTTATGAATTCAATTTTAAAAAAGTTGACTTTTTGAAGATGAATCATTTACTTCAACGTAAACTTCATGTTATTTTAGAATATGTATTAACACTCTTGATGATTCAATTTTTTTTTTATATGGAAATCTTTGCATGTTTTCTCAGTCCGTGCAGTATAGCCTCAAATTTACGAAAATTTGTGCTTACCCCTGGTACACAAAGGAGTTATAGATTCTTCGCAACAGCAGGAATAGGGCATGAAAAAAATATGTCTGTAGCTTCCATTTCAAGTCTTTGAATGACCTAGAAATCTACAAGCGTTTGTTTCTGGATTTTGAAAATTGGTCAGCTACCTTAAATCAAAATTATTTAGACAGTATTAAGCTGAGAATATTGTCTGATCCGAAGAAATTCTGGGGTTTCATAAACATCAAAACAAAATCTCATCATTTAAAACCTCTGACGGATTTACTGACGATCCCGTCGTAATTTGTGGTCTATTTGCCTATCTCTTTAAAGAGTCACTTTGTTCGGACTCTTTTGATCCTGATGAAGACTACTTTGGATATATGAACTCTACACCCAGGGTTTCTTTGGATTCGATATCCCTTACTTCAGAGGATATTTTAAAGTATATTAGATTGATCGATGAGGATTTTAATGCTGGACCTGACGAAATTCCTGCCGCAGTGTTAGCACAATGCGGTTCCGTTCTAAGTCAACCACTGTCCATGTTATTCAATAAATCAATTAGCGAAAGTATTTTTCCACTTTTTGGAAAAAATCTTTTATAAGTCCTATTTATAAAAAAGAATGTAAGAACGATATAAACAACTACAGGGCTATTGCGAAACTCTCCTCGATTCCAAAACTATTTGAGCGGCTCGTGTATGATCGTGTGAAGATTTACTGTGGGAAGGTCATGACAACTCGTCAGAATGGTTTTGTTACTGGCAGATCCACTGTGTCTAATCTCCTCGATTTTACAACGTTTTGTTTAAATTCATTATATTCAGGTAACCAGGTGACTGTAATTACACTGATTTTAGTATTTGATAAACTGCCGCATAACTTAATTCTATTTAAACTAAAGTTAATGGGTTTTCCACAATTTTTTGTAAGCTGGATTCAATCGTATCTGACGGAGCGATCTTATCAAATACGATTTCGAGGCGTATTGTCAGCTGAATTTATTGCTGAATCAGGTGTTCCTCAAGGTAGCCACCTTGGTCCACTTCTGTTTATTTTAGCCATTAATGATGTAACCCACATCATCAAACACTCTCATCTACTTATCTATGCAGATGACATGAAAATATACAGAACAATAGATGCTAAAGACAATTCAGATCTGCTCCAGTCTGATTTGAAATCCTTTGAAATTTGGTGTTCTAAAAACAATATGTTTCTAAATCCAGATAAATGCCAAACTATGACCTTTTCGCGAAAAAGGAATAATTTAATTTTTGATTATACGATAAAAGATACGGCTTTAAATCGTGTAGATTCTGTCAAAGATCTTGGTATATGCATGGATTCTAAGCTATCGTTTAACGTTCATATTGATTACATTTGTAAAAAAGCATCTTCTATGCTCGGGTTTATGAAACTCTGGGCCAAAGAATTTAATAGTTTGATCACAACAACAACACTGTATTATGCAATTGTGTGACCTCACTTAGAGTATGCAAGTCAAGTTTGGTCCCCAAGTTACAATGTGCATGTTGATCAAATAGAGAGAATCCAAAAACGTTTTGTTCGGTTTGCTCTAAGGAGCTTAAGTGCAGCTGACACTTTAAACCTTCCTCCTTATGAGAATCGTTTAAAACTATTAAAAATGCAATCTTTGAATGAGAGAAGGAAGTCTGCAGATATCGTTTATTTACACCAACTCATAACTTATGTATTCGATTCACCAGAACTCCTAACTCTTATAAATTTTAACTCTAACCGTAGAAGCAGTAGAAATGCTAACAATTTAATTTACTTACCTTTTAGTAGAACAAATCTGTGGTCAAAAGCACTAAGCGCTTAAGTCAAAAATTGCTGTTTCGAGTAATCTCGTGTTAAAGTTTTCAATCGCAATATGAATTGTATGAAAGAGTCTTTTGTTTTTGTGTCATAACTTTGGCTAGGGTCATGCTAGAAGCTCCAGATTTTGTGTGCTTATAAAGCTATATGCTTGAAACACATCTACATCAATAACTCAGTTTTGTCTTAAGTCGACTTAAGCGCTTAGTGCTTTTGACCACAGAAATTATATGGCTACTGCTCATTTACATCACATGAGTACTTTTGTTGACAACTGTAGTTTTTTTGATGTTAACTTATCAAAAGGTCAACTCAAAAGTAGATTGAAAACTAATGTATGATTAGATCTATGTAAAAGCATGGTTAGTTGTTATGTCTTGTGTTGTCCTTGAGCCCAACCCATATTATGGTGGGCAAATTTTTCTCACTTCAGATTGTTTTGGACCACTCTTATCGATATCATTGAGATATTTTAATGTTATTTGGGCTGGTTCTTAAGATGATCTAATGCGGAGAAAGTGCGAAAAAGCTGTAGTAGCTGAACTCTATTGTTATTGCATGTTTTGATTGCAAAGGCCGACTGGCTTTGTTTTTAGTTTTTATCAGGGTTCAGAAATTTTCACTCATGTAACAGAAATCTCCAACATAAATGTCAATAAACACTATTTGAAGCACACAACACACAATGTTATTTTCATTTCATTTTTGTGCGTAACGTAGTTATCGTGTTGTTGATCATCCAACATGAATTCTTCGTTTTAATATTTGCTTGTGCGTCACAAACTCAAACAATGATCGATCTCAACAATTCTCTGTGTTTCAGTTTTACACTTATGTTTGCGTCAAAATTTTCATGTTGGAGAATTCAGGCCTTTGTCAAAACCAAAACAAAGACAATTTTTCCAACATGAATAAGTGGTGTTTGCAAAATTGTCTTTGTTTGTGTCGGTCATTAAGATCGATCACTACCGTCGTGTGGCGTAAAAAACAAATGCTGTTCTGGTTGCTGTGCAGCGTATTGAATTGGTTTTTGGCCAAGTGTAGCAAATTTCGGCGTCAATTAGAAAATATTTTAAAATATTAAAATAATAACCTAATAATATGTTTTTTCAAGAGATTTAAACGTCATTTATCAGTGTTAAGGGGTCGCTGATTTCGAATCTAAAGTCAGAATGTTAAAATTCAAGATGGTGGATAGGGTTGCCACCTTAATTTTTTGTAGTTTTATGAATTCGGGGCTGGCAAAAAAAAAATGGTACACCAAAAATGGGTCGCTGAACCCGAATCCGTTGTCAGAGTTTTCAAATTATAAAATTTTCGAAATTCGATATCAGCGACCCCTTAACACTGATAAATGACGTTTAAAAACTCTTGAAAAGACATACTATTAGATGGCAACCCTATTATTTCAAAATTTTATAATTTAGAAATTCTGACAACGGATTCGGGTTCAGCGACCCATTTTTGGTGTACCATTTTTTTTTTGCCAGCCCCGAATTCATAAAACTACAAAAAATTAAGGTGGCAACCCTATCCACCATCTTGAATTTTAACATTCTGACTTTAGATTCGAAATCAGCGACCCCTTAACACTGATAAATGACGTTTAAATCTCTTGAAAAAACATATTATTAGGTTATTATTTTAATATTTTAAAATATTTTCTAATTGACGCCGAAATTTGCTACACTTGGCCAAAAACCAATTCAATACGCTGCACAGCAACCAGAACAGCATTTGTTTTTTACGCCACACGACGGTAGTGATCGATCTTAATGACCGACACAAACAAAGACAATTTTGCAAACACCACTTAATCTTGTTGGAAAAATTGTCTTTGTTTTGGTTTTGACAAAGGCCTGAATTCTCCAACATGAAAATTTTGACGCAAACATAAGTGTAAAACTGAAACACAGAGAATTGTTGAGATCGATCATTGTTGGAGTTTGTGACGCACAAGCAAATATTAAAACGAAGAATTCATGTTGGATGATCAACAACACGATAACTACGTTACACACAAAAATGAAATGAAAATAACATTGTGTGTTGTGTGCTTCAAGCAAATGTTTGTGAGTGAAGGTGTGTGAATATTCTGAACCCTGGTTTTTATCAATCAATTGCAATTAAAGCGCGAAGCAAGTTTGAAGTGAAGTGGAAAATGATTGTTAATTAATTTTAAGTGCTGCCAATTTTTGCTGATATACCCAAGAAATCAAATATTTTCTTTCCTTAAATTTTTACATTATTTTAAGGATTACTTCCAAAGGTCAATTTTTCAAATACCCCTAAAACCCCTAAAAAACGGTAAGTGTTTTTATTAAATTTTGTATGAAGAAATTTATGAAAATGTCTTTTTCAGTATAACTTTACATTTAATACGTTTACAAGTCCGAGATCTCGGACTTGTTAACGAGCTCATTTACGTATCGTTCTTCGTTTGGTGTTTATTGGGTAGTATTAAAACAACTAATAAAATAATACGAATAATAATAAAATAATGGCTAAAATAATACTAATATGAACTGGTCAATATGAAACTACTATTTAACTAGTTAAAAATATACTGCCAAAAATTTGGCTCAAATCATACCAGTAAAAAGCCTGGTTTTGCTTATACTAGTATTTTACTAATTTTAAAGTTACTAACATCCTAGCTAGTTCAAATTATGCCAGTGAAAATATTACCTCAATTCATATCGAGAATAGGACAATTCGTCCCCTTAGTATAACAATAGCCTATGTGCTCATAGGCTATTATTTTTTTATTGAATTTTTGGATTCTCCATCGTCGATTTTATATGTGGTCAAAATTTTGTCAAATTCTAGTTCCACAAAGTATGTCAAAACGTCAGTCAAAAAAATATAGTATAAATTTGTATTAAATTATTTTCCTCAAAAATCATGTAAACGCATATACGGTATTTTACATAAACTAAATTTTCTGTTTATTCAATATAATAGTAATGTACACTCACATACTCTATTTTAACTTTTAGGCAAAAAATCAATTTTGTCATGACACAAGCACCTAAAATGACGTATAATGATATACGTTGTTTTTCAACAAATATTTTCAATTTGTTCATTTGTATGAATCTTATAGGCCGTTATATTCTCAGAACAATTAACATGTGCTTTAAAATTACAAAAAACAAAAGTAGCCTATGCAATGCTTACGTTGTTTTATGGCTGGTGACACACATAGCGATTCATCGCGATCGCGACACCACGAGTGTGGCACAAATTTTGGTGTCAAACATAGCGACTGCCGCCAGTTCCACCGAATTATTGGTAAAATACTGAGAAAAAATGAACGCTGTCGCTGTCGAAGCGCAGCCAGCTGCGACCCGCTGCGACACAATCGATATGTTTGTCACCTCACATTTGAGCCAATGCAAATTTGAACATTTTTCTGCGGAAATTGCGACAAAAAAGAAGATGTGTGTCACCAGCCTATCATGTATGTAAATGCAATAGAAATAATTTGTACAATTTAGGATTTCAGTTCGTTGTTGAAATTCGCTCGTTCATAATCATTCAATCACCAAAATCAATTGAACCATAACTTGAAGAAAAATGTCAACAATGAATCGGTAAATTGGCTTAAAATCAAGGTTCTCCAAGTAATAAAAAGTGAAAAGAGACAATTGTTATACAAGGAACAATGGAACGAAGGCTTCAAAGTGATTGATATAGATGGCTCGAGAATGAAAAAGAAAGGGGTCACAAATTTTACATTAACTCACAAATATAAAAAAGAACTACCAATTTCTGACACAAAATTGAAGGATCTCAAAGATTTATGAAAAAAAAATGTAATTCCTCCCGGCTCACAGAAATTTTTTTTGAATTTACAAGGAGAGAATAATCGCGATTGTTTAGATGAACCAAACAGATTCGAAGAAGAGGACGAAGACGACTATAAATAAAGGCTCCAATTTTTAACAATTTTTAATTGCAATGTTCTAAAACATTTAATTTACATTTAATAATGTTGATTTTGAAAATAAAGATTGAAAATTAAATTTATTACTGTAAGTTTTTTAAAGTATGAGTAAGAGTAAGAAACTTGCATCTCTTCGAAAAATGTCAGGTAAAAAGACGCATTTTAATATTATCGTTGAGTACGCTGCTGACTGCTGACTGCAGTTCTTCGCAGCTCAGTTCAGTAAACTACCAGAGGAATGAAAACAAATTACATATCACAGCACTCTTGTTAAGTTTTTTCTTATATGTTATTCTAAATTTGGGGGCCCCCTTCAGATGCGGGGCCCGGGTCTCGAGCCCCCTCTGCCCCCCTCTCTGATAGGGCCTGGATCTGACTGTAATTAAAACATAATTATATAGTAATAAAAATTCATATTAAATTTACTTATTATTCTGGTGTATTTCTTGAACAAAATAGTGTATACCATACAAAATAAAATAACGTATCAGAAACTTGATAGAAAACATTAAAAAATAAAATAGCCTATCTGATGTATCTGCAGTTTACACCGCTTTTTTGTTCATTAAAAGGATGATTATAATAATAAAAATTTTTCAGTTAACAAAATAGACTCATTTTTAAACAGTCTTAAAAAAAAAAGTCGGAACAAATAAATATTTACAGACATAACGAGATTTGAGTGGGAGCTACTTTCGACAAAAAGTTTGAAATTCATTTTCTCATAACATCAAAAAATTTATAGGCTATTTTAATACTAAGGGGACGAATTGTCTTTTAATATGACATCAACACAGGAAAATAACCAGTTTATGCAATGTAAAAAGCATTTGAGCTGAACTAGTACTGGTATTTTTTGACCTAGTACATTTACTAGTATTTTAACTAGTTGGCTACACTGCAGGATAGTGCAGCAATAATAATAGAGTTCAGCTATTACAGCTCTTTCGCACTTTCTACGTATTAGATCATTTTAAGAACCAACCCAAATAGCGTTTAAATATCTCAAAAATATCGATAAAAGTGGTGTTCGACCAAAATTTCGGCCAGTTTTTAATCTATTTGTCTGAATCGGTTATTCGACTCAGGGAATTTCCACCTATAAAGAGATGGATGAAGGGAAAAATGCTTGTTCCTGTAGGAACATTCAAAGATAAATTGTTTCCATACATTTTTGCAATACTAATAGACACAGCAAAATTTAAATAGTGTTGTGATACAATCAGTGCATCTTTGATGCCCTTTCCCATTTTATAATGTATCATTTTAAAAGAGCTAGAGGATTTGTGATAAAATGTAGAAAAGTGTTTTTTGAGGCAAGGTAGGAAAAATATATTAAATTTGTTTTTTTAATTATTAAATTACATAATTACTTGCATATGTATTTTCTTTTTATTCGAAAACCGTCACAACAAAGTTTAATAACCTTATTAGCAGTACCGGCAGCATGTAGCGTAAACAACGATTAAATATTTGACTTATAATATATAGTATTGCATAAAGTATTAAAATCTAAATTTTAGTTACATGATAATGAGAATAGAAAGGAAACAGTAAAATTAAACATTTTCAAAACTTTAAATAAACACTTTCAAAACATAAAAATAAACAGTGTGTTTTCTATTGTGAAGAATAAAAGAAAAAAAAATATATAAATATAACATTCATTTAAGCATTTTAATTATTTGACATATTTGACTACTTAATATTACATCGAAGAAAAGAGTAAAGCAAGTTTATTTTTAAATTGCACAGCGTTATCACACGATCTTAAATTATTAGGAAGTGCGTTCCAATGACGAACAGAGTGTACAAGAAACTACCTTTCAGACGTTAAACATGAGACACGTAAGCAATTAATCATATTAGACTAGATCTAGAAAAGTTTAATCTCGAAAACAAATAACTGGGTTCTAATTTACATACAATCTTATGCAACAATAAAAGCGTACGATAGTTCAGCAGATTATCAAAGAATAAGCCATGGATTCTTTAAGCGTACTGGGAAACATGGTCTCTTCAGTCCAAACACATTACGAACAATATTATTAAAAAGGACGTTTAATTTATTTTTACTTAGACTGTCACATTTTGCAAAAATTTCGCAGCCATATAGCATTGTTGGTATGAGATATGCTTTCATATATTCATAAAGATTCATATATTGAGAGGTGTAAAATACTGCGTAGTCCAAAGAACCCGAAGCATGCTGTAGACCAGTGATTCTCAACCTTTTGTTTAGTGCGGCACACTTTTACCGATTTCAAAATTTGGCGGCACACAAAGAAAAGATAAGTTTAAAAATTATTTACTTACCTATAACACACTGCGTAAAATAGTTTATGATAATAATTTTAAATGTGCGAAATAAAATAACATGGACTACAAAAATAACAGTACGTTTATTAAGGGATTATTCACAAGTTAATAATAAGAATACATTTAATTTAATAGTTAATAATAAGAATAATTTAATGCGAAATTTGAGCTTGATGTTTTTTGATAATTTCATTTATATTTGGTCGTAAAAATGATAATGCTACTCGCATATCGTCTTCTACATTTACCAATCTTGTTCTTTTTTTAGTTTTAATGTTGGTTAATGCTGAAAATCCAAATTCACACAAATAAGATGTGGAAAATTGTAATAATATGTCTATAGCTTTTTTGGCTATCATTGGATAATAGCATCTAATGTTAATCCAAAATAAATTAATAGATTCTTCTGAATGTTTTGAAATTAAATCTCGATTATTGGAAAGCAAAATGAGTTCTTCCTCTTCTTTCAAAGTTAGGTCAAACACAGAAGTATCCGTTAGGAGAAATGGATTACGAACCCAATCAAATTTCTTTATATCTAATTTTGGGAAATAATGAATAATTCTCTCTTCTAATGTTGTCAAATGGTCAATAACAATACTTGTAATAATTTTATAACAGTCTTTTGGGACTGACTCAAACTTTTCTAAATTGCCTTTCTGAGCTTTATTCTTCCATAAAGTTATTTGTTTTTGGAATCCCACCAGCTTATCGGTTGAGTTTAAGATATTTTCATTAGGCCCTTGGATACTTGAATTTATGTTATTAAAAATAAGAAAAATGTCTGATAAGTAAGCCAATTTAGTACCCCATATTTTATCTTCCAACAAATGAACAAAATCATAATTTTTATCTTGTTCGAAAAACCTTATCATTTCGTCTTTTAATTCCAGCACACGAGATAAAATTTTTCCTCTGGACAACCACCTTACTTCCGTATGCAGTAACAAGGATTCGTACTTGGCTTCCATAGCTTGGCATAATTTACTAAATAAGCGGCATTTAAATGGTCTTGATTTTATATAATTAATCATTTTAACACATTGTTCCAGAACTATTTTCAATTCTGATGGCAAATATTTTGTAACAAGTGCTTCTCGATGCAAAAAGCAATGGGTAACTAATATATCCCCATTCAGTTCTTTAACATTCCCCCTACTCCGAGTAACAATCTTGACGCGATGTAGGGGCTTAAGTTGCAATGACACAATACTGCCGGTTGGAGTAGTTCCTCCCTGTAGGGTATAACCCTACAGCTCAGCAGAGCCTGCATCTTTTGTAAAGCGACAACTAAAAGTTACTCCCCCCTAATCCAGGGTGTCATGCGCACCGTGCCCATTGGATGGTTTGCAGTCAGGGGGTATACCGACTGTATTGGAACGGAGCCTTCATGATAACAGGCCGCCTCATGAAGAAACTGTGGCCTTACCATGGTATGCGGGCTCTGGCATGGTCGACCACCCTTTCCCAGCCATAAAACATAGACTGCGACGCTTTTGTCCTCGGACACGAGCTACCGGTCGAACCCAAAATATGAGTACAACAAAAAAAACAAAACACAACAAACAGGAAGACTTGCGGGGAGTCACCGCAAGCAGAGCAGCAGACCTCATGGAACAGAGATTCCAAGAGGAAGGTCAACGGCAAGGCACCAAACCTAGGAGAAATCCTCCTCCGCCAGCCAGAACATAAGTCAATAGGACTGTACGCTGCAATGATCAGGTGGAGCATAGAATCCATAATGATCACAGACACTGCAGCACACAGATGAGGAGGCACCAGTACGGCAAAGATCGAGTGGAGCATACCATCCACAGCGGTCAAAGACCTAGTACCAGCCACCAAAGAAAAACTGCGAGCCCCAGGAGATCACATCCTGTCAAAATTCCCCCGGAAGAACACCGGGATGATACGACGTCGGCTCCAAAAAGTATCCCAATCACGGAAACTGCGTCAACATCCAAGGATGCGGCACAGAAAAGGGAATTAGAAGAAGGGCAAAAACACAAGCCCTTCCACAGTAGACGTCGCCGTGTCCACCTCCCTCAGCGCGGGGAGCCAGGAGGGCTAGACGACCCACTAAGAGTCGGCCTTAGTGGAGCAGGCGTAAGATGGTATCTGCGCTATCTGGAACAGGGCATGGCACCCGAAGTAGCTCATGAAAGAGCGGTAGAGCATCGGGGTAAAGCTGGCGAAGCACCTGTACCAGAGGCAACGAAGAGGAGCTGCAGCGAGATAACGCCTCCTCAACGTCCAGAGAGCAAGAAGGCCAGAATAGCTCCTGGAAGCAACAGTAGGTCAGTGCTAGGGGCTAAGGTACCCGAGCCAGAACCGCAGAAAAATAGGAAAAGCTATGCAAGCATAACTAAGGGCATCCAAATAGTGGTTTTGCCCAAAGAATACCCCCGGCAAATGCTAAGTCCGGATGAGCTCTCGGAGCTAGAAGAAGCCATACTGAGCGAAGTAGTGAAGGGCTGGTCCATCAAGCTACAGTTTGAGGGAATTCACTTTCGTCCGGGCATGTTACTGGTCGACTGTTCGAATCCCTCAACAGCAGAATGGCTGCGAGCAGCAGCACCAAAGCTCGAGCAATGGAAAGGGCTAGAACTTATGGCTTGCCTAGGGGAGGAGGTCCCAAAAGAGCATACTGTAAGAATGTTCTTGCCAAGAAGTTCAAGCACGGAGATCAATAGATCGATGGGACTAATTGCCGCCCAGAACGATGGTCTCAATACAAAGTATTGGAAGATATTGAGCTCCAAGGATGAGGGAAGTGGGCATATGCTCACGTTCTCAATAGATAGGGAGTCACTTGAGACTATCAAGTCAAGGGGCTCCACTATCAGCTTCCGCTTTGGAACCATTCCGGTGTTGGGCACAAAATCGCCACCAACGACCAAACCGGTCAAAGCAGCAACATCCACAGCTGCAGCGCCCACAGCTGTAACGTCAACAGTGGTAACGTCCACAGAAGCCACATCTGCGACTCACAATGAAGGAAAAGACGCAACGCCACCAATACAACTAACTGGTGAAGTTGTTACGGAGAAGTTCGCCTCCGTCTCGGTCATCACCGCAACACCTTCAATCGGAGATCAGGCAGAGGGCATGAACCTCGCCGCTCTCTCGATTGACGGTTGTAAAAGCGAGACTTCAACTGAGGTAGTAGCAACGCTGCCTGAAGAAGATCGGGGCAGCAGCCCAGTGCTATGACGATCGGCACAGTAACCAGCACGAAATTTGCCCAGGTAAACCTCCACCATGCAAAAGCTGCTTCGGCAATAATTGCTCGGAGGTTTACCACAGAACAACTGGGCTTCGTGCTGATCCAAGAACCCTGGTGCTACAGGGGAAAAGTCAGTGGCCTCTACTGCAAAGAGGGTCAGGTAACTTGGGATCAGAGAACAATCAATCCCAGAGCATGTATTCTAATGCAGGAAAATATTAATTATATTTGTCTTTCAGAATTTATGACGCGGGACCTTTCAGTTATCGAGACTCACATCAAAACTGATGGCAAGAACCGCGCCATAGTGATCGCATCCGCTTACTTTCCTGGGGACGATCTCAACATTCCCCCAGCGGAGATAAAAAGACTCGTGGAGCATTGCAGGAAAGAGCACCTTCCACTAATCATCGGCTGTGACGCCAACGCGCACCACACAATTTGGGGAAGCACCGACGTCAACACCAGAGGTGAGTACCTTTTAGAATTTCTTTTAAGTAGTAATCTAGACTTTTTCAATGTGGGGGTAACACCTACCTTTGTAACTAGGGCTAGAGAAGAGGTCTTAGATCTCACCATAGGAAGCCCAGATGTGGGGGGTATGATTAGGGAATGGAGGGTATCAATGGAACCTTCAATGTCTGACCATAGAATAATAGAGTTTAGATTTGGGGCGAAATGTCAAGAGACAGAACCCAAAAGAAACCCAAGAAATACCAGTTGGGACACATACACCAACAACCTGAAAGAAAACCTACAGAACGTAAAAGCTAGGAGTAGAATTAGTAACATCCTAGAACTTGAATGCTATGTAGAGCAAGTAAACAATGCAGTATATAATGCCTACGAATCTAGCTGTCCAACAGGGCACAAGGCAAGAACAAAACATACTCCTTGGTGGAGCGCTGAGCTGACCAGACTCCGGAAGAAGGTGCGATGCAGCTTTAATGCCGCAAAGCGCAACGGAGAATGGCACAACTACACGGCAACTCTGACGGAGTATAATAAAGAAATCAGGAAAGCCAAAAGACAGAGCTTTAGAACCTTCTGTGAAGACATTTCTTCCGCGCCAGCAGCAGCCAGGATACACAAAGCAATGGCTAAAGGCAGAGTGGAGACAAGAATGTCGCTTCTATTGCCAGACGGAAGCTATACGCTTAGAGAAGAGCAACGAGCCAGTCACCTTCTAGAAACTCATTTCCCGGGCAGTACACCGGTAACTGAGTATGAGACAGCAGACAGGCAGATTACTCCAAATCAAGAAGCATGGAAACTTGCAACGAGCATTTGTACTAAAGCTCGTCTAGATTGGGCACTCAGAACCTTTCAACCATTCAAATCAGCAGGTGTAGACGGCATCTTTCCTGCACTTCTATAAAAAGATGCAGATACTATATTGCCTCACCTAGTCAAAATAACTAGAAGCAGCCTTGTGCTGGGCTATATCCCAAGGAAATGGAGAAGGGCGATAGTCACCTTCATACCAAAAGTAGGGAAAATAGACTACACGCTACCAAAGTCGTTTAGACCCATTAGCCTTACCTCATTTGTACTTAAAACAATGGAAAAGGTAATAGATAACTATATAAGAACTGAGATTCTGGAGAAGGCACCAATGCACCCCTGTCAACACGCGTATAGGGCGGGCAGGTCTACAGAATCTGCGATATACCAGTTGGCAAGCAACATCCAGTCAGCTTTCAAAAACAAAGAAACCGTACTCTGTGCCTTTCTAGACATAGAGGGAGCCTTTGATAATACTTCTCACGAGGCTGTGAAGAAGTCTTTACACAAAAAAGGAGTAAATGATATGCTCAGCAGATGGATATGCCAAATGCTTAGCACTAGAACTGCAGAAACAAAAGTGGGAGACACCACTATAAGAATCAAAACAACAAAAGGCTGCCCACAAGGCGGAGTCCTTTCTCCACTGCTGTGGAGTCTTGTTGTGGACGAATTATTAACGATGCTAACCGAGAATGGCATAAAATGTCAGGGTTACGCAGACGACATCGCCTTAATAGCGAGAGGGAAGTTCGAGGATACACTCTGTAACCTGATACAGAGAGGACTGTCAGTAACAAAGGAGTGGTGCAACACAGTGGGATTAAGTATCAACCCAGCGAAAACCACCATAGTACCTTTTACTAACAAAAGAAGCCTGCCAAACCTCCGAACAATGAGAATGGATGGCACTGAAATTCCCTTCAAAGGAGAAGTAAAGTATCTGGGACTTACACTAGATTCAAAGCTTTTCTGGAGAAGACATGCCGAGGTAACTATAAACAAAGCAACGCGCGCACTCATGGTATGTAGGAGCCTGGCGGGGAAAAGCTGGGGTTGTAACCCAACAATTCTCCGCTGGATGTATACCATGATGGTGAGACCCATCCTCACCTATGGTGCAATAGCATGGGCTGAGAGAACCAAGCTAACCACAATGAGGAATATGCTAACAAAGGTGCAGAGACTGGCCTGTGTATGCATCACAGGGGCCATGAGGACATGCCCTACAGCAGCACTAGAAGTAATTCTGGACCTAACACCCTTACACCTTGTCATAGAGGGAGTAGCCAAGCGAACTCTGTTGTGCATTGCAAAAGAGGGGACAGGTTTAGGTAAAACTATCAGCAGTAGAGAGAAGGAGGATATTGCAAAGCACACTCCCTACATCGATCTACCAAGAGACGATATAGTAAAAAGGTATAACTTCGAAAAACACTTCGGAATTAAGCTTAGTACCAAGAAAGAGTGGGACAGCGAGATGATATCGCAAGTCAAGAAACCACACAGTATAGCATGGTATACAGATGGGTCCAAGACATTGGAAGGTATAGGCGCAGGGGTGTACGGGCCAAGAACCAAGCACTTTGAACCTATGGGGACAATACCCAGTATCTTCCAAGCGGAAATCCTAGCAATACAGCTGTGTGCACAATTCAATCTGGACCGTAAATACAAAGGTCAGGATATAGTTGTGATGTCAGACAGCCAAGCAGCAATCAAAGCATTAGTTTCCTATGAGATATCATCGAGAATAACATGGGAATGCCTAACAAAACTCAACGAACTAGGCAAGAATAACAATGTTACTATACTTTGGGTCCCAGGACACAAAGGAATACAGGGTAACGAAGAAGCCGATGGTCTAGCGCGACAGGGTGCAGCCACAAAATTTATAGGACCAGAACGATTCTGCGGATTGGGCACACATTCTATAAAAGAAGAACTAAGAAGGGAGGAGAGGCATAAACGTTCAAACCTTTGGAAAAGCCTCCCAAAGCTAAGACAATCCAAATTGCTCCTCAGAGATTTTAACACTCGGAGAGCAAAATTGTGCATAAGCTTAGGCAAACCGAATCTTAGGATTCTAACGGGGTTCCTTACAGGACACTGTAAACTCAAATACCACCTGATGAAATTGGGCATAGAGACCGATAGTAACTGCCGTTTCTGTGAAGAAGCAGAGGAGACTCCAATACACCTACTTACAAACTGCGACGCCGTGGCTCGCAGACGTAAACTAGCACTGGGGAATTATGAGCTGAGTCTAGAGCAGGTTTCATCCCTTGAACCTAAGAATATTCTCAAATTCATTAGAGAAATAGGGCTGGATGAAATTCTGTAATCCGCAAACCCAGCGGAGCTTTGAGAAGGAGGTACAATAGATCTCATTTAGGTCGCAGTACGCATCTCCACCACACAACATTAACATTAACAACATGTGCTACAAATCCTTTTATACGTCCAATCATAGCTGGAGCACCATCTGTACAAATGCCAATACATGACTTCCACGAAACTTTAATTTCCTCTAAATATGAACTAATTACATCAAAAATATGTTTGCCAGTTGTAAAATCAGGTAACTCCCGACAACATAAAAATTGATTAATTATATCATTTTCGTGAATAAATCTAACAAATGCAATTAATTGAGCTTTTCCTGTAATATCTGTTGTTTCGTCGATTTGTAGAGCAAAATTTGAATTTGCAAGAAATTTTGCAGTATTTTGCTCAATATTTTGCGACATATCTTTGATTCTGCGATGGATTGTGTCATTCGAAAGTGGTATTTTACAAATATCAATATCTGCTGATCCACCAATCATTATTTGTACAATTTTGCGACATGCTGGTAAAATAATTTATTCTGCCAAATTGTGAGGTTTTAATTTAACAGCAATCAATTCAGCTATTTCATAAGAAGCTACTTGAGCCTTTTCAGACACATTGATTTGTTTTTCAAAAACTTTTACTTGCTTGGATTTTGAACATAAAGACTTTTGAAAGTAGCTTTTATCTTTTGTTGAAACGAAGGATGATTAGTCACCAAGTGACGTTGGAGTTTGCTCGGAACCATTGCACTATTTGATAATTTACAACCACATATAACACACTTCGTCATTTACCATTGTAGAGGTACATCCAAATTTCAAAAAATCATCATTGTATTTCCGATGAACAGCGTATTTTTTGGAGCAAGAAGTATCTTTACTTGTACCGGGCGTGGGCTCATTAACTTGGTCGCTTACGTTATCATTATCACTATTACCATCGTTAAGCTTTCTTTTTTTTAACCATTTATCCATTTTAATAAGGTTCTGTTAAAATAAAAATAATATTGTTATTGTTGTATTATAATAAAAAGGTGAATTAAATATTACCTTTAAAAATGATTTATTCACGTTTGAGAATACAATAGTGCAAAGCCAATATGTTTATATAATTCTGGGAATCCCAACTGCCATTTAAACAACCTGTTTTTTATCTTTGTCTTCTTTTGTGTTCATCGCAGGGATGCCAGCTGTTGGTTTTCCCGCTACTTATTTTCCGCTACTGTTTTAGAATTGTAGCGATTTTTGTTTTTAAATCGCGACAATAGCAACTTTGTCTGTTTTTGATAGCGGCTGTAGCGATTTTTACGCAAAACTGTTTATACAGTTGGTATCGCTGGTTATATAGTGTTTTCGATTGACACAAACAATATAGCATATATGTATGTATCTTTTTGTTAGTGTTGCATTTTTTTCTATTTTCGTTGTTTTTTCGTCATTTGTGATTTCGTTTAAACATCTCTTTTCTGTGAGTTTTGGTATGTAAGGTGCACTCATGAAAATCATATTATTTTAAAATTTTAACATAATTATATATCCAAAATTTGGCGGCACACTTTTAGAATTTCGCGGCACACAAAAGTGCCGCGGCACAGTGGTTGAGAATCACTGCTGTAGACTTTCCCAACCGTGTTACTTATGAGGTTATTCCAAGTTAACGTTCTGTTGAAGGTGATGCCTAGATTTTTTGCAGAGTCTACGTATTCAATGATAGGTTAGGAGCAGTGGAAACGTCAATGATTTTCTTTGAAATTACCAAGCATTTTGACTTTGTTGGATTAAGGCTTAGTCCGTTTTTTACTGCCCAATCATCAGATTTTTCAAGAATACTATTTATATTGTTGATACATTTATAGATGCTCTCACGCTTACAGTTAACTTACAACTGAACGTCATCTGCGTACATATGGATCTTATAGTTTTCCAAAACACTGGGTAGGTCATTTATGTACATTGAAAAAAAGAGAAGACCCAGAACAGAACCTTGAGGAACACCTCTTGTAATGGGTAGAAAGACTGACGAAACGTTATTGGCGAAAACAGCTTGCGACCTATCGGAGAGATATGACGCCATAAGATCAACGGCAGATGGCGAAAAATTAAATAATTTAAGAAGTTTTGTCTGTAAAATATTATAGTCGACTGTATCGAAAGCTAGTGCTAAATCGAAACCTAAACGAACTGTCATTAGTCTCGTACACATTTTGACTAACCGAAGGCATAGGAATATTAACAAATTTGTTATTTAAATCCTCAACGTCCACGTTATCACAAGATTCAGATGATTTTCTACAAAGGCCTATATTGCGTATCTCGCGCCACTTCTGCTTACTATTCACCACAGAACTAAACTATAATAACTACTCTTTGCAGTTTTTACCTCTCTCACCACTGTCGAACGTAATATTTTAAACTGTTCATATAATTCTGGGGTCTTGAAGCGTTTCCAGCGATTATATGCAATATTGCGCAGCAAAATACTATTTTTAATAGTTCTGTGTAACCAAGGACGTTGCTTAAGAATAGTGGTTTTTTGCTTTATAGGGACAAACTCGTTAAACAGATTATTGACATTGCCCTGAAAAAATTCAACCTGATCATCAACAGAGTCAATATAAAAAACTTGTTCCCAGTTTATATCAGCTACTGCAGTTTCCAGTCGAGCTTAGTCCAAATTTTTAAACTCACGATAACTATAGCAGTTTGCAGTATAATTGAGTTGGAAGTCATAAGCAAGGAAAATAAGGTCTTGTTTAGAAAAATTAGGTGCAGATAATTGATTGTACAGAAGGATTCTTGTCTTGCCACTTACAAAAAACAAATCCAGGACAGTATTAATTTTCAGTGAAATATAGTGCAATATTTTTTAATGTGCTTAGAAAAGATGAAAAATCAACTGAACGGTTTGGACGATAAACACAATCAAGAAGCAACTTTTGTTTTGTATTTGAAACTACAACAAATATATATCCAATAACACTATCAAGTGACGACTTACAGAGTATTTTACACGTAACATTTTATTTCACATATATTGCAACGCCGCCTGCGTGACTAACCCTATCAGCACGAAATATTCTGCAACCATTTAAACTAAACAAAGCATCAGACATATCACTATTAAACCATGTTTCACTTACACATATCCATATCTGAGTCTTCAAACATATATCGCATTTGATCCATCTTATCAATTAAGCTTTGCGTATTAAGGTGGCAAACTTTTAGCCCAGTTCTTTGTTTAGAGAGTATTCTTATCATATTGTAGCAATTATCTTTGGAACTGGAATTCACATTACTAAGAGAACTTATCATGTTTAAAGAGTAAGTGTAATAAGAAATTAAAATTTAACGCGTGCTTAATGGTGAAGTAAGTTTTCTTCGCTGCTGTAATATATAAGGAGGTAAAAACAAAATTATAATTACAATTATAGAAAATAAAAGTGAAGATAAAGAAAAAAGGAATAACGATATTAGTTACTAGAGCCACGAAAGCAATGTGCATTTATTACTCCAGGATCGTGTTCGGTATTGAAAGAATCAATGATTTCACCCAATTTTGACAGCGAGTCGACCGACGTAGCATTAACTCTACCCTTGAGCTTTATGTGCACAATACCACGACTAGTAAAAGCAGCCGATAACAAGTTTTCCTTTTTATACCGGAGGGCATTCTGCAGGATAACTGAATTTTCTCTCGTTAAACCTTCATTAATATATATGGGTTTGTTAGATTGGAAACCGGCATGTTGGAGACGCAACACGTCCTTACTTTCGCGTCGAAATTTAGCAAAAGAGCCAAGAACAAAGTTTCTTTCAAACGGCGTTTCAAATTTGACGACGATTGTGGTATCTTTATTATTGGAAGGATTTTGATACAGACGAAGTACGTTTTTAACTCTAGGAAGCTGCATTTTGACGGTGGTGCAGATTTGACCTAGTATGCCATTCAAGTTTTTACCTTCAGAATATGGGATTCCACTTATACGTAGGTCACATGCAACAGCTGCATTGTCTTGCCGAGCCAGCTTAAATTTCAACTCCTCAACTTCCTGTTTGAGATCGACAGTATTTTCCAGACGAATAGGATTAGCTTGTACAGCCGCTATGGCACATTCGTTCTTAGAAAGCCGCGCCTTCAACTCATCCATCTCAACTTTGAAGTTGTTTACGTCCGCCTTAAACGTGTTGACATCATCAGCGAGTTTATCTAAAAGTGTAACACAACTGCTTGAAGGTCGCTACGCATTTCGGCAACAGTTTGCCGAAGCTCCACAAGCTTCTGTTAAAACAAATTCAAATTTATTTAAATTTTAAAAAGAACGATAATGCACGTAACATAGACTTCATTAAAAAAAATTACTTCTTTCTTGCCTTGGCCGTTGCAAAATCTTCAATAATATCGTCGTATTGAATTGAGTTCCCGACGCACTTTGGGAGAAATATAGACAAAACTCTCGCATTCAGAGTTATTCTAAAATTACGGTGTGTACTTTTTTTCTATATTTTTGGTTCTGAATATATATAGCATGTCAAAAACACACTTTGCAAGTAATATGATCCCAAGGATTGATCTCTGTGGCAAGGCCGTAGCCAAGGGGAGAGTTTTCGAGGTTCAAACCCCCATACAGAGAGTCGAAATTTATTAAAAATAAATGCATTTAAATTATTATTTCATGGAATAACTTTATTATGTCATAAGAAAACTGAACAACTCATATACTGAAGTTGCGTTTAAGCGTAAAAGTCTTCGTTATGAGTTGAATCATGTCAACAACAATAGTGAAAACCAATGTATCGTGATACATTCAAAATTACCATCACTATTGTTTTCACTACCCTTGACATCAGCAGTTGTAGATGATGGTAGTGATGATAACAGTGAAGCCAACAAGAATGACATACACATGTATACTAAAAAACCTTTATAATTCGAACCGCCTAGAAAGATTTAAAAGCATACTTTAGCCAACAACTGATTTTCATTGTACTCATTTCAACTTAAAGATATTATTCTAAAACTGGTTTAATTTTTGAGGGATGTTTGAAGTTACAAGTAGTGTAGTGAAGTAGTGTCTGACCGAATATTCGGTTTCGGTTTCGGTTACGGGCAGTTTCGGTCCTTTTGTCAGTTTCGGCTAGTTTGGAAACTTTTGGTAAAAATTTCTTACATCAGTAATTTAATTCAAATATATAAGTTTGATTTAATAAAAATATTTACAACGCATTGTACAAAACAAAAATGATGAATTCGTCTATAATTTGATTTGTCGTGTTAACTCAAAACATTTTGGTTTATTTTATGCGTTCGATACTATCATTTTCGATTTTATCATCTCTATTGCAATAATTATTAATTTTTTATAGGTACTGAAGCCAAAAATTGATAATTAAACTTCAGAACGATTCTATGTATGTGGAATAAAGGAAAATTAAACGAAATATTACTGTTTTTATAATATTAAACCTTTAAAAAAAATGCTTTGCTTTGTAGTTCTATAAAAATGTATGTTGTAGGTGCATACTATTTTGAGTTTGTACGGAAGATATCAGTTCCTATCAGAGGGGGGAGGGTAGAAGCTCCGGGCCCCGCATCTGAAGGGGGTCCCCAAATTTAGAATAAGAAAAAATTAAACAAAATGTTCAGATGAAAAAATTCTTGCTGGGCTTTTAAATGTAGAAATGTAGTATAGGAATTCCATTCAAATTTACTTGTTTCCGATCGATGAAAATTGAGTCTGACATGGAAAAATATTATGGAGTCAACGTGTTTTTAGCAATTATTGATTCCAATTTATATGGCCTTAGAAAGCGATTTGAAACACTTGAATTTCGTTTTCATTCCTCTGTGAATGTAATAAACTGAGCTGCAAGGACCTGCAGTCAGCAGCACAAACATTTCAGAAAACGTTCCCTAACGAAATATCGCGTAAGAAAATTATATTTCTCACAAAAATACACTCAGTCCACTTTAAGAAGTATTGTAAGCCAAAGAATCTATTTCAGGAAATATATCATCTTTTTGGATGACTGCGCATGCATGCTTATATTAGAGTGGTCCCTATTTTTTCAGAAGTAATGAATAACGGAACGGAGTTTTATTTCTTTACAAAACAGAAGTAAATTGGGAAATGTTCATAAAAAAATATTGATATAAAAACGTGCCACAAGTGATTTTAAAATTGAAAATCTGGTTTATATGGGCAAAAGTATTTTTTTTTAAAATGTGAAGAAGATTGGTACGCATCACGTTCTTCAATTAAAAAACATAAAAATTTGACAAAAACTACCAGAGTTGCAATTTTCTTGAAAAATAAATCGAGAAAATCTAAAATAAACGATGTTTCAATAAAATGCAGTGGTAATGTTTCTTAACTTGATTTCTTTTAAAAATCCTTAAAGTGGCAATTACAAATCCTAGGACTTTTTTAAAGAATCCTTAAAGTGGCCTTTCTGGCATATCGAACACACAAAAAAAATAACATAATCGGAAGAAAATAAAAAATATTTTTTTAAGATTTATTAAAGTAATTTTAAATGAGAACTATATGGTTTTCGATTTGGCATGATTTTTCTTCTGTTTATCGATTTTTCATACGTCCTTGCGGCGACAAAAAGGTCTCTTCTAAAAAAAATTTTTTAAGCGCTACTTACAACTACTTTCAACAACTTACTACTTACACTACTTTGAAGCCTAAAATATTTTTTTCAAAATATTTTGCTATTAAAAATAATACATAGATATCAAAATTACGACACATTTTACATGTATGGTAACACGGTAAGGGTAGCATATTTTTTCAAACCTAGAGCGCCGACTGTGGTAAATTCATCTCTGTGTCGACCATTTGAAAAAATAATTTAAATGTCCTTTCCATGCTGAAATAAATCCGTATATAGCAAGAAATTAATTTTTTTAGTTATAAAAGATGCGTTTTCGCAACAAAAAGCTAAAAAGACAGTTCTAAAATAATGTTTTATCTAATATTGAACTACTTTTTTTTTAATAAACATGTCGTGTATACACTTAATCATTTTTTAAAGGTTGGGGGCCAAAAAAAAATTCGTGCCCGGGCACCTCACAGGCTCTGAAAGGCCCTGGAAGATATAATGTATGCAATACTTTTGTAATAAAAAATAAAATAAAAATTATCTCATTTATTATTGAAGTAAACTTCAATTAATTATTATAAACTTTAATATTCAAATAATAAATTTTTTTATTAGATTTTTTTACAACTTAAATTTTCATATTAATTACCAGTTTCGGTTCGGTTTCGGCCGAATATTATAAATATGGTCGAATATTCGGTTTCGACCAAAATTCCTGTTTCGGTCGGACACTGCTCTTGAGTAACAAAAAATTTGGTGGGATGACATAACGTCCACGGACATAAGGTCCATGGACATTATGTCTACTTCGCAAACGCACATAATGTTCAAATCAAAACGGACATAAAGTCCATACAAATATAATTTTAAGCAATTTTTCTGAACACGTTATATATATCAAATTTTTCATGAAAAATATCAGTTTTATATGACAAAAACAACATTCCGTAGAAGGGAAAATCTTTTTAACATAAAATAATAAATTGGGAGCGGGTGAATTTTCTGCTTGTCAAAAGTTTGTATTGTCAAAATGCTGTAATTTTTACAGTATTTTTAAAATACTGTTTGCCTAATTTTCCTTTATTTCAATACACAGTTTTTTAAAAATTTTGTTTTCAAAAAGTCTAATCTCCATTTACAGCATTTTAACTTTATTTGGAGTACAAAATGGTGTGTTTTAAGATTAAATTATTTGCCCTTGTACGGAAAGTTGATCTTTTAAATTCTCAATCAACTCTCGTTCTAAACAGATTGTTTGATAACTTCGTTGCGAAAAATTTTAAGTTAATCCAGTGTTTTCGAATACTAAAGTCTAATTTTTGTGTAAACTTGTGCTTTTTGGGACCTTTGAGGACGTTTTTCAGTCAGGTTTTTATAATTTTTGTTTATTTTTCCACTTAATTCTATTAAAGAAGAAAAATAAAATTTGTTTCTGACAATTTTTTTTTCATAACCTGTGGAAGCTAAGTTTTTGAGTTTTGTTTTTACATTCATATTCGCTTGTTTCTGTTGTTTTTCTTCTTCGTTTGATTATTTGTCTCATTCTTACATTAGCAGTTGTACATCAATTGTATTTAAAATTTTTGCTACATACTCTTGTTAATTGCTGTATACTTTTAGGAACTTTTAGTACAGGGTGACTACAAAGCTAATTTTTATTTTTTTATTCTTATTGATAAAATTTGTTCAAATTTTTGCTTGTCATTTGTGACGAACCTTTCCGGCCGAGGTATCACTCGCCGGTGTCCAGGATTCGTGTCTCACAAAACAAAGCCCCGCTGTAGGAATCAAACAAAAAAATCACGCTTAAGTTTTTTATTCAAACATACAATGTTTCGTTTATTGCTATAAGCGAAATTTTTGTTATATCTTAAAATTACTGTGTCTTAAAATTACTTTATGGTTTATTGTAGATATCAGAATAATCAAAAGAAACTTAAAAAGAAATCATTGATGTTTAACAAAACCAAATTGATCTTAAAACTATGGCTGCGAGGGTAAAAAAAATGCACCTAAAGACATCTCACAGCACGGGGCTTACTAAAAATATCGGGAACTGAAATAACCTAAATTAAAATGTAGCAAGTTACCGCGCGCGGCGCAGCCGAGATATAAAAAAAAAATAACCTAGAGACATCTCGAAAACGCATTCAACAGTGGGTGGATAACTATGTTGCGGGAACGCGTCGACGCGTTTGTTTGATGTTGCAAGTTACCGAGCGCGGCGCAGCCAAGATATAAAAAAATAACCTAAAGACATCTCGGAAACGCATTCATCAGTGGGTGCACAGCTGCGTTGCGGGAACGCGTCGACGGGTTTGTTTGTCTTGTTTCTCTTCTTCCAACCAAAGAAAACAACTCGGCACGTGCCGGCGGTGTAGCGTTTATTTACTCAAATCCCGTTCTGCCGGTCGAGCAGAATTTGACGAGCGCAACCTATGTTCTAGCGTGCCGACCACGCGACGTAACGGTACCCGAAAGTCTCGAACGGAAAAAGAGAATTCTCGATGTACTAGGCGATGGCCATGGCGAAAGACTTAGAAATTTTTCTTAACTAAAAGACTTAGAAAAATTTTCTTAAAAAAAGACTTAGAAAATTTTTGTGTCGAAAAGACTTAGAAAAATTTTCTTAAAAATAAGACTTAGAAAATTTTCATGTCGAAAACACTTAGAAAAATTTTCTTAAAAAAAAGACTTAGAAAATTTTCATGTCGAAAAGACTTAGAAAAATTTTCTTAAAAATAAGACTTAGAAAATTTTCATGTCGAAAAGAATTAGAAAAATTTTCTTAAAAAAATGTCCCTGGCGTACTAGGCAACGGCCCTAGCGAAAGACTTAGAAATTTTCCGTGTCCAAAAGACTTAGAAAAATTTCGAGAAAAAAAATGTTCCTGGCGTACTAGGCAACGGCCCTAGCGAAAGACTTAGAAATTTTTCGCGTCCAAAAGACTTAGAAAAATTTTACTTAAAAAAAGACTTAGAAAGTTTTCGAGTCGAAAAGACTTAGAAAAATGTCGAGAGAAAAAAAAATGTTCCTGGCGTACTAGGCAACGGCCCTAGCGAAAGACTTAGAAATTTTTCGTGTCCAAAAGACTTAGAAAAATTTTACTTAAAAAAAAGACTTAGAAAGTTTTCGAGTCGAAAAGACTTAGAAAAATTTCGAGGTAAAAAAAATGTTCCTGGCGTACTAGGCAACGGCCCTAGCGAAAGACTTAGAAATTTTTCGTGTCCGAAAGACTTAGAAAAATTCCGAGAGAAAAATGATCCTGGCGCACTAGGCAACGGCCTTAGCGAAAGAGTTAGAGTTAAAGCAGAGCTGATGACTTACCTAAGTGGCAGCCGCAGCAAGAATGACTTTTCTTGCGCTGGTCCATGGCAGAATAACCAGGTAGGGTAAAGAAATTCACCACACCGACAACTAATGTCAAAATTAATTTTAGCGATGCCACTTTTCAGCATTGTTGATTATTGTGAGACAAATTCTTTGAGGGGAATTTATACTAGGGTAAATGGAATAAAGTAAGAAAAAAATGTATATTTAATGAAACACATAAGTTTTTATGTGATTTGAAATTTTTATTTTCACTAATTTATTATTACCTATTATTTTTTGTTTATTTTTTTAATTCTTAATTTTAATGTAAATGTTAATTTAAAAAATTCAAAAACACAAAAGCGCGACTCTCTGAAACAATGAAATTAGAGCGAATGGCTCAATCAACCTTATTACATCAGCAAATTCTAGGACGCTGCTTCAAATTTTGCTTTAAAATAAAAACTTGTACTTCACCGTTTTCCAGTTTAGTATTAAGAATAATATTTAACAGATTCCACTCTCAGTGCGCATAAATGTGCAGCTTACATCACATGTGAAAATACATGCACATAAAAAACACATACACAACAAACGAAACTAAACAAATGAATCTAATTGGCTTATTGGAAAACAAACGAAATACAAAGAAAGAGTCAAACTGCTGTAAAAACACATAAAGCAACACCTGTTTATGGAACTTTAAAAACGATCATCAAACATATCATTGGGCTACTTAAAACTACCAGAATTTTTGGTTTGTAGAGCTTTCATGTAAAACAACAACATAAGTATATAAAAACAGGTTGGTAAAGTGTGGTATTAATACTACGGGGTTTTTTAGCTACACTGAAAACCACGCAACTGTGAATACCTTTAATGAAACAATCATGGATTTTTCTTTGAAGATATGGCAGCACTGTATTTTGTGATTTTGACATGATTTTGACATTAGCTGTCGGTGTGGTGAATCTCTTTACTCTACCTGGTTATTCTGCCATGCGCTGGTCGAACATGTAGCCAGCTAAGTTTTTAGTCACCGCGTGAGTGTGGTGGGTTTGGTGTAGGTAGGTTTCGCTATACATGATGGCGGTGGTACTCAACTTAGTGCAGTGTTGGTAGCCGCTGAAAATTCTTTCGCCTAGCGATCGTTTACACGCTGACTGTCAACTAAGCAATTTGTACTTCTCCCTAGCCTAAACTATCCTCAATACGATACTATCGGTGTTTACAAATAATCATAGGGTATATATAACTCAAAAAAAATAATTTTAATTTTTTTCAAATCCTCCCCCTACGGCTTACGTGTGGACGCAAACGATTGTAAACGACTTACGTCCTCACACATTTAAATGCAGTGTTTTTTTTTTTGCCTTATTTTCGTCATTTTATCTTGCATTTTCTTAATATGATTTGTGCTAAGCCTGGCTGCTCTGTAAGGGGTGAAACTGAGGGATTTTATCATGCTGGTTATGTGATAATGTTGTTCATACCAAATGTGCAGGCGTGACAGGCCGAGTTGCGGATTGTATTGAGGAAGGTAAAGGGTTGCGTTGGTCTTGCGAGAAATGTAGATTGGCTGACATCAACTTCTACAAGCTTTTCAAGCAGATAAAGCTAGGCTTCTCTGAAATAAGTAAGGAACTTTCTTCGCTTTCTGCAAAATTTTATAAATACCAGTCTCTTTTCGACGATTTTAAATATATTGAAGAGTCAATTCCTTCACCCAAAAAGAAAAAAAAACACTTGTCTTTGCGTAGTAAGCAAATAACGGATTTAACTCCAACTCTACATTCTTCTGTACATGACATTGCTGATGACATGGACATTTGTGGTATAACAGCCCCTCCACCTATTTTAACTTCTACTTCGAATATAGCAAACATATCGATTTCTGCTCCTTTGCCAGTGCTGGCACCTCCACCTTTATTGCCAGTCATGTCTTATGTCCAAACTGTTTTTCTTTCACCAACTTTGGTCGATTCCTCGGTTGTTCCTCTTACTTTTCAGGTTTCTGTTTCACCTAAGCCAATAATTGCAACTCCACCAACTAAATCAATCCTTGTTTCTCGCTTAGCTGCGGATGCAACAGAGGTTGATATAGATTTTTTCATAAAATGAAAGTTGAATTGTTCCTTGCATCTTTCGGTTCATAAATTCAAATATTTAAATGTAAAATCGATTACTTCTTTTAGATTAACAGTTCCTGAAAATTTATTTAGTTCTATAGTTGATGTAAACTTTTGGCCGCCTAACGCAGTTGTACGCGAATTTGAATTTAAAAGCAATCCAAGACCAGTAAATGTTGCATATATGCCGCGTCCCCGAAATAGCCCTGAATCTCATCCAAAAAACAATTAATAAAACGCAAGTCTAAATTAGAGCTTGTGTACCAAAATGTTAGGGTCTTAACTCCAAACTTTCCGATATTTTCATAAACAGTCTTGATTTTGAATATAACATTATAATTTTTACAGAGACTTGGCTTCGCTCTAATATCTTAAATTCTGAAATAATGTGCAATAAATATCAAATTTTTCGTAAAGATCGTCATGATAAGATCGGTGGTGGTGTTTTGATAGCTCTTCAAAACTCGCTTTGTGTCTGAAGAATTGACAATTCTTGACACCAGTGACGTTGAGTTCATTTGTGTTGCAGTTAAATTAAATAATAGTATTATTTATGTTACCTGCTCTTACATTCCTCCTAAATGTGACTTAACAATTTATTTAAAACATTTACACTGTTTTGTTCCGAGTTAGGGGGTGTGGCACCATGTTGCAGTTTAGCACGGTGGCAGGCCCAGGCTGCTCGACGGGTTGTGGGAGGGTCTTTTGCCACAGGTGCACACCCATGCTCAAAAACAAATTAAAACTAGAATCTCGTGCCAAAGAAATTCAAAGAAAGAAAGAAAGAATAGATACAGAAGATAAGAAAGCAGTAGAGAGGGAGAAGAAACATTCGGGAAAACCCCTTTTCATTCACTATACACATACGTACATGCATCTCTTTTGTCTAAGCCCTAAGTCCCTGTCCGTCAGTGAGAGCCTACCCACCCCTTTCTGTGACCTTACTGAGTCACAGCCATGAACCTTGCCTGGGCCCTCTTACTTTCGGCAAAATTCCCTTTTTTTTTTTTAGTATGTACAGGCCAGTCCGTCATTGTAACTGTCGACCAAACAGCGCTCAGAAGTCAAGTAATCATTCCGTGGAAGACACCACGTACCAACTTTGAAAAGTTAGCAACACATTCTGCTATTCTCTTGTAAATTCAACTCATGAAAATGACAAAACAAGTTGGTAACTTTTGAAATAAATAAAGGTAAGTATCCTCATACATTTTGTGACGGGCAAAAGACCGAGGCGGTTTTTGCCGCACACATAGCTCCCGATCTCACTCGTTAAAACACGAAGAAACAACAATAATAATAATAAAAATAATAATAATAATAATAACAATAAATTAACTAAAGCAAAGAAAAGGAAATTAAATCAAAACACAAATAAAATATATAAACCCTAAAGCTAACATACATCTAGTAATAACACCGCACCCTGTGTCGACATAAATACACATATAGGCATTCAAAGACGATCACATTAAATAAACGGCCACTGCGGCAAAACATAGTAGAGAAGTTAACCAACAAACACACAGGCAACCAAACCCCAACCTTAACATAGTACGCAGTAACAATTACAACAAGGTTTACAACAAACACATCTAACTAACGAAAACTGCAGCTAAGGATTGAAAACAAGATAAACAACAACAATCAGTCAGCATAACATGAAGGCAACATAAGACAGTATAAGAGAAATGACGTCAGACATACAAGAGGAAGAAACCAGTTTTTAATATTTCAATATGAACACGTATATATGGATATAGACCAACACACATAGTGAACGACTACCATGACAAAATGCTACAAGCGAGAGAAGGCTCGAGCAAGCAACCACCACCGATCAAGTACCAGTATGCAGAATGGCAACGGGCTACAAATACAACACGAGAATAGAATTGACGGTGCAGGTAGCCACCAATACTATCGCAGCGAGAGCGACAAGCAACAACGACGACAAACAGCACGGTCAAGTGTTGGCTAGCCAGAAGATAAAAGTTAGTTGCTGACGAGGAGCGAACCAGTGCAGTTGATAGTTGCTGACGTGGAGCGAACCAGTGCAGTTGATAGTTGCTGACGAGGAGCGAACCAGTGCAGTTGATAGTTGCTGACGAGGAGCGAACGAGTACAGTTGATAGTTGCTGACGAGGAGCGAACCAGTACTTCCAGGGGTACTTCGGATTATAATAAGATTATATTGGGGTCTTCGGATACTGAATTATTTTAAACCTTATAAAGTATTTACGATTATAATAAGATTATATCGGGGTCTTCGGATACTGAATTATTTTAAACCTTATAAAGTATTTACGATTATAATAAGATTATATCGGGGTCTTCGGATACTGAATTATTTTAAACCCTATAAAGTATTTACGATTATAATACGATTATATCGGGGTCTTCGGATACTGAATTATTTTAAACCTTATAAAGTATTTACGATTATAATACGAATATATCGGGATCTTCGGATACTGAATTATTTTAAACCTTATAAAGTATTTACGATTATAATAAGATTATATCGGGGTCTTCGGATACTGAATTATTTTAAACATTGTAAAGTATTTACGATTATAATAAGATTATATCGGGGTCTTCGGATACTGAATTATTTTAAACATTGTAAAGTATTTACGATTATAATAAGATTATACCGGGGTCTTCGGATACTGAATTACGCTAAATATTGTGAATCCTAACGTTAAGATAGATAGGAACTACACTAAAAGTTAGAGACAAGCCTTAAGCGAACATTGACCGGACCATAGACCTAACGGAACACCTTAGCCGAATCCGATCACTGCCTAGGAGAGGGGCACCACCTTGACGTCAACGTATCAATCCAATGTCAAACCTGAATTATAATTTGAATTAAAAACTCAATAAAGAAATATTAACTATAACCTCTGCACGTCTACAATTTTTCTCATTACAAATTTTGTACGGACCTCGGAATCCCGGCGAGCTAACCTCAGCTATAGACCCGGAAGACCGGGAGCTTCGTTACATGGCGCCCGAGCAGGGACGTGCAGAGAATAGTTAGAGGTACAAAATAACAATTGGATCAACGAAACGGTCATCAGTGGCGAAGGAAATAAATACATTAAGGAAAATCTCTTTTCACGAAAAGACTGAAAAGTGCAAAATGTGCTGAGAAAAAAAAAAAAAAATATATTAGAAGAAAGAAAGTTAAAGAAAAGAAAAGAAAAGAAAGAATATATTAGAAGAAAGAAAGTTGATAAGACAACGTCATAGGAGAAGACAAAAATCAGCAAGATGGTGAAGACAACGTGGGTCTATTCACTGAGGCGTGAAGACCTACTTAGTTATGCAGAAGAGTTCAACTTCGAAGCAGAAGGCTCCGTCGAGGAGCTGAGGAAGCGCTTCGCAGCTTTAGTCAACGATGCCAAGTTGACTGCAGATGAAGAGAAACGACTGGAGGAGCTCGAGACGAAACACAAGCGAGGAACCTCACCAGTACCTACAAACCCGAACCCAGCAGGCATAGCCCCTCCAATGACGCTCACGGTTCCGCCATCAAAGGATAGAATCACTCAAAGGTCCGAGGAGACATCGGCAGAAATAGTAGCTGGATGCCAACCCCCAACATGGACGTACCCCGAGACAACAATGGACGCACATCGGTTTACTGGCTACGGAGACATCACTGACAGAGTGAAAAGATGGGCGGTAAAGTATCGCGGAGACGAAGACCCGCTTGCTTTTATAGAACGAGTAGAGGAACTAGCGGAAGTGTATAATGTTAACACTAACTTACTACCGCGCACCATGCCAGAATTATTGGAGGCTCAAGCACTCTGTTGGCTGCGCAACAACAATGAACATTGGAGAAGCTGGAGGGATTTCAAAACCGACTTTCTGGGCTTTTTCCTACCAGCGCGTTTTTTTGAAAGGTTAGAGGATGACATTCGGCATCGCCAGCAACGACCAGGTGAGAAGTTCAAGGATTACGTCCTTGCGATCCAAAATCTGATGCGACACGCTGGTCTGAGTGAGCAACAAAGATTAGAGAGAATTTACCGCAATAGCCAGCATGACCTCCAGTTCTACATCAAGCGCAGGGAGTTCACGAGCCTATCGGAGCTAGTAGGTTTGGCCGGTGATTTTGAGAATCTGGACGTGCCTCGAATGAATCAGAATTATTCAGATCCTGGGAGGCAAGAACGAGCACCAATGCAACATTTTCACGGACGCGACACTCATGTAGATCCTCGCATGGCTTGTAGGAGGTGTGGACAGAACGGACACCTGAGCCGGGACTGCCAAGGCCCGCTTCTTAATTTCTGCTGGGAGTGCGGCCGCAAAGGTACCCGGACATTTGACTGTTGTCGTCAGATGCAGGGAAACCAGCCAGGGTCCTCTCGACGTCGAGGACAGCAGGACCCAAACTTTCCAAATCCTCGACAGCATTAGATGGCCTACGAGCCGAGGGAGGACGCATCATCGCTACAGTCACACTCGATGATACGTGGATGGATGCTACACTTGACACAGGTGCAACCCGTAGCTTCATGCCACTAAGGTATGTATGGCCGACGGGAGCAAACAGAGGGTCACCGAAGCACTAAAGGTGGAGGTATCGCTAGGGAGAAGGTCGGTTTCAACAATCATTCTGATCTTGCCCGAAGTTCTGGATGACCTTATCTTGGGTATGGATTTCCTGCTTGGCATCGGAACAACGATTCGATGTGGGTATTTTCAACTTGATCTCCACACTACACCCAGGGTGAACGCACAGCTTGAAGCTAACCACCGCATCGCAGCAGCACCTGCGTCATCAACTGCCACAGCAGCAGCCACTGCATCATCAACGGCCATCGCAGCAGCACCTGCGTCATCAACTGCCACAGCAGCAGAACCTGTGTCATCAACTACAACCACCGCGTACAAGAGGAAAAGAACACGAAGTGCAGCAGCATCTGCATCAAAAACTGCCACAGCACCGAAGAGAAGAAATACACGAAAGAAAACTACACGTGCACCTACAGAAACGAATGCACCAAATACGGGGACGACACGTGGAGCGAAAGCAGTGAAGTGGGGAAGACTTAAGCCCACTACGACACTGGCAGGCGAAGATGGTTTATACGAAATCAGACGCCTCCAGGAAACAAGTAAAATTGAAAATCAGACAATCGACACGTTCTTGCGCAAGGAGCTAAAGAGCTTCGAAAACATTGAAGGGATGTCCAACATCACAGCCCACCGCATAGTGATGCGCGATGATAGACCAATAAAGCAGCGGTATTTCCCAAAGAACCCGGCAATGCAGAAGGTTATTGATGATGAAATCGACGAACTCCTAAAGAAGGGCTGCATTGAACTATCACGAAGCCCTCACAGCGCACCGATAGTCCTAGTCAGGAAAAAGACAGGGCAGTGGCGGCTATGCGTCAACTATCGCCAGCTGAACGCACGGTCAGTTCCAGATGCATACCTCCTTCCAAGGATCCACCACATCCTCGACCGCTTAAGGAACGCCAAGTATATAAGTAGCATTGACTTGAAAAACGGGTATTGGCAAATACCGATGGAAGAAAGCAGTAAAGAGCTTACAGCGTTCACGGTTCCAGGCCAAGGACTCTTCCAGTGGTGTGTAATGCCGTTTGGTCTCCACTCGGCACCAGCTACCTTTCAGCGAGCCCTAGATCGTGTCATTGGTGCAGATCTAGAACCCTATGCATTCGCGTATCTAGATGATATCATCGTCACTGGAACCACACTACAACAGCACATGGAAAACTTGGCAGAAGTGTTTGAACGACTACGAGCCGCAAACTTGCGCATCAACCCTGAAAAGTGCGAATTCTTCAAGAAAGAGGTGAAGTATCTCGGGCATGTCGTAAGCAAGGAGGGGATACATACCGATCCCGATAAAATCGCGGCGATTAAAGAACTTAAACCTCCAGAAAATGTGCGACAGCTTTGCCGATGTCTCGGTATCGCATCCTGGTATCGGCGCTTCGTCCCAGAATTCTCAACAATCGTACATCCACTCCACACACCCTGCTGAAAAAGGGTAAACATTTCAAATGGGAGCAGAAGCAGGAGCACGCGTTCCAGGAATTAAAACGAAAACTCACCGAAGCACCCATCCTAGCTTGCCCGGACTTTAATCAGCGTTTCATACTCCAAACTGACGCTTGTGACTATGGGCTTGGAGCCGTGCTCACCCAAAACGTCGATGAAACGGAGAGGGTCATCGCATATGCAAGCAGACACCTGAATAAGGCCGAGCTCAACTATACAGCCACAGAAAAGGAATGCCTCGCCATAGTATGGGCAATAAGGAAAATGAGGCCGTATCTGGAAGGGTACACCTTCACCGTTATTACGGACCACCTCTCCCTCAAATGGTTAAACTCCATCCAAAGCCCGTCAGGTCGCATCACGAGATGGGCACTCGAGCTCCAACAATACTCGTACGACGTCCAGTATCGCAGAGGAAAACAGAATGTTGTAGCTGACGCGTTGTCAAGACAACCCACAGAAGTCGCACTTGGGTGCACAGTCGAGGAAGGTGAAGACAAATTAGGCACTTGGTATGAAAGTCGATTCAGAGAGGTAAAAGCGAGCCCAGAGAAGTTCCCGGAGTATACGATCGACAACGAAAAGTTGTATCGCCATTTTCCTAGGACCATCGGAGACGAAGATTGCACACCGTGGAAGTTGTGCGTGCCAAACTATCTTCAGAAACGCAATATGAATGAAAACCACGACGCCCCTACCGCAGGCCACCTCGGAATACGCAAAACCATAGCTCGCGTGGCCAATAAGTACACTGGCCTGGGATGTTCCGGCATATTAGCCAATATGTGCGAGGCTGTAATACCTGCCAACGCTACAAAGTAAGTCAACAACGACCAGCAGGCAAAATGCTAACTCACCTGGCGGAAGAGCCGTGGAGCACCGTGTGCGCAGACTTCGTAGGACCTCTTCCTAGGTCAAAAAGTGGTAGCACTATGCTGATCGTATTTACTGATAAATTCTCTAAATGGATGGAAATGATGCCACTACGAAAAGCCACTAGCGACCAACTTATAAAAGCTTTCCGCGAGAGGGTGCTAGCAAGATTCGGCGTGCCCAAGATATTAATTACGGATAATGGCGTGCAGTTCACTAGCAAGAATTTTCAAAACTTTTTACGAGAACTTGGCGTGCAACAGAGATATACGGCACCATACACCCCCCAAGAAAACCCAACGGAGCGCACGAATCGGACTATCAAGACAATGATCGCACAGTACACAGCAGAACAGCAAAACAGGTGGGACGAACTACTTCCGGAGTTGACCCTAGCCTACAACACGAGTGAGTCAGAGTCCACTGGGTACAGTCCAGCTTTTGTGGTACAAGGGCGAGAACCCCGGCTACCCAACACTTTGTTTGACGAACAAACCAGGGGAACCGGACAAGAAAGAATTTCCGAAACTGAACGAGCAGAGCGGTTGAAAGGCATTTTTAACATTGTCAGGAGAAATATGGAACAGGCATCACAGACACAGGCACGACAATATAATCTCAGGCGCAGACAATGGAAACCGGAAGTGGGACAGCTGGTCTGGGTTAAACAACACCCATTATCCAAGGCGATTGAACAATTTGCAGCTAAACTTGCACCACGTTTTGATGGACCCTACAAAGTGGAAAGGTTCCAGTTATAGTTCAAGTCAAGAAAAAAGGCGGAAAACGATCACATACAGCTCATATTGGCGACTTAAAAGTTTATCACGAGAACGAGCCTGCAAGCGAGGAAAGTCAGAACGAACACAATAATGGCATACTGCCCAAAATGACCAACGAAGGAAGACAAAGAAAAGAGGTATTCAACGTAAAATAAACCAAAATAGTCGAGAAGAGAATAAAAGAAGAAAGGATGAAGGCGGGGAACCCGCATCACCGCGCTTAGGGAGGTCCGAGGGACCATATACCGGATCCAAATCTCCAAAGGCGGCCATGTAAGGATCACCCCCACACCCCCGAGAAACAACAATATATGTATAACAACAATAATAATAATAAAAATAATAATAATAATAATAACAATAAATTAACTTAAGCAAAGAAAAGGAAATTAAATCAAAACACAAATAAAATATATAAACCCTAAAGCTAACATACAACTAGTAATAACACCGCACCCTGTGTCGACATAAATACACATATAGGCATTTAAAGACGATCACATTAAATTAACGGCCACTGCGGCAAAACATAGTAGAGAAGTTAACCAACAAACACACAGGCAACCAAACCCCAACCTTAACATAGTACGCAGTAACAATTACAACAAGGTTTACAACAAACACACCTAACTAACGAAAACTGCAGCTAAAGATTGAAAACGAGAGAAACAACAATCAGTCAGCATAACATGAAGGCAACATAAGACAGTATAAGAGAAATGACGTCAGACATACAAGAGGAAGAAACCAGTTTTTAATATTTCAATATGAACACGTATATATGGATATAGACCAACACACATAGTGAACCACTACCATGACAAAATGCTACAAGCGAGAGAAGGCCCGAGCAAGCAACCACCACCGATCAAGTACCAGTATGCAGAATGGCAACGGGCTACAAATACAACACGAGAATAGAATTGACGGTGCAGGTAGCCACCAATACTATCGCAGCGAGAGCGACAAGCAACAACGACGACAAACAGCACGGTCAAGTGTTGGCTAGCCAGAAGACAAAAGTTAGTTGCTGACGAGGAGCGAACCAGTGTAGTTGATAGTTGCTGACGAGGAGCGAACCAGTGCAGTTGATAGTTACTAGCGAGCGGTGAACCAGTGAAGACTATAGATACTGATAAGGAGGACACTGTACAGAAGGATTAATAAACAGGAAGGATTAAAGGAAAGGTCAGGAGTTCAGAAGGCATTTAAAGGAAATTAATATAGAAGGGTGAGGACAGACAGAACTGTGAAAGGTATTGTAAGGCATTTAATTATTTATAAGAGAAAGTATAAAATATAGAAGGGTGAGGACAGACAGAACTGTGAGTGGTATTGTAAGGCATTGAATTATTTTAAAATGTATAAAGTATTTATGATTTTATTAAGATTATAATAAGATTATATCGGGGTCTTCGGATACTGAATTATTTTAAACCTTATAAAGTATTTACGATTATAATAAGATTATATTGGGGTCTTCGGATACTGAATTATTTTAAACCTTATAAAGTATTTACGATTATAATAAGATTATATCGGTGTCTTCGAATACTGAATTATTTTAAGCCCTATAAAGTATTTACGATTATAATACGATTATATCGGGGTCTTCGGATACTGAATTATTTTAAACCTTATAAAGTATTTACGATTATAATACGATTATATCGGGGTCTTCGGATACTGAATTATTTTAAACATTATAAAGTATTTACGATTATAATAAGATTATATCGGGGTCTTCGGATACTGAATTATTTTAAACCTTATAAAGTATTTACGATTATAATAAGATTATATTGGGGTCTTCGGATACTGAATTATTTTAAACCTTATAAAGTCTTTACGATTATAATAAGATTATATCGGGGTCTTCGAATACTGAATTATTTTAAGCCCTATAAAGTATTTATGATTATAATACGATTATATCGGGGTCTTCGGATACTGAATTATTTTAAACCTTATAAAGTATTTACGATTATAATACGATTATATCGGGGTCTTCGGATACTGAATTATTTTAAACCTTATAAAGTATTTACGATTATAAAAAGATTATATCGGGGTCTTCGGATACTGAATTATTTTAAACCTTATAAAGTATTAACGATTATAATAAGATTATATTGGGGTCTTCGGATACTGAATTATTATAAACCTTATAAAGTATTTACGATTATAATAAGATTATATCGGGGTCTTCGGATACTGAATTATTTTAAACATTGCAAAGTATTAACGATTATAATAAGATTATATCGGGGTCTTCGGATACTGAATTATTTTAAACATTGTAAAGTATTTACGATTATAATAAGATTTTACCGGGGTCTTCGGATACTGAATTATTTTAAACATTGTAAAGTATTTACGATTATAATAAGATTATACCGGGGTCTTCGGATACTGAATTACGCTAAATATTGTGAATCCTAACGTTAAGATAGATAGGAACTACACTAAAAGTTAGAGACAAGCCTTAAGCGAACATTGACCGGACCATAGACCTAACGGAACACCTTAGCCGAATCCGATCACTGCCTAGGAGAGGGGCACCACCTTGACGTCAACGTATCAATCCAATGTCAAACCTGAATTATAATTTGAATTAAAAACTCAATAAAGAAATATTAACTATAACCTCTGCACGTCTACAATTTTTCTCATTACAAATTTTGTACGGACCTCGGAATCCCGGCGAGCTAACCTCAGCTATAGACCCGGAAGACCGGGAGCTTCGTTACAATTTATTATGGTGATAAAAAAGTTGTTAATGTCTATGAGAACATTTATGCACATTTATGCATTTGTTCTTAAATGATCAGTATTTTATTTTAAACTTGCTTATACAAACTTCTGGTTTAAATTTGCTTATAAAAAAAATTAACAGCTTAACTTAACGAAAGGTAATTCTGCAATTATTGAAATGCAAGTGTTTAGTTCAATTAAAAAAAAACAAGTCTTTCATTCTTACTTTTAAATAAAAACTAGCATATTTGATTCTAATAAGCAACAAAGGTTTGTATTTAATGTTCAGTATAGAATTCTGCGTTTCTCTTGAAGAGAGTAAGTATTAAAACACAAAAAGTATGTAGTATTAATAACAATTAAACAAATCGAAGTTTTTCTAAGAGTTCAGTATTTAATTCATGGTTTATATAGGTAAGTATTAAAGGTAAGTATTATAAAGGTAAGTATTATAAAGGTAAGTATTATAAAGGTAAGTACTATAAAGGTAAGTGTTATAAAGGTAAGTATTATAAAGGTAAGTACTATAAGGGTAAGTATTACAAAGGTAATAATTACAATTAGAAATTTTTAATAAATGGTAAGTGTATAAAAAAATAATACATAAAAGATAGGTATGCATGTAATTCATACATATATATTTTTGTTGTTTTGTTGTTTTGTTTTTTTTTTTAACAATTCAAGATATAAAATGGTAGCTGCACTTAATAATATCTGCACAACACAAACATTTATTTATTGAGACACTTACCAAAAGTGTGCCGGTTCAAGGGTGATGGCGCCAGCATCCTTAATGCAACCTAAAATGCCTTACTAAATTAGAAAGAAGTTTATTGAGTGCAGCCTTACAGAGATTTATTTATTTTTTTTTGTTAGGTTTTCAAAAATTCATAAACTTTCTTTTTTTTCAGGTTTAAAACTCATTAATTTTTCTTTCTTTTCATGTACCTAAAAACTTTTAAATTTTCTTTTCTTTACTTTGCTTTTCGAGTTTTTACAAATTCTTTACTTTTCTTTTCTTTACTTTTCTTTTCAGGTTTGTACAAATTTTTAACTTTTTCCTTCTTTTCACGTTTAAAATTCATTAATTTTTCTTTCCTTTCATGTATCTACAAATTTTTAACTTTTCTTTTCTTTACTTTGCTTTTCGAGTTTTTACAAATTTTTAACTTTTCTTTTCTTTACTTTTCTTTTCAGGTTTTTACAAATTTTTAACTTTTTCCTTCTTTTCAGGTTTAAAATTCATTAATTTTTCTTTCTTTTCATGTATCTACAAATTTTTAACTTTTCTTTTCTTTACTTTGGTTTTCAGGTTTTTAGAAATTTTTAACTTTTTCCTTCTTTTCAGGTTTAAAATTCATTAATTTTTCTTTCTTTTCATGTATCTACAAATTTTTAACTTTGCATTTCTTTACTTTGCTTTTCAGGTTTTTACTAATTTTTAACTTTTTCCTTCTTTTCAGGTTTAAAATTCATTAATTTTTCTTTCTTTTCATGTATCTACAAATTTTTAACTTTTCATTTCTTTACTTTGCTTTTCAGGTTTTTACCAATTTTTAATTTTTTCCTTCTTTTCAGGTTTAAAATTCATTAATTTTTCTTTGTTGTAGTTTTTGTACATAAGAGTTCACTGTTCGTTTGTTTCACTTTTCCCTTTGTTCTACTGCGTGCCCTTGAACTGACTTTTCACGCACCATATACAACCGCCATCCGCTACCCTGCTTCAATATAAATGGAATATATTCTGGATTATGTTATATCACCTGCGGCCCCAAAAAAAAATTGCTGCTTGCGGCCCAGAGACTAATCATCAGGAATGGACCGCAAGCCAAGCTAACTGTGGTGCCGTGGTTTTTTTTTTCTTGCCGCTTGTCCTGTACCTTAAACAAAAAGATAATATTAGGACATTCCAAGGCACCTTTACCGAAAACTATATAACTTACGTCTCTTGGTAGATCCTTCTTTAAAAATTTTGCTTTTTAGCTTTAAATTGCGATTTTAATAAAATATTCCGATTTCCACTTAGGATTGTAATTTTTCTTCTTGCAGCTAACTATAACTCCTCTCCTCGATGTCTATTTATTTAATATAAGTTTCAACTATCTACCTAACACACACATGGACATAAATGCTGAATCCAACGATAACTCCGCGTTGCCAACTCTACCTTGTTGATACTAAAAACCCCAGCTCACACCACAACACCTTGCTTATACAATACGGGTATTCAGATCTTCAGAAAATTTGATTCAACCAGAATAGCGATTTTCAGGCAAACGAATTAAAATAAGGTAACGAAACATCCTTTTTTCTCAATTTAATTTTGACAGCTGTGTAGGTTTAGCAAAATTATCTCACGTTTGTTCATACGTACATCACAACCTCAATAAGACAACGCCGCTCCACGACTACCTCTGAATACCCTTAATAAAAATTCATCGTATCACTGCTACATGTTGTGTCACCCCTGGCATTCTATCCACAATAGTGCACATTAACTGACATTTCATTCACGCAGCCGGTCACACACACTAACATAAAACGTCAAAAATTGCTGAACCACCGAATGACAACAATCAACAACATAAAGATGTCTAAACGCAAGCAGAGGTACTAGAAGACAGACATATTGAAGGATATAGCAGAGCCAATGACCACAGACGACCATCTGCTAGTGGAACAACTACCAGATAATGCAGTCTCTCCTCGAGCCTTTTACCTAGATTTCTTTTCCTCACTTTTTTTTCGACATTTTTTTTTTTCTAGTCAAAAACAGCTGTTGATGAAAACGCAAACATTGAGGAAAGAAACACTGGTCGCATTCACAATGGTACTTTTTTCTTTTCTAAAATTTGTATCCCAGTGAACAGATTTATTTAAACAAACAGGGTAATATGGTCACGCAACAGGCTCGGATCCGCCGATGTTTCTTGAAACATGGAGCGTGTCCGTAAAAGAAAATTAATTTGCGCCCATATCACGGTTTGTCTTGGTATTACGTGTGGCTTCGACCCACGTACTCATGCTCTTATAATAAACAAGCTAGTCGGGCTTATCATGAATAATTAAAGTTTCTATTTACTACTATATTTGCACTATATTTACATATATATGACCACATCTAAAAATAAGACGGCATCCCCACACCTAAAATATAACAAATATACAACTATGTATTAACCTATTTATGTCGTGATACAAAATTGAAGTAAAAACTAAATAATTAATCTAACAAAAATATCACAGATTATGTCTTTGCTTATAAAAAAAACAAATAATTGCAGATAGTTATGTATGTATAAATTTAATCAATAAATAAATAACAAGAGGGAATAAAAATTCTTTGTCATAGATGATAGTCAAGTATTAAAATAAAAAAAAAAATACACTTTACCTTAAGACATATTACCACTACTTAAGGGTCAGGTAATAAAAGTGAACAATAACTAAATAAATAAGTTAATACATAAATACTTCAACAATTAAATAAATAGATTCAAATTAAAATAAACGACCAAAATAAAAACTAAATCACAGACTACTACGCTACAAACAAATCTTTCGCATGGTAGACACCTAAACTTTTGCCTGTTATATTTCTCATCTCATAGAGAGAATTACCTATGACTTTTGAGACAACACATTTGATGTGAGTAGGTGCTAACTTGGCATTATAACCTGCAGCCAGGTTACTCTGTTTAAAATTCTTCCTGTATACCAGCTGTCCTACTTTAAAGGTGATGTCTCGGCATCTTGTATTGTAAATTTTTGTACTTCTCTGGTGTGCTAGTCTTAACTCATTAAATATTTTGTCGCGTAGTAACTGATTTTTATCGACTCTTGGTAATATTCTCAAGTCTAAATCCTTAACGGTATCGAGACGACGCGCAATTTCATAAGAGCTGCCATGCTGACTCATGTGTGTTGCAAATACTGCATAGTATGGCTCGACACCTATTGAGCTATGTACTACACTTCGAAGTGCAAATGCAGCATCGCTAACATGAAGGTCCCAGTTTTTCTGATTCTCTCCCACAAACGAACGGATTCTCTGTAAAAATTCTCTCTCTCTCCCACAAACGAACGGATTCTCTGTAAAAATCTGTAGCACTGACCGATTAACTCTTTCAGATGCGTTCGCCTGTGGAGAGTAGAACCCTGTTTTTATATGCTTCACTCCATACCTATTGAGCAAGGTCTTAAACAAAAGCGACACAAATTGTTTGCCATTATCGGAGTGTATGTATTCAGGTACGCCAAATACATGAACTACATCCCTTTCTAAGAACCTTACTACTGCTTCAGAGGTAGCAGCGCGCATTGGCTTTAAGAAAACGAATTTTGAGAAGTGATCTAGACATACAAATATAAATAGGTTACCATCCCTAGTTCTAGGATATGGTCCCATGAAGTCTATATATATAGACGCTGAAATGGTCGCTCTGTTATGTGTTGTCTGCCCATAGGCGGACGACACGCTTTGCCAAGATTTTTTGCACTTTTACATGTATCACAGTTAGCTATCATATATTGCACATCCTTCGTCATCCCCGGCCAAAAATATTTTTCGCGTAGCTTAGCCAATGTCTTGTGAATATCTCCGTGGCCTGCGGATGGAGAAAAATGCGCTGCCTCTAATAAGCCACTTCGCAGCCCAGACGGCACCCAGAGCTTCCAGGCACGGTCCTCGTCGATCATATCTGCCGTCGCGAATTCAGTCCGTTTGTAAACAAAGCCATCCGATTGGCATAAGTCTGGGAGTCTGTCTTTATTTTCTGTCACAGTCTTCTTCAATTCTTCGTACTCATCAGAAAAAATTCTGAGAGTTGAGGTCTATGTCCATTAGTCTGTCCTGTCCATTTATTTCTTCCATATTCATCCGAGATAGAGCGTCCGGTACCACATTTAAAGAACCTTTACGATGTTCAATATTAAAATTGTATGCCTGAAGTTTTAAGCTCCATCTGGCGAGTCTTCCAGATAAATCTTTTTGGCCCATGAGCCATTTCAGACTTGCGTGGTCCGTGATTATTGTAAAAGGCAGCCCTTCGACATAAGGACGGAATCTCTTCACGCTTAATATCGCAGCATAACATTCGAGTTCAGAGACACTATAATTCCGCTGAGCTTTATTAAGTTTCGCTGACATAAAAGCAATAGAACGCTTATTCTCTTCGTTATCTAACTGAAAGAGTACTCCGCCAACTCCTTGTGTCGAGGCGTCACACTGTATATAGAAATGTCTGTTAAAGTCAGGGTTGCTAAGGAGTGGAGCTGAAACTAAACTCTGCTTCAGAGTTTCAAAAGCCACCCTAGCATCGTCCGTCAGTTCAAACTTTCTGATTCGGTCTTTTGTCAGACAGTCAAGTAATGGTCCTGCTATCGTCGCGAAGTCCCTGATGAAACGACGATACCAGCCGGCCATCCCTAGGAACCGCCTGAGCTGTTTTGGCGACTTGGGCTCAGTAAATTCTGTTATTGCCGATACCTTCCCCGAGTCTGTCCGGAAGGATGCAACCATCCCCTACCACGAATCCCAAATATTTCACTTCTTTGCAGCAAAATTTGCTTTTTGCGACGTTGATCGTCAGCTTCGCGTCACTCAAACATCTGGCAACCTCACCCAGGAGTGCTATATGGGTTTCGAAATCGGCAGAACACACCAAAAGGTCATCGAGGTATACAAAGACACTTTCCCTGAGCACAGCGGAAATAACCTTGTAAATGAGACGGCACATACGCTGAGCCGCATTACACAGCCTGAAAGGCATTACCGTGAACTGTTACAGTGGCCTTCCTGGGACTGTGAACGCTGTCTTCTCCCTCGAATTCCGTTCTAGCCGGATCTGCCAGAAAGCGTCTTTAAGATCGATCGCAGAGATGAACCGGGTGTCTTGGAGCTGACTCATGATACCATCGATGTGTGGGAGAGGGTATGCATCCTTAATCGTTCGCTCATTAACTTTCCGGGCGTCCAGGCAGAGCCGATTTTTAGTCCCTTTCCGGACTAACGAAACTGGAGAGCTCCAGCTGCTATTGCTGATCTCGATCACCCCCATGCTGAGCATTCGGTCTAGCTCCGCAAAGATCAACTTTTGGATCACGGGTGATATCGGGTAATGACGTTGTTTAACAGGCAAATTTTCGTTCGTTACTTCAATCGTATGCTCTTCAACCTCCGTTCGCCCAAGACCCAATGCAGCAAATGACGGGAACCGAGATTTCACCTCCTCCAGTTTCTCCGCCTGATCGCCCTGCAGGACATGTTGATTATCATCCAACTGTAAATCCCCCGATGAAGGTATCAATTCGGGAATCTCAGGAGATCCTCTGCTATCCGCATGTAACTCGACCTTACCCTTGCTGACAACGGCCATTCCGAATGCCCGCCAAAAGTCAACTCCAAAATATACTTTTTGCTTTAAAGCCGGAACAATGAGGAACTCAATGTCCTTTGTCAATCCCTCCCACAGAACTGGCAACGATATAACCCCTACTACTTCCACGAATGGGAATCACACGCTTCTCCTTCTGCCTTAAAAACTCCATAGCCCCTTTTCCCAGGCACGATGCACAGGCCCCCGAATCTAACAAAGCTACGACCTCTTCTCCACCCACTGTCGTTCTCGCGAAAAATCTGTTATCCCCCTTAAGGGTCACTATAGTGGCGATTATTTTTTTTTTATTCTCCTAAGCATCTGCGCTTTTTCTCGCATCCTTCTGATCTTCGTAAAATTTCGTGTTTTCTTAGCTAACACTACCTCGTCCGCAAAAATTCGAGCCCGTGTTTCTTCGTATTCCTGTTTCCTCTGGTGTAAACTTTTATCAGGGACGTCTTTTTTTTTCTTGCTTCGAAATTAATGTTCGATTTTTATTATTTAAAACTCTTACACCTAATGCTCCGGGTTTGGTGCTTGCTGGCAGGAGTTCCCGGATATCTCCGCCAGATTCCTGTTTAACGTGGGTGGAACATACACACATAAAGACGCATCACTACCGCACACGAAACACTTCATGTCATGAAACGCTGACAAACACTTAGGACCTTGGATACTGTTTCTTTTAAAATAATCTCCTGGCATCCCACAACTAAAACACAAATTGGCATGAAACGGCGATATACATATATTAGATTGGGGAACCGGTAATGCCTGCGGTGGACCCGCTTGCCCCATAGTATTTCTTTCAGTCGCTATCGTTGGTCCGACTCCATTGTTAACAGCGGAAGATGGCGGCTTGTTTATGTGTCCCGCTGCCGGACCTCTGTCAACCGTTTTTTTATAACTTGGTCCAATAGCTTCCACCAACGCTCTCGGTTTCCCCAATTCATCTCCCTCATTCTCCAACCATACCTCGTTAACCGGCCTTTGCCTAACCCTACTCTCTTTTACAAGCTTCTCGGCCTTCTTGCACTCATGCTTCAACTCTGCCAGAGTCGCTAAGCGTGCAGAAAACAATAAAGTGGCCAGACTATGTCTAAGGTTGCCTTTAATTATAGACACTAGCTCCTTCTCAGGTATCTTTTTGCGTAACCTAAAGGTGAGATCATGGACCTCAGCATAGAACCCTTCGAAGCTCTCTCCGGGCTGTTGCTTTCGATCCATGATCTCCCTTATTATTTCGTAATCTGAGTCTGTTGATTTGAAGTGGCTCAATAGCTCCCTTCTGAGCGCAACATAGTCGAAGTTCGGATCATCAGCATTGTCCTCCAGCACCTGCCAATACCAACGAGAAGCTTTCCCCTTGACAAGACAGTGGAAGTTCACGAACAGTTGGTTATATGAAATGTGATACTGCTCTCTTAAAGTTTCCATCCTGAACACAAAACTTTCCACTGTCATGTCCTTCTCAGCCCCATCGAATTTTAAATGCCACCTCTCCAGGTCGACATTTTTTTGCTGCTGGCCTTCCATTCGGCTTTACGACTGCTCCGCCGAAGACGTACTCTGTCGTCTCCCCCCTGTTCCGGGTTTCCTCCGCCTTGAGCCCCCGCTACTATACCCGTACCACGTAAAGTCTCACCAGCCGCATTATGTACACCAGGGGTAGAGGTCCTCGCTGGTGGCTGATGTTGGGCAGTACCCTGCATTGAGCCTTCCACATCGTTCATTCGGCTGCCCAACATAGAGACTTCCCCTCGCATTTGCCGCATCTCTCCCACGCAACTCATGATCATCTGATTCTGTTGCATCATCAGTGCCATCATCTGCGCCAGCTTATCTTCTGCTGCCCCTGGTTGTCTGGACTCTCCTGGACCTCCAGAAGCAGACCCTTCACCTTTCTCCCCTAGTACGCCTGGGGCTTCCTCTGACTCAGACATTCCCAGAATGGCTTCTAACTTCCGGACAAATTTGGCTGATTCCTCAACAAGTCCTTGGATCGGCTCAGCCGCAATCACCAAGTTACTTGGTTTTGGGGCAACTTCACTTCGTCTGCCAAATACCAGGTCTGTACAGTGTTGAAAGTAGTTCGTGGGCACAAAATCCACTGGTCGCACAACCCTTGTGTCAATCTGGGTCAAAAGTGAGCCAACAATCTGGTTTTCCAGTGCTCTAGTGACACTGCGTGTCACTGGCCTTGCATCAACCAACCGATTTACACCGCTTTTTGGAGAATTTTTGTGTAACTCAGACCCCTCCATTCACTTCTACTATTCTACCCTACTCCAAGTTTGCGCACTTGGTCACGACTAACTTGCAACCAAGCCTTTCCAAAACAAAATTTTTACTACTAGTACAAGAACGATTATTCAAAAAGAAAATTTTTTTTTTTCTTTTGAAAGTTACGATATCAAGGAAACCGATTAAACAAGAAATAGAATTAATTTAGTATTAAAATAATAAAAACAAATTGTGAAATAGCAATAAAAAAACTCCAAACAAAGTAAATTAAACTATACCCATCTCTATTAAAAAATAAGAACAAACAAAATTATATTTATACTTTAAAAGAATAAAAAAATTTAAAATTTTTTTTTTCAAAAACGGCAATTCCATAAAACAGTATTTTTTTTTTAACTATTGCAATTTATGAAAATAAATTCAATTCTTTTGCACCGAAGAAAAGCACTATGCAAAAAAAATCTAAATCCAAATTTGTGACTAAAAATAATTAAATCAAAAGAAAAGAAATAAAATCATGAAAAACATGTTTATATAAAAAAATTGTCTCCTAAAATTCTGCTTCGTCTTAAAACAGACCCAAAAACAAAAACAAAAATTGAAAATTTATTTTACAAAATTATAATATATACAGTTGTCCATATTCGAAGCTTCTATTTTATTTTTAAATAAATCAAAGAAACCACAATTTTTTTGTCTGTTCGTCATGCATATCATTTAATTGGGTTCAAGCAGATTTGCTTACATTATTTCTTGAATATATCTCGTAAATGGTCGCCATTGGCCTCTACGACATATTGTGCCCGTTTTACAGCATTTTCCATGGTTTTCTTCAACATTTCGATGGGAATGGCGGTTATTTCGAAATGTCAATGGCTTGTTGACGTAAACCTTTGATTTCAAATAACCCCACAAAAAGAAGTCTGGAGGCGTTAAATCTGGTGATCTTGGCGGCCAATCGAAATCACCATTCTTTGACATCAAACGGCCAGGGAACAATTTCTTCAAAAAATCGATTGTAGTGCGGCTTGTGTGTGGTGGCGCGCCGTCTTGTTGAAACCAGTAGTGCCTGATACGCTTTCGACGAACGATTGGTATGAAAAAATTGTTTATCATATCGCGATAACGCTCCTGATTGACAGTAACTCTGTGGCCATTATCATCTTCGAAAAAGAACGGCGCAATGAGCATTGTAGCACAAACGCCGCACCAAACAGTGACTTTTGCATCGTGAAGAGGTACCTCTTGAATCTCTTGTGGATTTTCAGTGGCATAAATACGGCAATTTTGTTTGTTTACCGTTCCGTTCAACTGAAAATGAGCTTCATCGCTCATTTTTTGAAAGCACGTTGAGTTTTCACTATTGACTTGTTTTGTTGAATGTAAATTTCAACAATTTTAGAGCGTTCGCGTGGCGTGTACTGTTCCATTGTGAAAATTTGCTTGGAATGACGCTTCAAACGCGGTATGTCATTAGTCGATTTGGCATCACTGCGGAAAGTTACAGTATGGTAACTGGTATGGTAACTGGTAACAGTCGAATATAGACAACCCTGTTTCGGCCTTAGCTAAAAACACAAGTAGCTAACTTCTACAACACCTATATTCGTCTTAACACAAACACTCCTGTACAGCAAGTGCATTAGTGTCCCACTCACAAATCAAACACTTACTGTTGAGTCACCCCTAACATCACCCTTTGTACTCTCCTACACTCAAGTTTGACAACCTGGGCACTACCACAAAGTCTCCATGTATTAAACCATGAATAACCTGGGGCCGTGCCCAACACTGTCAAACTTACTCACTCTTCAAGAAAACAGAAGCAGAAATCAATAGAAATTAAGAAAAGCAGGTCAAACAGAAAAGAAAATAGGGATAGATAAAATTTTAAAAAAAAAGAAAATAAGAATAGAAAAGTGCTATCGTTGGGCGCCATTGTTTTGTTCCGAGTTAGGGGGTGTGGCACCATGTTGCAGTTTGGCACGGTGGCAGGCCCAGGCTGCTCGACGGGTTGTGGGAGGGTCCTTTGCCACAGGTGCACACCCATGCTCAAAAACATATTAAAACTAGAATCTCGTGCCAAAGAAATTCAAAGAAAGAAAGAATAGATACAGAAGATAAGAAAGCAGTAGAGAGGGAGAAGAAACATTCGGGAAAACCCCTTTTCATTCACTATACACATACGTACATGCATCTCTTTTGTCTAAGCCCTAAGTCCCTGTCCGTCAGTGAGAGCCTACCCACCCCTTTCTGTGACCTTACTGAGTCACAGCCATGAACCTTGCCTGGGCCCTCTTACTTTCGGCCAAATTCCTTTTTTTTTTTTTTTAGTGTGTACAGGTCAGTCCGTCATTGTAACTGTCGACCAAACAGCGCTCAGAAGTCAAGTAATCATTCCGTGGAAGACACCACGCACCAACTTTGAAAAGTTAGCAATACATTCTGCTATTCTCTTGCAAATTCAACTCATGAAAATGACAAAACAAGTTGGTAACTTTTGAAATAAATAAAGGTAAGTATCCTCATACATTTATTATGGTGATAAAAAATTTGCTAATGTCTATGAGAACATTTATGCACATTTATGCATTTGTTCTTAAATGATCAGTATTTTATTTTAAACTTGCTTATACAAACTTCTGATTTAAATTTGCTTATAAAAAAAATTAACAGCTTAACTTAACGAAAGGTAATTCTTCAATTATTGAAATGCAAGTGTTTAGTTCAATTAAAAAAAACAAGTCTTTCATTCTTACTTTTAAATAAAAACTAGCATATTTGATTCTAATAAGCAACAAAGGTTTGTATTTAATGTTCAGTATAGAATTCTGCGTTTCTCTTGAAGAGAGTAAGTATTTAAACACAAAAAGTATGTAGTATTAATAACAATTAAACAAATCGAAGTTTTTCTAAGAGTTCAGTATTTAATTCATGGTTTATATAGGTAAGTATTAAAGGTAAGTATTATAAAGGTAAGTATTACAAAGGTAAGTATTATAAAGGTAAGTACTATAACGGTAAGTGTTATAAAGGTAAGTATTATAAAGGTAAGTACTATAAGGGTAAGTATTACAAAGGTAATAATTACAATTAGAAATTTTTAATAAATGGTAAGTGTATAAAAAAAATAATACATAAAAGATAGGTTTGCATGTAACTCATACATATATATTTTTGTTGTTTTGTTGTTTTGTTTTTTTTTTTAACAATTCAAGATATAAAATGGTAGCTGCACTTAATAATATCTGCACAACACAAACATTTATTTATTGAGACACTTACCAAAAGTGTGCCGGTTCAAGGGTGATGGCGCCAGCATCCTTAATGCAACCTAAAATGCCTTACTAAATTAGAAAGAAGTTTATTGAGTGCAGCCTTACAGAGATTTATTTATTTTTTTTTGTTAGGTTTTCAAAAATTCATAAACTTTCTTTTTTTTCAGGTTTAAAACTCATTAATTTTTCTTTCTTTTCATGTACCTAAAAACTTTTAAATTTTCTTTTCTTTACTTTGCTTTTCGAGTTTTTACAAATTCTTTACTTTTCTTTTCTTTACTTTTCTTTTCAGGTTTGTACAAATTTTTAACTTTTTCCTTCTTTTCACGTTTAAAATTCATTAATTTTTCTTTCCTTTCATGTATCTACAAATTTTTAACTTTTCTTTTCTTTACTTTGCTTTTCGAGTTTTTACAAATTTTTAACTTTTCTTTTCTTTACTTTTCTTTTCAGGTTTTTACAATTTTTAACTTTTTCCTTCTTTTCAGGTTTAAAATTCATTAATTTTTCTTTCTTTTCATGTATCTACAAATTTTTAACTTTTCATTTCTTTACTTTGCTTTTCAGGTTCTTACCAATTTTTAACTTTTTCCTTCTTTTCAGGTTTAAAATTCAATAATTTTTCTTTCTTTTCATGTATCTACAAATTTTTAACTTTTCATTTCTTTACTTTGCTTTTCAGGTTTTTACCAATTTTTAACTTTTTCCTTCTTTTCAGGTTTAAAATTCATTAATTTTTCTTTGTTGTAGTTTTTGTACATAAGAGTTCACTGTTCGTTTGTTTCACTTTTCCCTTTGTTCTACTGCGTGCCCTTGAACTGACTTTTCACGCACCATAAACAACCGCCATCCGCTACCCTGCTTCAATATAAATGGAATATATTCTGGATTATGTTATATCACCTGCGGCCCCAAAAAAAAATTGCTGCTTGCGGCCAAGAGACTCCTCATCAGGAATGGACCGCAAGCCAAGCTAACTGTGGTGCCGTGGTTTTTTTTTCTTGCCGCTTGTCCTGTACCTTAAACAAAAAGATAATATTAGGACATTCCAAGGCACCTTTACCGAAAACTATATAACTTACGTTTCTTGGTAGACCCTTCTTTAAAAATTTTGCTTGTTAGCTTTAAATTGCGATTTTAATAAAATATTCCGATTTCCACTTAGGATTGTAATTTTTCTTCTTGCAGCTAACTATAACTCCTTTCCTCGATGTCTATTTATTTAATATAAGTTTCAGCTATCTACCTAACACTACTACCCAACTCTACCTTGTTGATACTAAAAACCCCAGCTCACACCACAACACCTTGCTTATACAATACGGGTATTCAGATCTTCAGAAAATTTGATTCAACCAGAATAGCGATTTTCAGGCAAACGAATTAAAATAAGGTAACGAAACAACCTTTTTTCTCAATTTAATTTTGACAGCAGTGTAGGTTTAGCAAGATTATCTCACGTTTGTTCATACGTACATCACAACCTCAATAAGACAACGCCGCTCCACGACTACCTCTGAATACCCTTAATAAAAATTCATCGTATCACTGCTACATGTTGTGTCACCCCTGGCATGCTATCCACAATAGTGTACATTAACTGACATTTCATTCACGCAGCCGGTCACACACACTAACATAAAACGTCAAAAATTGCTGAACTACCGAATGACAACAATCAACAACATAAAGATGTCTAAACGCAAGCAGAGGTACTAGAAGACAGACATATTGAAGGATATAGCAGAGCCAATGACCACAGACGACCATCTGCTAGTGGAACAACTACCAGATAATGCAGTCTCTCCTCGAGCCTTTTACCTAGATTTCTTTTCCTCACTTTTTTTTCGACATTTTTTTTTCTAGTCAAAAACAGCTGTTGATGAAAACGCAAACATTGAGGAAAGAAACACTGGTCGCATTCACAATGGTACTTTTTTCTTTTCTAAAATTTGTATCCCAGTGAACAGATTTATTTAAACAAACAGGGTAATATGGTCACGCAACAACACGCCATCGAAAAAGTTCATAATTTACTAAAAAATAAAGACGTTCTTATTGTGCTGGGTGATTTTAACCTACCTTTTGTGACTTGGAGATCGTCTGATGATTCTTCATTTCTGATGATGTTTCCAATAGTGATTGGATAAATGATTTCTTAGATAATCTAATTGATCTGTGTCTTCAACAAGTCAATGATATTTTAAATATAAACCACAGAACCCTAGACCTTGTATTTGTTGATAGATGCACTACTGTTAATCTCCGTTGTTCGAATCCCGTATCTCTTACAGAAGATGTACATCATCCAACTCTTGAAATAACAGTTTTGCTCCCCCACGAAAAAGAAGATAAAGTAACTTCTGATGCGCGAAATAAAAAGGTTTATCATTTTAAAAAAACGGACTATGTAGAACTTAATTCCTTACTTTCGCAGACTGATTAGTCTCCAATTTTAACTAGCGGGACATCATGTTCATATTATGACGTCGAATCTTCAGTACAGTTTTTCAATGATACTATGCAACGGTGTTTCTTATTGTCCGTCCCAAAAAAAAAGGTGTTTCTCCAATCCTTTAAATCCACCCTGGCTAACAAATGATCTAAAGGCACTTAAAAATTTAAAAAATCGTTTATTTAAAAAATATATAATATCTGGTTCTAGTTTAGACTTTGCTTTCTATTCTTCTTATCGTTATAAATATCAACTATTAAATAAACAATGCTATTCTGCTTATATAATTAATATAAAATCTCAATTTAAAGATGATCCAAAACTTTTCTATAGTTTTGTTAACTCAAAACGTAAAGCCTCCAGCTTTCCACCACTTATGAAATTCAATCAGGAAGAATCATCTTCTGACAATGTGATTTCTAACATGTTTGCAAACTTCTTCAAATCAACTTACTCCGATATACCATTTAATACTAGCACGGTGTATCCTTTTCTCCCGCCAGTTAACTCTTTTGAAACTCCTGTAATAGACCCAAATACTGTTATTTGTTATCTATGACATGTAAAATCTTCTCTTACGACCGGCCCTGATAAAATTCCAAGCTGTATTTTAAAGCAATGTGCTACAAACCTGTTCACTCCTCTAGCAAACATTTTTAATATTTCCTTGCATAGTGGTTATTTTCCTATTATATGGAAGGATTCTTATATTATAAATCTGGCTCCAAGATAGATGTTTCTAACTATCGATGAATTGCAAAATTAAGTGCAATCCCTAAGTTATTTGAGAAAATCATAGCTGATCAATTAACCCACTCCGTGTCTTCCACCATTTCTGTCTTTCAACATGGTTTTCTGAAGGGTAGGTTCACTACAACAAACCTCTTAGAGTTTACTACGCGTGTTATAAATGGTTTTACTTTGGGACTGCAGACTGATGTTATTTATACGGACTTTAGCAAAGCTTTCGACAGTGTTAATCATAATCTTCATTTGAAAAAACTCTACCTTATTGAGTTTCCTGTCACATTATTGAATTGGATAAATTCGTATTTATCTAGACGTACTCAAAAGGTTTTATATAAGAATTCTCTTTCAAAAAGTATTTCATCTCACTTCTGGCGTTCCTCAGGGCAGTCATCTTGGACCGGTTTTGTTTTTACTATTCATTAATGATCTTCCTTCGGTAATAAAACACTGTAAAATCTTAATGTACGCTGACGACGTGAAACTTTTTCTTTGTTACAAATCACCCGAAGAACGACATCTTTTACAATCTGATCTAAATAGACTTGTGGACTGGTGTAGCTTAAATATATTAACAGCCCTATTCTGACAGCTTAACTAAGCTCACCACATTAACAAAATAGTTATTATTAACAATTTGTTACGGTTTCATATTCTGCTGGAAATTTAAAAGCTCTTTTCCTTACAATTTTTTTAATAACAGAAAGAGTCTTAACAGCGAATGAAATGTATGTGCTTAGATATAAAATTGTTGTGAAAATAATAAAAAAATACAAATTATAATAGAATATTGAGTTTAAATACATTAAACTGAAAAATGGAAGAATTTTTTACTTATTTTAAGTGTTGATAATGAAATCTTTCAGTAGCCGTGGTAAATTTTTTAAGCGCTTGCAAAGTCACAAGCTGCACTCGAAGCATCTATTTCTTCTTTCAATGGGCATATCGATTTTAACCATGCATGGTGAACTTTAAAAGCTTTTTAAGCTTTTATGTTGATAATGATTTTTAAGAATACCAACATTTACATAACATTACAATCAGCTTAACTCCTTAACTATTTCTTGTTAAGCTAACTATTTCTTGTTAAGCTAACAACCAGAATAGGGCTGTAAATCTTAACTTTTAAAAATGTAAGCAAATGACATTCTCACATAGATCTGCTGATAACATTCAAAACTTCGCTTCAATCCCCACGTTAATATGGTGATAAATAAGGCAAGAGGAGTCCTTGGTTTCATTAAAAGATGGGCTAAAGAATTCAGTGATCCCTTTACTACTAAATTATTATATACCTCTCTCGTAACAGTCGTCGTATACCCTCCGTGTTGTTCGGATCGCTCGTCACTAGTGTTTCTGATAACTGCATTGTCAGCCTTTTTTCCTTTTTGTTTTACACGTGATTCTATACATCAAGTGTTTTTCTGTACTTGTACACATTTAAAACCGATAACATTTGTATTGATCTGAACAAAGTCTTAAAATAGTCAATCTTTTTGCTGTCTAAGGATGAACGATCCTCCCGATCGTCCTAAAACAATGGACCAATTATTTTTTTCAAGTAGACAAAGGCAAACAATTATCAATCAGTTCTATCGGGCCAAAATTCCTAGTAATGTCAAGAGTTGACAGCCAAGATAATTTAACTAATGTTTCTCCATTTCTTATTAAAAAAGTCATAGACTCCACATGCAAATTTAAGCAAAATTAAGAAACGGTAACATCTTAATCAAAACAAAATCTAATTCACAAGCTGCAAAGCTTATAACTCTCATTTCGCTGACTCCAACAATTCGTGTCGAAATCTCGGAACACACCACTCTCAATACCTCAAGAGGAGTAATCTACTCAAACGGTTTAAGAGGCATTCCAGAAGACGAAGTTCTAAAAGAGATGAAACATCAAAACGTTGCCGAAATTAAAAAAATAATGAAGAAAACTGAAAACGACCTAGCTGAAACTGGCTTAGTTATTATAACCTTTGCCTCCTCCATTTTGCTAACCTAAGTTCAAATTTGCTACGAAAAAGTTAGTGTCCGCCCCTATATCCCCCAACCGATGAGATGTATGGGCTGTCTTCAATACGGGCACACTACAAAAATTTGTAACATCCAAAAAATTTGTCAAACATGCTACAAAGAGCGCCCCCAACATGGACCATCTACATTTGCCTCTGTTGCCTCGAATCAAATGCAAAACAAAACACCAAAAACAACATCAACATCAGTCACGAAAGAAGTACAGTCTCCTCAGCCCTCAAGCAGTAATCCTAGAGAGAGAGTGAGCTACTCCGACCTGTTAAGCGACGAAGTCAACTCAACTAAAATAAATACAGAAAAAAAAGGTTAAAATTCTTCCAAGAAACTTATCTAATAGAGCTAAATTAAACTTTAAAAAAATGATGAAAAACACAAAAAAACAATGCCTCTCAATCAAAAGTAAAGAACGACCTAGATGACATTGATTCCTCAGAATCGATGTCATGTGATGTAGAATGATAATTATCTCTTTGTTCATGTTATATACAATATATTTTAAGTATACTTACAATTTAAGCTTATCATTAGAAAACTACTCTTCCTCTCTTCTATCTTCATCATTGCGCCTCTTCGGGCCTCTCCTCATAACTACTGTGTGCAAATTGTTAAATATTGCTCTCATTTCATATTGTATTTCAATTTATACAATAAAAGTATCATTAATTTTCTGCCATCTATTATAAAATGTCATTAAAAATACTCCAATGGAATATGAATGGTTACAAGAATAATTATAATGAGTTGTTTAGACTAATCAAGATTCACAACATTAAAATAATCACTATCCAAGAATCCCACATTAACCAACATTCTCCAAACTTACCAATCCCAAGCAACTTTTCTCTATATAACCTTAATTCGACCAACTCTCATGGTGGTGTAGCCATCCTCATACACAACTCAATTCAACATAAGCAATTATCTCTTAATAATTGCTTTTGAGGTTCATTCCAAAATGAAGTTTAAAATATTTTCTGCATATATTCCACCATCAGACAATTTCCAAAGCTACAATCTAGAAAATGTTCTTAGCCACCACGATGGTCCATCTCTAATTACAGGTGACTTCAATGGCTGGCACAAGAACTGGGGATCTGAAAATAATAATCGAAAAGGAAATATAATAGCAAATTTTATTAACCAATCCAACTACGTCATTCTGAACGACAAGTCCCCTACTCACTTTTCAACACACAACACATTGACACATGTCGACCTTACTTTCTGCACTGTAAACCTCAGTATATGTGCCGAATGGAAAATTCTAAGTGACCTCTGCGGTAGTGACCACTTCCCAATCGTTATTTCTATGTTTCCAATTCAGCAACAACAAAAAACAGAGAACAAACCAAAATTTAAGACAGAACTAGCCAATTGGCAACTCTTTGTAAACAAATGCACACAATTTCAATACCTTAGACTAGCTTCGACAAACGTAAATGTAGAAGCCGCCAACTTAAAAAAAATAATTTTACCATCAGCAAACGAATCTATCCCTTATTCCCACCCCAAAAATAAGGCTCGATCAGTTCCTTGGTGAAACAATAACTTAAATGAATTTAAAAAGGAAAAAAATAGACTCTGGTACCAATTCCGAAGAAACATGACACAGCAGAATTTGCTTATGTACAAGAAAGTAAATGCGGTTTTAAGTCGCGAAATTAAAATAGTCAAGAAAAAATCAATTCAAGGTTTCACCTCAGATATTAAACCTACCAACCCAATCTCCAAAATATGGAATAATATACGACGTTTTTGCGGTTATAATATTTCTTATGGTATTCACTTTATACTATCACCTAATGATCCCACAAAAATCTTAACAGTCAGTAATGAAATAGCCAACGAATTCTGTACCATCTGGTCAAACAGCTCTGCAGATACAAATTTTTCCCTGCAATTCCAACAAAAAAAGGTCTCGATATTACTAATCATCCCCAGCAACCCAAGCTCCAAAGCAAAGTCTATAGAGCAAGATACAAGCATGATAGAATTTAACGCAGCCTTAAGCAAACTGAAAGGTAAAATAGCAGGTAACGATAGAATATCCTATCCAATGATCCGGAACTCGCCACTAATTTTTAAAACTCGCTTACTTAATCTTTATAATTCCATCTTTAAAAACAAAATCCCTCAATCGTTTAAATTTAGTAAGGTTATTCCAATTCTTAAATCTAAAAGTGACAAAAGATATATTTCCTCATACAGATCAATATCTTTGAATCGTTGCTTTGCAAAAATTTTAGACAAAAAAATTGCCAATAGGCTATGGTGGTTTGTGAATACTAATAAACTCCTTGATAGTCGTCAATTGCGATTTAAGACAGGCAAATCACCAGCAGATTCTCTATTATATATAGACTACCTGACTGCTAATTGCCTCTCATCAAAAAATCACTTAACAATCATATCGTTGGACTTGGAAAAGGCTTATGACAAAATAGGAGTGCATACAATAATAGACCAGCTAGTTTCCTGGAAAGTAGGACCAAAAATCCTACGAACCCTGCAAACTACCGACCCATTGCGATATGCTCTACGCTTTCCAAAGTTATGGAGAGCGTAATAAACTTCAACGTTATGAACTATCTGGAGCACAACCAACTGCTCAGTGACCGTCAATATGGTTTCCGTAGGGCTCGCTCTACTGGTGATCTTATGGCGTTCTTAACCGAGGAATGGAATAAATGCGTTCACTTTTTCGGCGAGAGCAGGGTTGTTGCTCTGGATATTTCAAAAGCATTCGACCGAGTGTGGCATAAAGCGCTCGTGTCAAAACTTGCTGCATATGGTTTTGGTGGTAATTTTGCTCGATGGATCACGTGTTTCCTCAAGGACAGAACGATTCGAGTCGTAGTTGACGGTATTTCGTCCGAGAAGCACGCCATCAACGCAGGAGTACCGCAGGGTTCAGTTCTATCGCCCACCTTGCTTCTGGTTTTTATCAACGACCTTCTGTCGTTGACGCATAACCCAATACATTCGTTTGCGGACGACAGCAGCATTTGTCATTCATATTCATTCAAAAAACGCCCAAGCTCTATGGAGATTGAGAGAAAAAGGCAAACTATGAATGACACACTCCTTAATGATCTACAAAAAATCTCCGAGTGGGGTCTTGCTAATAGAGTAGAGTTCAATGCAAGCAAGACCCAGTGTTGTCTGTTAACCCACAAGCGAGTGAATTGCCCTTTAGCTCCTCTCAGTATGAATGGTGTGGATCTTGTGGAATCAGCCGCTCTTGACGTTCTGGGCATATCGATCCAATCTGATCTTCGTTGGAATGATCATATTTTCGATGTGTCGAAAGAAGCGGGCAAGTGCCTAGGTTTTCTAAAACGGTGCAAAAAATATTTCACTTCAGCTGATCTTCGCATGATCTACACCTCATATATTAGGCCGAAAATGGAGTACAATTCGCACATTTGGGCAGGGGCTTCAAAATCTTATTTGGAGCTTCTGGACCGAATTCAACGTCGTGCGATATATTTGATAGGGGATAAAAGTATTTCATCCTCTCTCAACTCTCTTGGGCATCGACGTAATGTAGGTTGCCTAAGCCTTCTGTATAGGTATTATCATGGGAAGTGTTCAAGGGAGATACATGGCCTGACGCCACCAGCTCGTGTGTTTCCCAGGTCCACTCGGGCAGCTGTCCAAGCCCACCCCTTTACCATTGCATCGATGCCTAATGGAACCTCGCATTACCGCGATAATTCGTTCTTTAGTCGCGCGGTTAAGTTGTGGAATAGTCTCCCTGCGAGCGTGTTTCCCGGCAGTTTTAAGCTGTGCAAATTCAAAACAAATCTTCACCGGCACTACTCCATCTATCCACCCTCCAACTAACTATCCCCATCTTCCGAATCAACACAATGCTTACGCATTTATAGAGGGCATCCCCTGAGCGTTGGTTCAGTCTAAAAAAAAAAAAAAAAAAAAAAAATAGTGAACTACGTCCGTAGCTTTATGACTACCCGACTAATAACTGTCAGGGTAGGTGGTACACTTTCCAAAGTAGGACATCTTTAGAACGGTATACCCCAAGGATCCCCTCTTTCGGTGATTCTCTTCCTGATAGCTTATAACAAACTATGCTCAACGATATCTTTGCACAGGAATATCAACTTCTGTGCATACGCTGATGATTTTAAAATCATTATTAAATCAAATAAAGTCAAAAACCCTATTATTAACCTGAACGACCTCTTCCAAGACATTCAGAACTGGTGCAACTATTCAGGAGCTATTCTCTCTTCCACTAAATGCAAATACATTCACATTTGCCGAAAACACAATTGCCAATGTACAGTACTTTCTAATACTACTCATCTAGACTTTACTAAAAATTTAAAAATTCTGGGAGTCATATTAAACAAGAAATATAAATGGAACTCACATATTGAATTCCTAAGTTCTTCCCTAACTAAACAACTTGCTATTGTCAAATGCTTATCGTCCCCAAAATTTAACTGCAACACGATTTCCCTAATCACACTTGTCAATTCTTTGATTATATCCAAACTAAGCTATGGACTGTTTTTATTTGGATACGCACCTAAATCACAGTTGAATAAACTGAAAACTATTCTGAATGCATACCTCAGAGCTGCTCTTGGTGCACTACGGTCAACCCCGATAAATAATATGTTATTTGAAGAAAATATTCCAACCCTAGAAAACTTAGCAGACTTAACAACATCACGACTTATAAGCTCACTTCTAAGCGGCCAAGACAATCCGTTCAGCAACATTATAAAGAGCCTTAGCAGAAGAGTCAGACCTCTGAAAACAATGCCAGCTATTTCGAGAATTATACGTTTTTCCAACGAATTGAACCTACCAGTCAAGCCGCTGACTAAAATAAAATCTGCAAAACCCCCGTAAAATCTAAAGTCTAGCTTAATTAAAACGTCTCTTAGCGATTTACAAAAGTTGAATACAAATCATAATCAATACAGAGTAATGTTTCTAGACCTAAAACTAAAAATGAATGATTATACATTTATATACTCGGAGGGATCCTACATAGATGGCAAGGCCACATATAGCATCACCAACGAAAATGAAGTCCTTAGAATCTCCAACCTCTCTTTCTATAGTACTATTTTCTCAGCAGAAATGATTGCTACACTAGAGGCTATAAAACTGCTCGAAAACAAAATAGGTAAATTTGCAATTTGCTCAGATTCTCTATCAAACCTCGAGGCCATTTTAAACATCAACAACAAAGATTACTATGTGCTGCTGATAAGAAATCTTCTAATCAGTAAATACCCAAAGTTTGTTTTAATATGGATTCCTGGGTATGTACAAATTGCAGGCAACGAATTTGCAGACCAAGCTGCAAAACAGGCTCACCTAGCTCCCTTTATAACAACCCACAATTTTAATTTTAATGATATTAAAAAACACATCAAGAAAGAATTCCAAAAAAGACAATCAGTCATCTGGAATATTACTAACAGTTGGTACCAAAATGTAAACTTAAAAAAACTTTCTGCCATACAATTTCTGCCTTCAGATCCATCCGAAATAAACAGGCTGGACATCATTAAATTCGAACGCCTCAGAATGGGCCATACTAAACTAACTCACGGACACTTAATGACCAATAACCTCCCCCCAACCTGCTCCTGCAATCAAGATTCTATCGTTACACTTCCCCACTTCCTCGCAGATTGTTCACTTTTTGATCGCCATAGAAATCAAACCTTCAGTAATATGAACCCACTCTCACTTCTTTCCGTTCCCTCATCCAAATCAATATACTTAATCACGAAATTCCTAACAATAACTAACCTTTACAAAGACATATAAATTTAAATTTTTCTATCTGTAAAAGTAAAGGTACTTAAAATACGTTACTAAGCTTAAGGCTCTAGCTTCATATATATATATATATATTTATATATATAATTAGTTTATAAACAATATTTATAAGCTTATTTGTGAAATAAAAATAATAATAATAAATCTCTCTCGTAAGTCCGATTCTTGAATATGCATCAGTTATATGGAACCCACAAAAAAATGTCTACATCGACGCCATAGAATCCGTTCAAAAACAGTTTTTACTTTTTGATTTACGTCATAGTCGTAGGAACCCCAATATTATGCTTCCATCGTATGAAATACGCCTTAAAATTATTTTACTACCTTCCCTAAGAAGCAGAAAAATGATGCTTAATGTCATGTTTCTGTATAAATTACTTCGTGGCGAGATTAATTCGGAATATCTCATCTCAGCTCTAAATTTTAACATTCCAAGGAGGGGAACTAGACATTTTTTTTTTTTTAAGTTGAGTCAGTGCAATTCTAATTACGCTCTTCATGAACCTTTACGATGTATGTGCAGTGATTTCAATGATATCTTCAACAATCAGGATTGTTTTTTGAGTACCTTAAATTGATAATCACTATAATTTAATTCGATGTTGCTTATTTATATAGAAATAAAAATACTTTAATACGCGTTTGTCATATATATTAAATTTTTAAATTCCGCTGAAAAGCCAATTAATGTGCTTAGTATAAAATCCTAATTGCCAATAGGGGGTATGTTTAGTACATTCTGCATTCTGTCTGTCCCGGCTGATCCGGGCAGGATCTAGAGTGTAAATCGTGCATGCGTATAGGTCGGGTATACGTATCTTTGGAAGATTCATACCTCTGGGCGAATCCAAAAAAAAGCTTCTTTATCTTAGTTGCTCTTAGTCCATATTTTGCAGAATTTTTGCATACAGAATTTTTTAACACTTTAAACATTAAAACATTTTCTCTTGTTTGAATTATAATTAATTAGCCTTTACTGTAAATCCCCTCTGCTGCAGTTGTCAAGCAGCTTATTCACCTCACTGTTTTGAAAACTGGTTTTAAGTAGCTTTTCTAAGCTTAGCGGAGGTTCCATGCAGTTAGCTTTTTTCTTTAATCGTTCTTGTTAAACAAGCAGCCAGCAGCCAGCAACAGAGGTTATTATAACAAATATGTTTTAAGCTAACAATTTTTTCTTTTCCTTACAGCTTAATTTTCTTTACATTGTTCGCTGGTTTGATAAAACGAATTTATTGTGCTATAGCACAACTTAACTTAATAGTTTTTGTGCTTAATTTGTTTAAACTTTTAAGCAAAATCTCTACATTTCATTTCTTCGCTTTTCATGTTGTTAAAATCAACTTTTATTTTTTTTGATTTTTTGGTGCCGAAACCCGGGAGCTTGGGAACTTGGGAGCTTGGGAACTTTGGAATTTTAGATTCTATTGAAATTTTTTATTTGCGTTTTTGGCAGTGCATTGTTATAAAATTAGAACAAAATGTGCATCTTAGAAAAGCAAATCGAGACAATTGACTTCGAGAAAGACTTATTGAATAGGTTTAAAACTCAGTACAAAGGTTTCACAGAGAAATCTGATGCAACAAAGACACGTGGATTTTTAACTTGTACCCTTGAAGAGGTTGAAAATTTGCATGAAAAATTTGACAAAAGGCATGAACACATCATTATGATTATTCATGATAATACTCTATATTCTTAAGATATGCCATATATTTCAGAAAATGTTTACTATCAATTCTTGGATTTGTACATGAGTTTTAAAGGTAATTTGCTGGACATGAAAAAGGCAACGCTTCTGCAGAAGTTTATTCCAGCACTTTTGTTACACCGAATTCGGGTAATCATGCTGAGACATCTTTAAGCATGGAAGCAAAACTACCGAAAATTGCATTGCCAAAATTCTCTGGCAAGTATTTATAATGCACTACCAAAGGTTCAGAAATTCTATTACTTGAAAGGCTCTCTAGTTGGAGAAGCAGCAAATATAATCAAGAGCATTTTTTCAACAGAGATGAACTATGATTCCGCATGGTCAATCGTAACCAACAGGTCACAATAAACGATTAATTGTTGATACTCTAACAATAAAATTATTTTGTAAACCCGTGTCAGATGGATCTTTTCAAAGTGTTCCCGCTAGGGAATGTTTAACTTCGATAAAAAATATGAATATTGATACTTCAAATTTAGATCCATTCCTGATATATTTACTTGCCCACAAGCTTGATCTTCAAACTCGAAACTCGGAGCTTTGGAAGACATGTTTGCTTTTCTTGAGGGTACTTTTCGAACTCTCGAATCTGTGCATGACGAATTACCGTCTTCTTGTAAAACTCCTAATACAAAACAACAAAAATCTTATTCGAAAAACAAATTTTATTCTAACCATATGGCTCAAATGCAGAATTGCTTATTTTGTGATAAATCTCACGCATTAGCAAAATGCTTCAAATTTTTCAAAATGCTTCGCCTAAACTTAAATGGAAATTCCCTTTTAAGAAAAATGATTGCTTCAACTGTCTTGAACCAGGACATAATCAAAACTAGTGCAAGTCATTATTTCGCTGCCACATCTGTAAAAAATCGCACCATGCTCTGTTACATATCGATGATCATTCTTTTTGGAATAAAACGCATTTAAGTTCTAACACTACTCAACTAAATCAAAATTTAGTTCATTTCGATTATATTATAGTGGCAAAACCTCCAGCAGGTGATTCGATCAACAATATTTCTACACATAATGCCCAATGCTTTCCACATGTGTTGCTGCCTACTATTCGTGTTGTTGTAAAATCAGCAAATGATCAGTACACTTTCAGAGCTTTACTCGATCAGGGCTCTCAAGCCACTTTGATAACTGAAAGTGCTGTCCAATTATTGAATTTGCCTAAGCAAAGAATTTTTTGTAAAATTTCTGGTGTTGGTGGCCAGACTGAACATTTGTCTCATAGTAGTGTTCTCTTGAATATATGGTTGCTTTCAAACATGTTCGTGCTTTCATGCAATGCTCTTGTTTTTAAATAAATTATCTGCTTATGTTTCAAAATCTGGATTGGACAGTTTTAAAATCTGTGATATGGTCTTGAATGATCTAGGAGATCCAAGTTTTAAATTTTCAGAGCCAGTGGATATGATTCTTGGTTCTGACGTGTTTAGTAATATAGCGTTGCCTGGGCAATCTTTTGTTGATGGCCGAATATTTTATTAATACTAAATACTAAATTCGGTTGGGTCTTTTCAAGTTCAGCTAATAATAAAAAAACAAATGCTCTTACAGTTAACAATTTCAATATTGAGTCGATTCTTTGATCTTTTTGGGAGCAAGAAGAAGTTTTATTTAGAGAAGAAGATTTATGTGAAAAATATTTTGACAAAACTACTCAACGATCTCCCTCTGGTAGATATGTTGTTCATCTGCCGTTCAAATCAATTTTGTTAAATAACACAAAACCTGTTTTCAATACAAATCACATAAGTGCTCTCAAACGACTTAAAAGCTTAGAACATAGTTTTGAAAAAAAGAGTTATTTTGCTAAACAATATAAATCGTTTATGTCTGAATATGAAAGTTTAAATCATATGACAAAAATTAGAACCTACCCAGCGGATATGCAGAAAATTGCAATTTTTTACCTCATCATGGAGTTTTAAAGGAATGCAGTACAACCACTAAACTGCGCGTTGTCTTTGATCAGCTGCAAATTTAATAATCAAAACTCTATAAATGACGAAATTAGCTCTGGGCCCGCCCTACAAAATGACTTATCGCAAGTTATTTCTCGCTAGCGTAGGCATAAAGTTGCATTTTGTGCTGACATCGAATAAATGTTCAGACAAATTGATGTCGCTACAGAACATCACTGTTTTCAGCAAGTTTTGTGGCGTTACAATGTAAACGACCCAATTTTTATTTACAAATTAAATACTGTGACATTTGGCACAACTTATGCTCTGTATTTAGCAATAAAAGTTATTCAAAAAATATTACTTGATTACAAATCAAGTTATTCTATTGCGTCTAATATTTTATTTAAATATTCTTATGCAGAATGTCATAATATCAGGAGCTGATAATGTGTTTGATGGTATTGCTCTACATAAGGACCTATTTTATTGCAACAAGGGCAATGCAAGCCTTAAAGCCCTCAAAGAAAGTGGATTTCGAATTCAAGTGAATTCATGAAACAAATTCCTCCAGATCTTCGACAGCATGCATCTACTTTGAATTTTGATAAATCAGATTGTGTCAAGATATAAGGTATTCAATGGAATACTACTGCGGATTTTTTTTCATTTAAGGTTGATATACATTTTTCTAAAGGTCACGAAACTATCAATACTTTCTACATCGGCACGTCCTTATGATCCATTGGAGTGGTTAGCACCGTCTACTATTCTTGCCAAAATTGTTTATCAAAAGTTATGGTTAGCTGGTGTGGATTGGGATGAACCCGTTCCACTTGATATATACAACAATTGGGTTGCATATAGAGACTCCGTAGTACAATTTGAAAGCATTAAAATTCCGCGCAGGATTGGATTTTTCAATTCCTCAAAATTAGACTTGCATTGTTTTTGCGACGCTTCGTAAGTGGCTTATGCTGCTGCAGTTTATGCAAGAATTCAAACTGCAAACAAAATTTCTATTCATTTACTTCAAGCGAAATCGAAAGTTTCGGCCGTTAAAACTGTTACAATTCCAAGACTGGAACTTTGTGCAGCGGTGCTGCTAGTAAAACTTGTTTATAAAACTAAAAATTCTTTTCATGAATTTTCTGATTCAAATATCACAAATTGGAGCAATAGTTCCACTATTCTCAGTTAGATAAGACAACCACCTTTGTGCTGGAGAGTGTAAGTAGCTAATAGAGTTGGTAAAATTCAAAGACACACAAATATTCAGCAATGTGCCATCAGTTGATAATCCGGCTGATTGTCCTTCCAGAGGAATGATGCCAGGAAATTTGCTAACAAGCACCATTTGGTGGCATGGCCTTTCCTTTTTAACATTGCCTGAATCTTTGTGGCCTAAAAATCAACAAACTCATTTAGAACCCCTACGACGAGTGACAATCTTGAAGCGATGTAGCGAAGGGGCTTAAGCTGCAATGACGCAATGCTGCCGGCGGGAGCAATTCCTCCCTGTAGGGCATAACCCTACAGCTTTGCGGAGCCTGCAGTTTTTGTGGTCTTGTGGCGAACTTAAAGTTACTCCCCCCTATTCCAGGGAGTCATGCGTACCGTGCCCATTGGATGGTTTGCAGTCAGGGGATATACCGACTGTATTGGAACAGCGCCTTCACGATAACAGGCCGCATCGTGAAGTAACTGTGGCCTTACGATGGTAGGCGGGCTCTGGCATGGTCGACCACCCTTTCCCATAACTAATAGACTGCGACGTTTTTGTCCTCGGACACGAGCTACCGGTCGAACCACAGAATATAAGTACAACTAAAAACAAAACCACAACAAACAAGAAGACTTGCGGGAAATCACTGCAAGCAGAGCAGCAGACCTTATGGAACAGAGATTCCAAGAAGAAGGTCAAAAGCAGGGCACCAAACTTTGGAGTAATCCTTCTCCACCAACCAGAACTCAAGTCAATAGGACTTCACGCAGAAGTGATCAGGTGGAGCATAAAATAAATAGAGATGATCACAGACACTGCAGAACACTGATCAGAAGGAACCCGTACGGCAGAGATCGAGTGCAGCATAACATCCACAACGATCAAAGGCCTAGTACGAGCCACCAAAAGAAAACTGCGAGCCCCAGGAGATCACATCCTGTCACAATGCCACTGGAAGAAACCGGGAAGATATGACGTCGGCTCCAAAAAGAATCCCAAGTAAGGGAAACTGCGTCCACGTCCAAGGAAGCAGCACTGAAAAGGGAAACAAAAGAAGGACACACACACAAGCCCTTCCATAGTAGACGTCACCTTGTCCATCTTCCTCAGCGTGGGGAGCCAGGAGGACTAGGACCAGGAGTTGGTCTAAGTGGAGCGGGTGTAAGATGGTATCTGCGCTATCTGGAACAGGGCATGGCACCCGACGTAGCTCGTGAAAAAGCGTTAGAGCATCGGGGAATCACCGGCTTACCAGAGACAACGAAGAGGAGTTGTAGTGAAATAACGCCTCCTCAACGTCCAGAGAGCAAAAAGGTAAAAATAGCTCCTGAAAGTAACAGTAGGTCAGAACCTGGGGCTAAGTTACCCAAGCCAGAACCACAGAAAAAGAGGACCAGCTATGCCAGCATAACCAAAGACATCCAAATTGCGGTCCTGCCCAAAGAATACCCCTGGCAAATGCTAAGTGTGGATGAGCTCTCGGAGCTAGAAGAAGCCATACTGAGCGAAGTAGTGAAAGGCTGGTCCACCAAGCTGCAGTTTGAGGGAATTCACTTCCGTCCAGGCATGTTACTGGTCGACTGTTCGAATTCCTCAACAGCAGAATGACTGCGAGCATCAGCACCAAAGCTCGAGCACTGGAAGGGCTAGGGGAGGAGGTCCCAAAAGGGCATACTATTAGGATGTTCTTGCCAAAAAGCTCAAAAACGGAGATCAATAGGACTAATTGCCGCCCAGAACGATGGTCTCAATACAAAGTATTGGAAGATACTGAGCTCTTAAGATGAGGGAAGCGGGCACATGCTAACGTTTTCAATAGATAGGGAGTCACTTGAAACTATCAAGTCATGGGGCTCAACTATCAGCTTCCGCTTTGGAACCATTCCGGTGTTGGGCACAAAATCGCCCCCAACGCTCAAACCGTCCATAGCAGCAACATCCACAGCTGCAGCGCCCACAGCTGCAACGTCAACAGTGGTAACGTCCACAGAAGCTACGTCTGTAACTCTCAATATAGGGAAAGACGCAACGCCACCAGCACAAGTAACTGGTGAAGTTGTCACGGAGAAGTTCGCCTCCGTCTCGGTCATCACCACAATACCTTCAATCGGATATCAGGCAGAGGCCATGAACCTCGCCACTCTCTCGATTGATGGTAGTAAAACCGAACCTTCAACAGAGGTAGGAGTAATGCTGCCTGAAGAAAAACTGGGCAGTAGCCCGGTGCTATGACGATCGGCACAGTAATCAGCATGAAATTTGTCCAGGTAAACCTCCACCATGCAAAAGAACAACTGGGCTTCGTGCTGATCCAAGAACCCTGGTGCTACAGGGGAAAAGTCAGTGGCCTCTACTGCAAAGAGGGTCAGGTAACTTGGGATCAGAGAACAATCAATCCCAGAGCATGTATTCTAATGCAGAAAAATATTAATTATATTTGTCTTTCAGAATTTATGACGTGGGACCTTTCAGTTATCGAGACTCACATCGAAACTGATGGCAAGCACCGCGCCATAGTGATCGCATCCGCTTACTTTCCTGGGGACGATCTCAACATTCCCCCAGCGGAGATAAAAAGACTCGTGGAGCATTGCAGGAAAGAGCACCTTCCACTAATCATCGGCTGTGACGCCAACGCGCACCTCACAATTTGGGGAAGCACCGACGTCAACACCAGAGGTGAGTACCTTTTAGAATTTCTTTTAAGTAGTAATCTAGACTTTTTCAATATGGGGGTAACACCTACCTTTGTAACTAGGGCTAGAGAAGAGGTCTTAGATCTCACCATAGGTTGCCCAGATGTTGGGGATATGATAAGGGCATGGAGGGTATCAACAGAACCTTCAATGTCTAACACTAGAATAATAAAGTTTAGACTTGGGGCAAAATGTCAAGAGATAGAACCTAAAAAAACCCAAGAAATACCAGTTGGGACAACTACACCAACACCCTGAAAGAAAACCTACAGAACGTAAAAGCTAGGAGTAGAATTAGTAACATCCTAGAACTTGAATGCTATGTAGAGCAGGTAAAGAATGCAGTATATAATGCCTACGAATCTAGCTGTCCAACAGGGCACACGGCAAGAACAAAACATACTCCCTGGTGGAGCGCCGAGCTGACCAGACTCCGAAAGAAGGTGCGATGCAGTTTTAATGCCGCAAAGCGCAACGGAAAATGGCACAACTACACGGCGACTCTGACGGAATACAATAAAGAAATCAGGAAAGCTAAAAAAACAAAGCTTTAGAACTTTCTGCGAAGACGTTTCTTCCACGCCAGCCGCAGCCTGGATACACAAAACAATGGCTAAAGGCAGAGTGGAGACAAGAATGTCTCTTCTATTGCCAGACGGAAACTATACGCTTAGAGAAGAGCAACGAGCCAGTCACCTTCTAGAAACTCATTTCCCGGGCAGCACACCAGTAACTGACCCAGCAGACAGGCAGATTACTCCAAATCAAGAAGAATGGAAACTCGCAACGAGCATTTGTACTACGGCTCGTCTAGATTGGGTACTCAGAACCTTTCAACCATTCAAATCAGCAGGTGTAGACGGCATCTTTCCTGCACTTCTACAAAAAGGTGCAGAAACTATATTGCCCCACCTAGTCAAAATAACTACAAGCAGCCTTGCGCTGGGATATATCCCAAGGAAATAGAGAAGTGCCACAGTCACCTTCTACCAAAAGTAGGGAAAATAGACTACACGCTACCAAAGTCGTTTAGACTCATTAGCCTTACCTCATTTGTACTTAAAACAATGGAAAAGGTAATAAATAACTATATAAGAACTGAGATTCTGGAAAAGGCACCAATGCACCCATGTCAACACGCGTATAGGGCGGGTAGGTCTACTGCTCTATACCAGCTGGCTAGTAACATCCAGTCAGCTTTCAAAAACAAAGAAACCGTACTTTGTGCCTTTCTAGACATAGAGGGAGCCTTTGATAATACTTCTCACGATGCTGTGAAGAAGTCTCTACACAAAAAAGGAGTAAATGATATGCTCAGCAGATGGATATACCAAATTCTTAGCACTAGAACTGCAGAAACAAAAGTGGGAGACACCACTATAAGAATCAAAACAACAAAAGGCTGCCCACAAGGCGGAGTCCTCTCTCCACTGCTGTGGAGTCTTGTCGTGGACGAATTCTTATCGATGCTCACCGAGAATGGCATAAAATGTCAGGGTTACGCAGACGACATCGCCTTAATAGCGAGAGGGAAGTTCGAGGATACACTCTGTAACCTGGTACAGAGAGGACTGTCAGTAACAAAGGAATGGTGCAACACAGTTGGATTAATTATCAACCCAGCGAAAACTACCATAGTACATTTTACTAACAAAAGAAGTCAGCCTAACCTCCGAACAATGAGAATGGATGGCACGGAAATTCCCTTCAAAGGAGAAGTAAAGTACATGGGACTTACACTAGATTCAAATCTTCTCTGAAGAAGACATTCAGAGGTAACCATAAACAAAGCAATGCGCGCACTCATGGTATGTAGGAGCCTGACGGGAAAAAACTGGGGTTGTAACCCAACAATTCTCCGCTGGATGTATACTATGAAGGTGAGACCCATCCTCACCTATGGTGCAATAGCATGGGCTGATAGAACCAAGCTAGCCACAATGAGGAATACGCTAATAGAGGTGCAGAGACTGGCCTGTGTATGCATCACAGGGGCCATGAGGACCTGCCCTACTACAGCACTAGAAGTAATTCTGGACCGAACACCCTTACAACTTGTCATAGAGGGAATAGCCAAGCGAACTCTGTTGTGCATTGCAAAAGAGGGGACAGGTTTAGGTAAAACTATCAGCAGTAGACAGAAGGAGGATATTGCAAAGCACACTCCCTATATTGATCTACCAAGAGACGATATAGTAAAAAGGTACAACTTCGAAAAACACTTCGAAATTAAGCTTAGTACCAAGAAAGAGTGGGACTGCGAGATGATATCGCAAGTCAAGAAACCACACAGTATATCATGGTATACGGATGGCTCTAAGACATTGGAATGTATAGGCGCAGGGGTGTACGGGCCAAGAACCAAGCACTTTGAACCTATAGGGACAACACCCAGTATCTTCCAAGCGGAAATCCTAGCAATACAGCTGTGTGCACAATTCAATCTGGACCGTAAATACAAAGGTCAGGATATAGTTGTGATGTCAGACAGCCAAGCAGCAATCAAAGCATGAGTTTCCTGCGAGATATCATCAAGAATAACATTGGAATGCCTAACAAAACTCAACGAACTAGGCAAGAATAACACTGTTACTATACTTTGGATCTCAGGACACAAAGGAATACAGGGTAACGAAGAAGCCGATGGTCCAGCGCAACAGGGTGCAGCTACAAAATTTATAGGACCAGAACCATTCCGCGGATTGGGCACACATTCTATAAAAGATGAACTAAGAAGGGAGGAGAGGCATAAACGTTCAAACCTTTGGAAAAGCCTCCCAAAGCTAAGACAATCCATATTGCTCCTCAGAGATTTTAACAGTCGGAGAGCAAAATTGTGCATAAGCTTAGCCATACCGAATCTAAGGATTCTAACGGGGTTCCTTACAGGACACTGTAAACTCAAATACCACCTGATAAAATTGGGCATAGAAACCGATAATAACTGCCGTTTCTGTAAAGAAGCAGAGGAGACTCCAATACACCTACTTACAAACTGCAACGCCATGGCTCGCAGGCGTAAAATAGCTCTGGGGAACTATGAGCTGAGTCTAGAGCAGGTTTCATTCCTTGAACCTAAAAATATTTTCAAATTCATTAGAGAAATAGGGCTGGATGAAATACTGTAATCCGCAAACCCAGCGGAGCTTTGAGAAGGAGGTACAATAGATCTCATTTAGGTCGCAGTACGCATCTCCACCATACAGCATTAATATTAACTCATTTAGAAGAAGTTAAATCTAAAACGGTGTCGAATATTGTGAGTTGTGATTCCTATCCAGATTTTTTAATGAAATTCTCTTCATTGAGTAAAATTTTGCGCATTCTATCGCTTTGCAATAGATTCTGTAAGAACTGCAAATTAAATGAAGAAGATCGTGAAGTTTCTTCACTCAAAGCAGTTGAACTGAAAAATACTTTGCAAAAAATTTTGAACATGAAATCGATTTTCAATCGGAACTTGAAACTATTAAAATAAATAAAGAAATTATATCCAAAGTTTTGATTAACCTTATGCCTTTTATCGACCTTCAGAACGCCGATCTACCCCTTGATATAAAACATCCTATGATCTTAACAAAATTTAATCCGTTATCTAAACTAATCATTTTAGATGCACATAAAAAAACTTTACATGGCGGTGTAAGTTTAACAATGGCTTATGTCAATAGTAAGGTCTGGACTATATCCGGCATGCAGCTTGCAAAGAAACTAATAGGCAGCTGTTTAGTATGTTTTAAATACACTGCAAAAGCATCTCAGCAAATAATGGGCAATTTTCCGCCAGTATGATTTAAGGTTACAAGGCCGTTTAAGCACAGTGGTGTATATTATGCTGGTCCAATTTTGTTAAAAAAATCTACATTAAGGTCCTCAGCAATGTCTTAAAGCTATATATGTCTATTTGTGTGCATGGTTTCTAAAGCGCTGCATCAAGAAGCGGTATCAGATTTAACCACAAGTGCATTTTTAGCAGTATTTACACGATTTGTATCACGCTGCGGTCATTGTACTGACTTATATTCTGTCTGTGGCACTAACTTTGTTGGTGCTTCTAAAGAGCTTAAAGTTCTCTTCAACAAAAGTCAGATGTCACTTCCTAACGATCTGAAGGAAAGCTTGGTGTCTATGGGTACTGATTGTCACTTTAATCCCCCTGCTTACCCACATTTTGGTGGGCTTTGGGAAGCAGGCGTGAAGTCAGTCAAGCACCACCTCAAACGAATTGTTCGAGAACGCATTTTAAGTTTCGAAGATTTTGCGACTTTTTTATGCCAAATAGAAGGGTGTCCGAATTCCTTATCTTCTGACCTGTCCAATTGTGACCTTAACTCCAGCTCACTTTTTGATCAGAGATCCTACCAATTGCATACATGAAGAAAATGCACAACATAAATGCACTTTCGCTCTGGAAAGCCATCGAAAAAAAGAAGCAGCATTTTTGGAAGCGTTGGTATGGCGAATACTTGAACAGGCTACAAGCACGTCCAAAATGGTTAAAAAATAAAACCGATGCCAAAGTAGGAGATTTAGTTCTGGTCGCAGATGATCGATGTACACCAGAGTGGTTCTTAGGCAGAATTCATTAAGTTCACCCTGGCAGCGATGGCAAAGTTCGCGTTGTCACACTTTTTTCTAAACATTTTTTAAGAGACCAATAACTAAAATATGCTTTCTTCCCACAGATTGTCATTTTTACAATGCCCACGATCTTGCGGAGACAACTGATGACCTGGGGGATAAGGGGATGGAGCTCGCTCCTGTGTATCGCTGTGAGTCGGAGCTTAGCGGAGTCTTATTGACTCGACTAAAGAACTTCCAACGTTGGGCCGTCCCGCTTATCAAGAGAATCAAGAAGAGTTGTTCTTACGGGGGATCTATGTTGAAGAAAATACGACTCATTTTTTTCAATTATTTTATCCTAAACTCAATTTCATTTAAAGTTTTTATTATAATGTTGATTTTATACGATTTTATTATAAACTTTTTTGTATTTAAAATTATCTATGTACAAACTTAAAACATTTTTTCTGGTTTGAATTGTAATTAATTAGCCTTTACTGTAAACCCGCTCAGCTGCAGTTGTCAAGTAGCTTATTCACCTCACTGTTTTGAAAACTGGTTTTGAGTAGCTTTTCTAAGCTTAGCGGAGGTTCCATGCAGTTAGCTTTTTCCTTAATCGTTATAATTAAACAAACAGCCAGCAGCAGTGGTATTACAACAAATATATTTTAAGCTAACAATTTAGGCTTTTCTTTACAGCTTAATTTTCTTTACATTGTTCGCTGGTTTGATAAAACGAATCAACTTCTTTTGCATTATTGTGCTATACTTAACTTAATAGTTTTTGTGATTAATTTGTTTAAACTTTTAAACAAAATCACTACATTTCATTTCTTCGCTTTTCATGTTTTTAAAATCAACTTTTATTTTTTTGATTAAAAACAACACTCCTCATGTCTTAAAAAATGATTTCAAGTAATAAATTTTTGCTTAACGGTAAGGGTGTAGTGGGCACTGCTACTGCATACCGCTTTTGTTTACAATTAATTATTTTTCTTTTTCTTTTATTCCATTATCAAATGCACCAAAGTCGAACGTTATTAGGTCACAGCGAATATGAGTGACTAGCTTGCGACGACAATAACCTAGTTGCTGTGTAAACGCAAGCGCTGCATAATTTTTATTGCCTTTGACCTGCTGTGAGCGAATGAATGAAAACAAGTAAAGTAATATTGTGTCTCAATGGTTTTAACTATTTAGTGTACATGAAATATTGAAGGAGGAGTTAGGAAAGTAGGGAAAATAAAATATGGTTATCTTAAGATATTCAATGGCCACCTATGAACAACAGAAACACCCTACGTATCTTACGTAGTGGCACGCAGCGTGCAGTATTCCACCGCTGAAAATATAACTTGCTCATTAGCAAAACACCTACGCAACACCCTACCTCTTCTTGTATAGCGCATTAAATTGCTTAACAAATCCTTTCGTTATTTTGCGTTATTTGTTTAAAATCAATAACTAAACAGATAATAATAATTTATTGAAAAATAAAAACTATAATAATTAACAAGTAATTAATAAATACATAAATAAACAACTTAATAAATAACTAAATAAATAACTACATAACGTATAAACTATAAAATATAAACTAAAACAAAAACTATAAACATTAAAATAAGATAGTATAAACATAAGTAAATATATATCTATAAAAAAAAGGTATAAATTAATATGAATTACAAGAATTGATAAGTGTTAGGTTTAAATAAGTCATAGCGACCAACTTAATGACAAGCTAGTCGCAGGTACGGCGAACAACCTCGACTTAACATTAGAAGATCAGTTCTGGGTAGCGATCATTAAAACCGAAAACTCATAATAAATTGTTTTGTTGCTTCAAATGATCAACTATCTTTGGTAAAGACATGAACAACCTCGACTTAACATCTCGTGGGCAGCGATCATTAAAAATCGAACAACGCATGACGCAACAAGTGCTTATTTAAGCAGTGCTATATTCAGTAAAGTTTTGAAATTTGTATTAAAGTGCAAAAGTTAATTTTGACAAGCTTTAGGTTTTAAAGAATATTTTCTTCTTAGAAAGATTTGGGATTAGCTGGTAAGGCAATCACTCAAGAAATACAATTATTGGGTTTTTTAACAAGAGGGTTTTATTAGCTGTGTCAAGAATCGTCACATTCGCTTATTTCCATCAAAAAGCCAAAAAGAAAATTTGTTACCGCAATTGCATGGTTCTCGGAGCGAAACTTGAACTCAAGGGTCTTATTGAGCGCCTCAAATTCTTCTGCAGCTGTATCTGCTCTCGGCAAGTCGGTTTGCCTCTAACTGTCCTTCAATTGTCCTTCGAGGACCCTGCACAAGTGAAAAGCAAGGATCAGAAGAACTTTCGTAAAAAGCTCACTGACGCTCGTTAAATTTACGTCACCAACAGGTAACTCAAATAAATTAACGGAACATAAATATGTATATTAAAGCCTACAAATCGTATTTCTATAAAAAATGATAAAAAAGTACTAAATTTATAGGTACGAAGCTCAAATTCTAAGTAAATTTAGAAAAACAAATTTGGAAGCTTAAATTTCTACTTATAAAGTATAAGAAAGAACTACAATTTGATAAATAGTTTTAAATTGCAAAATAAACTTAAAACTTGTATACAACTTAAAAATTAAACTTTAATTAAAAAATTTAAAAAAAGTTATTTTCAAAACTTAAACTCATTGCATTTAAAACTAAGCATATATTTAAGACATATAATTATTCCACCAGATTTTTCTTACCTAAATTTTTTAAATTTTGTAATATGTGTTTGAATATAATATAAATTATTACTTAAATTTATACATGAAAATATTCTAAAACTTAAATCTAAATATTTTTCATCTAAAGTTTCATTGTAAACTTATCTATACATATTTTAAATTTTGTTAAACTAGAAAAACAAATGTTCTTAAAATTCATTCAAATATGAATTAAATTGCGAGCTTAAGATCAACTAAGTTTTTTAAGAAGGCAACAACAACAACAACAACTGTCGAACACCAATGAATATTGAAATAAATAAAGAAGCAACTAGAACAGATGGCAACCTTGATAGATTTGATGGCGGTGATCTATAAATAGCCTACTGCTTTGAAATGTCATATGAATAGCAGCCATACAATTCAAAAGAATGAATTCCAAAATCTGCGCAGTCATATACTAATTTAAACAGTGAGTTGATCACACTGAATCACTCAAAGACTACTGAAGAGGAAAACGTAGCTATTTCCGAAAAAGACTCTCTAGTTAGCTAAGTGATTGACTCTTAAAAGCATTGTCTATTAACAGAACAAAGAATGCATTTACAAATTTTTAATTTTTTTGCTTTCCTTTGATTAAGAAAATTAAAATAAATACAAATAAAATTGTTTTTTTAAAAATTTTACATACACTTATAATTTTATTAAAATTAATTAAATTGTTGATATTATATGATTTAAAAACAAATTCTAAATGTTTAATAGTTTCAATCATACTTGATTTTAAATATAAATTCTAGTTGTTTGATAGTTTAAAATCGTTTTTTGAGCTTTAGGTCAGAGTTAGAACAATTAATTGTTCTAACTAATCTTTCGAAAGAAACAACAACAACAACAAATTTGTTTTCAATATGACTTAAGATCAAGTATGATTTAAACTATCAAACATTTAGAATTTGTATTTAAATCATATAAAATCAACATTATAAATAACAAGGTCATTTAGAAAAACTTTAATTAATTAAATTTTTAAAAAGTGCACATCTGACCAGCTTCCATATGACATAGCATTTATTTGCAAAAATTCTTCCAGCTAAGCGCTAAAATTATTTTACTATTTTTGTAACAAAACAACAAGGGTACCCCATTCCATTTTTTGGCGAAATTTAATTTTTACAAAATGTTTTTTTTTATATTTGTTTGTACAATATATATATTTTTATATATTCATTATCCATAATCAAAAACTTTAACACACTTACCAAGATTTTCTGTTGGAATCGCACCAATTTTCAAGCGCATTTATCAATGCAGGAACGATCGAAATGGCGGCTGCATAAAAAAGATAAAAAAAAATACACTGACCAATCGGTACAGTTCAAACTATTTTTGTGAAGTGCTTTTATTGAACTTTTGAACAAAAAATATTTGAATGAAAAATATTTGTTTTATGAAAAAGTCGTTGCGCTAAAAATTAATACAAATAAAGGAACAAAATGACCAAATTCTTGAGCATAGGAATTCATAATATAACAGAGTTGAGATTTAATTGGTTTAGTCTTCCAAGCATTCAATATTTTATCTTAGGCTCATGGAAGAGATCATCAACCAGGTCTGTCATAGTTTTAGGGTAAAAATTACACCATTGGTGGATCGCTTGTTTTTATATATATGTTCTACTTAAAAGCGTAATGATTTGTAATGAAACAATAAATTGTTAAATTTTTCGGAACAATTAAATGTTTGGATATTGAAGGATGCTTAACTAAATTTTGTTCCTAATAGGTCTTGATATCGGAAAATTTAAATCCATTGATCGACCTTACAGAACTGTGAAAATTGCCTTTGAATTATTAAACTTATTAAAAAATTTAAATAAAATTTAAATGTATATAAAAATAAAGTTTGACTTTTTTAAGAAAAACGTAACTTCTTAAACAAATTTTACAATTTATACGTACTTTTTCTGTACGCATTCAAATGTGTTAAAAATTAAATTTGCAAAAAAATATACTCCCAAGCCGTTGATTTCCCATCAATTAAGAAATGCATGATAGAAAGCTCATAAAAAATTTCTCTAAATATTGCATTCGTTCGCAGCCATGTCTTAAGATAATTTTGTTAAAAATTATTGCATTCCGTTAGCGATAAAGTAATCGAAGAAGACAATTTTCCAAGACAAGAAAATATTTTCTCAATTACAGGAATCTTATGATTTTGCCACATGTACAAATAATAAAACGTTAAAAATGTTAAATTTTAAAAATTATTCAAATAAATGTATAAAATTCTTTACTTACATTATAATTACGTGATAAACAAAGATGATAAAAAAAATTAAATGTTTCAAAAAAATTGTTTTTCTCGGATTAATTATATACATTTAAACATAAAATCTATCTGAAATAAATCTATAAAAATAACCAAATGGGATACTTAAATATTTTCCTATTGAAGCAAGATCTGATTTTGATTATTCTTGCTGGCTTCTCTGATTGGGCAGGTATATTTTTGTGGGGGGTTTTCACAAACTTAAATAATATATAAGTACCTAATAAGAATACTTATAAAACTATAAGTATATATGCATATAATAAATATAATAAGTACAATATTAATAATTTTATAATTATTTTTAAATTAATAGAATACTTAAAAAACAGTTTCATTTGTATTTTCTTTTATATTGTAACTCAAAGGAAAGGAAAAAAAAAAAATTTGTAAATGTATTCTTTGTTTTGTTAATACACAAAAATGTTTTCAACTCCTGATTAAAGAATAAATATTTCAGTGGTGGTGGTTTGTATATACATTTTTAAAATTAATTAAATAATTTGAACAACATTAAAGCAAATACTTTAAAACCAATTTTATTCGCATTTTCTTTATTTGTTTATATTATAATATTCTAAAAGAGAAAATCAATTTTTGAATGTTTAAATATTTTTTATTCTAAATTAGATGTAAAAATTTGTAAATGCATTCTTCTTTGTTCTGTTAATAGACAAAAATGCCTTTCAACTCCTGGAAATGAATGAAAAAATTTGAACAACAATAAAACAAATACTTTAAAACCAATTTAATTTTTATTTTTTTTATTTGTTTATATTCTAATATATCAGAGGAAAAATTTTGAATGCATTATTTTCTTCTGTTCATGAAAAAACATACATATTTGCAATTCCTTATTAAGGAATAATTATTTCATTAGCGAATTAGAATTCCGTCTATTCGGAATTCGGCTAATGAAATATCTAAAAAGAGCATTATTTACAGCTGCAACTAAAATATAACTACAATTAAATCACAACAATATTGTCCAGCTAGAAACAACATAAATTCAGCAAAAACCAAGAAGACCGCACAAAATGACACATACAAGGAAATAAGAAGCAGTAAAATTTGTGGCAAATAGTATTTTTATTTTCAATGATAAAATTTACAATATCATTTGTTCTGTCACATTTATTGTAATGTTTACTTCTTCTTGCTGAGCGCAAAGAGAACAGAAACACCAATCTATTCTCAGCAAGTCAGACCAAATCTACTCGTTCTTTATTGTTTTAGTTTTTCTGTCAACTCATCGTCGGGAACGAAGTTGGAAGGCTGGATTATGAATACTCTTTATAAAGGGTGGTTAAATTTCAAGGGCCGATGTTGAATGTGAACCACACCCAAACGTCAGGTTTTTTCTGCATTTCATTCAACATTTCTCAATTTTAGACTAATTCAATTTGAACCATGGAAAGATACACAATCGAGCAACTCGTAAAAGTTTTTCAGTCTAATTATGAAAATGGACGTTCAAATCAAAATGCATATCGTGCACTTCGTGATTTTTTTCTTTCAACTTAATCGTCCAAATGTGCGTACAATCGGAAAAATCGTACAAAAATTTGAGAAAACCGGGTCTGTAGGAGATGCATGTACACCATGAACACCAGTGCATGCATGTACAGCTCGTACTGCAGAAAATATTACTGCTGTTCGCGATAGTGTGGCTGAAGAGCCGTTCACCTCAACTCGTCGTCGTGCCCAACAATTGCACATCTCACGCTCGTCGTTGATGAACATTATGCATAAAGACTTGCATTTACACGCTAACAAGGTGCAATTGACTCAAGAACTAAAGCCTCGTGACCATTTCAAGCGTCGTCAATGGTTAGAATGGGGCAATAAATGGCAACAGTGTATAATCAATTTTCGAAGAAAATCATCTTCAGTCATGAGGCACATTTTCACCTCAGTGGATTCGGCCGTATTTTTTCCAAAATGAGACCGGTCAGGCAGTAACTGTGAATGGTGTTCGCTATCGTGAGATGATAACGAACTTTTTATGCCCCGAATTGGAAGATATGGATGTGGACAATATGTGGTTTCAACAGGACGGTGGCACTTGCCACACAGATACAATGGCTCTTTTGCGAGACAAATTCAATGGCAGTGTTATCTCACGTGGTGGCGATGTCAATTGGCCGCCAAGATCATGTGATTTGACACCGTTGGACTTCTTTCTTTGAGGTTATTTGAAATAAAAGGAGTACGTCAATAAACCAGCAACAATTTAAGAGCTAAAGGATGAGATAATTCGGCACATTAACGGCATAGAACCTCAATTATGTCTCAGCGTCATAGAAAATTTGGACCATCGGATGGAGGTGTGCCACTGAGGTCGCGGTGGCTATTTGGCCAATATATTGTTTCATACATAATTGAACCATACCAACATTATCATAATAAAAAGAAATGGCAGTGATTTTTTAAAAAATTTGTGTTTTATTCAAAATCGACATCGGCCCTTAAAATTTAACCACCCTTTATATATACTCGTTGGTGGCTCATCGAACGAAGTGGGAAGGCTGGATGAATAGTCTTAATATATATACTCGTTGCTAGGTACCAGAGCTAGGTACTTTGCGATTACAATTACTTTCCAATTTCAGTTACAGTAATCGTAATCGTTAATTTTTAAAGATGTGTGTTTTAAAGATAATTGTAATATTTATAAGACAAGTATTATTACGATTACTGTAATCCGTATGCACTCAAATTACAATTACGATTACTGTAATTTGTAATTGCAATAGACAAATTTATTGATTACAATTACAGTAATCGTAATCAATGAAAATGACAATTAAAATTACTGCAATCGTTATCATGTTTTTTGTAATTTAATTACCTACTATGCAAGTTATATCACAAATAATGGCGTTTCAAAACAAAAATGTTTATGTGAAAGACATGTAATTTAAATTTTGTCTTATTTTTCTCCTTATTTTATTCCAAAACTAAAGCAAATATATTTTATTCCAAAACTTTTTATTTTGAACAATACGATTTTAATGATATAAATCAGAGAACTGCACAGGCCTACTTGAAGTTCAAGCCATTTCAAGTATGTATCCAAACTTGAAAAAGCAAGCTTTAGCCAGCTTTCAAAAATACCAAGCAGATACAAGTCATATACATGCTTGCTCGTTGGCTTGGCTTGTTTAGACTTACTTTGTCGAGCAGAAAGTTGAAAAGTTGGAAAAGATCGGGAAAAGCTTATAAGATCGCAAGTATCCAATTAATTGAATTTAAAGCAAGTATCCAAAAAATTCAATGAGCTTGTGTAGAGAAAGCTTAAGCGTAATAGGACTTCTAAGGGTTCTGTGAACTCCGTGGTTGGCAGTTTTCGGGGGTTGTTGATTTCGGAATTGATGTCAAAATTTAAAATTCAAGACGCCAGATAGAGCTGCCACCTAGATTTTTGTTTTGTATTTTTGCGAATTCTTGTACTTTTGAAACTCTGACAACGGATTTGATTTCGAATCTAATGTCACAGTTTTAAAATTTAGGATGGAGGTTAGGGTTGCCACCTTAATTTTTATCACAGTATTGTCACCTAGAAAAATGTATTTTTAAGAGTTTTAAAAATTTATTTAACAGTGTTAGGGGTCGCTGTCTTTGAATCTGCAACCCTATTATAAAAAAATTACATAATTTTGAAATTCTGACAACGGATTCGGATTCAGTGACCCATTTTTACCAAGTGTTCGCGCAAGCACAGAATTTGTAAAATTAAAAAAATTTGGGCTGCTACCTCCACCATATTGAATGTTAAAATTCCAAATTCAGATTCGAAATTAGCGACACCCTAACATTATTGAATTATGTTTAAAACTCTTAATAATACATATTATTAATAATACATCATATTCAGATTCGAAATCAGCGACGCCTAACACTGTTAATGATGTTTAAATCTCTTAAAAATACATTTTACTAGGTGGCAATACTGTGATAAAAGTTTTGGTGGCAACCCTAACCACCATCTTAAATTTTGAAACTGTGACCACACTGTAATCCGATTTCAGAATTTCAAAATTACAAGAATTGGCAAAAATACAAGAAAAATCTAGGTGGCAGCTTTATCCGTCATCTCTAATTTTAAATTTTGACATAAATTCCGAAATCAGCTACCCCCTAAGACTGCCAACCATGGAGTCCACAGAACCCTTAAAAGTCCTAATATGCATAAGCTTTTCCTACACAAGGTCATTGAAGATTTTGGATACTTGCTTAAATTGGATACTTGCCTTCAATTTCAAGCTTTTCAAGATTTTTGCCGAAGGCATCAAGTTTTCCTTTACTTGGGACTTCGTGCCGTTCGTTTTTAGGCTACCATACTTGCAAGTGTTATACTTGATTCAAAATTATCAAGCTCAAGCAAGCTTGAACTTGTATTTTAAGCAAGTACTTGAAATGGACTTCAAACAGGCTTCTGCAGTCCTCTGATATAATTAAAAACGAACTCAATAATAAGGAATGTATAAATTGATACGAGAGAAAAACCAACTAATTCTGAAATATTAAAAATCAATATTTACCCCATGGCAGAATAACCAGGTAGATGCACTAGAAATACGCTCTCTCCAACAAGAAAAAAATGACAAAGGCGTAGTTATAATGTCAAAAGCTGTTTTGTTTTTCAAAAGCTGCTGAGCAGTTTTGAAAATGTTATCAATTTTGGCTTTCTTATTTATTCAGGTTTGGCTATAAATTCCTCCCGTCGCGATAATTCGAAAACAATTCATCAATTGTTAGCAAAATTAGTTAAAAAATTAGCAAACAATCTTCGATTTCATTAAATAAGTTTTATGTTTTCCAACAGCAATTTAACTTGTCAAAATATATTTTGACAGTTTATAGCAGCCGTACATAGTTACACAAATAAATTGGTTACTGAAAAATCGAAATAAGTATGCGAATGCAAATTATATTAAAAGTTAACTTTCATTTGTTTCATTTTAGGCCAAACTATAATTAATTATGTATTATATCTTAAAACACGGCTTATTTTATGAAATTTTTAAGATTTTTGTTTAGTTTTTTTACATGTTCTTACATAAAATCTGGGTTCCCAATTTGATTTATACGGTTACAAGTAAATTATTCATCTGAACGAATAAACATAAATTGTCAATAGTGGCATTACAGCTACGCCAATGTTTTGCTCTCTCGTTTTTTGCTTTCCGAATTGCATCTACCTGGTTATTCTGCCACGTATTTGACCTAAATAAGACTTATTTTTTGAATGAAAAATATACCATCGTGGACGGCATCAAAAAAAAAAATTTCAAAGATAATTATTCCAGCAGGGCACCACCACAAATAAAGATTCTAGAAAAGATCTTCTTTGTGAATTTCATCATGAAAAATACAGATGCATGCAGTAATTGAATTACAAAAAGAATGATTACGATTACAGTAATCGTAATAATAATTCTGCTGTTTTACAATTACTGTAATCATAATAAAGAAATTTTTTGATTGAGACTACATTAATTGTAATGGTAATTTTTTAATAATTACGACTACTATAATTGTAATTAAAAATATTTCAATTTTGATAACAGTAATCGTAATCTTTATTTTTTTAAGATTATGATGATAATTTATAATTGAAATTGTAATTTATACTTTCGTAATTGATTACATCCCAGCTTTGGGGCCCTATTCTGGTTGGATGAGAAATGAGAATGAGAAAAAAAATGTGAGAAACTACGTTTTCCGATTCTTAACTAATGAGAATGAGAAACTTTTTGGCAGGTTTTCAATGAAAACGTTCATTGTGAATAATAAAATGAAAAACAACTGTCAGTGAGAATTTTCCAGTGAAAACTTTAATATCCGATTCACGTTGAGTGGAAATGAAAAATTTAAACGTCAAAAACTTCTCATTCGAATTTAAGTTTTCATTGAATTTGAAATTGTGAGAACGAACAATTTTAATACTTGATAATGCAAGAAGGATCATGGTAAGTTAAAAATTATATAAAATAATTATTGTTTCATAGTTTTGATAAGAAGCTTTATATTAGAACGCTGCCGAAGCGACCATCGCAGGAGCAAAAAGAGGCGCTAATAGATTGGCTGGAGCGCCACTTGGATGTGGCCAATGATAAATTCATTGGAGTTGATGGAGCCCACCAAAGGGATGAGATGTGGGGGTCCGTTGCCTCCCAATTAAATTCACTTGGTGGAGCTAGAAAGGATGGGGCGAAATGGCGAAAGTTTTGGATGGACTTAAGGTAAAAAACTGTTATCAATAAAGTAATGCTAAGTACGGCAATCTAACACCTACATTTTTTTTTTACATTTTTAGAAGCTACACCAAAAACAAAAAAGCTGAACTGCGACAGGCAGAAGAAAGAAGCGGAGTGAATGGAACACGAAGGGCAAAACCTCTAACTGCGATCGAAGAGAGGATTGTAACCCTAATAACGCCTGTAGCCATTTTTGGAATGACTGCAGTGCCTGAGTTGGGTTTGACAACCGGTGATGAAGATGTGGGAGAAATTTTCTTTGCAATGTCAGAAAATGCAGCTAATGAAGACGAAGCAAATGTAGTCGAACAGAGTGCAAGTAAGCAGCCAATTAGGAGAAAGAGGAAGCAAACTCAAGGAAGGACGGCTGTAGACAACTATAGCAAAATTTTGAAAATTGAAGAAGCGAAATTAGAAGTAGAAAAACTTAAATTAGAAGAAGAAAAAAAGAAAACAGCTATTTTTGAGAATATGCTAATTGAGCTTAAGGAAATAAAGAGCATGCTTTCCACTAAATAATCAATACGTCTTTTATAAAAAGGTTCAAATGGGCTTACCAGATTTTTAAATAGTTTTTAAATAGTTTAGTTTATTCTTCTGCGAACGGATTAAAAACAATTTCAAGAAAAATAGTTTCAATATGAATTTATTTCTTGTTCATCAAGATATTGTACAAATTAAATTTAAGCACTCGTGTGTCATAAGAACAAAAAAATAATTTAAATGCAAATTTAGGAAAAATATGTTTCAATAACACTTGTTCGAATAGCTACTCCAGCATTGTTTGGACTATGAATGTTTTCTTCATTTTCAAGTTCATCGTTTTCTTCACTGTCCATAGATACATCATCTGGAATAGGAACTCTGGCTGCAGTGAGAATATTGTGCAAAACTGCTATTGCGTTGATTTTAATCGCTACCTTATATGGACAATAGCAAAGGGTTCTTTCCTTAGCGATGCAGCGAAATCTACCTTTCATTACACCGATGCCTCTTTCCACAGTACTTCTTGTGATCTTATGAGCTCGGTTATATTTTTGCTCAGCTTCAGTTTCAGGATTTTGCATCGGAGTTAATAACCATGGTTGAAGAGAATATCCACTGTCACCCAGTAACCAACAATTTCTTTCGCCAGCCTCATATCGGGCTGCCAAAATGTTTTGTATTACTGATTGTCGCCACACATAAGAATCATTAGTAGTTCCTCCAAATTTTGAATTAACATTAAAAATCATATAGTTTGAGTCACAGATGATTTGCAAATTTAAAGAATGTCCTCCTTTTCTACAATAATAAACGTGCTCAATGTCTTTTTTCACATAACTTATTTTGATATGGGAGCCATCTATTGCCCCAATAATTCCAGGGAATTCGCTTATATCATAAAAAGGTCGCTTAATACTATAATAATCATCCGTAGTTGGAAACTTTATGTACTTATATGCTATTCTATTTGTGGCTGCGGCAACTTCTGTTACACAACGGCTTACTGAGGGTTGAGACATTGACGAGAGGACGTCTTGGCCAACCGATCTTTGAAAGCTTCCCTGAGCAAAAAAGCGCAACGCACTAAGTATCCTGATGTGAACAGGTAGTCCATTCCTTCTTGCTCTTTTCTTCATAAAGGGTGAAATTTCATTGATGTATTCAAGGCAAAGCGCTTTTGGAAATCTGTATAGCTCCCTAAAATATTCCTCTGTTATTATTTCAAATGGATTGTGAGAGTCTCTCAAGTTTTTAAAAATTCGTCTAATATTTATGCTAATAAAATGATAAAATGTGTTAATTAGTGCCTGCAGGTGTGTAGTATTGCATTAACGTGTTTTTTTGTAGGGGCACTTGCCTTTGTTTTATTGTAGTTAAGGGTAAATGCCAATTACTGCATACAAAATTAAAAAGTAATAATTTAAATGCCTTAAAATAAAAGTGTTATTTTTCAAGATGCTTTTCCCTCATAAGTTGACACGATAATGCATAACATCATTAAAACTAGATTTATTACCGCTGCCATCTTCGCCTTCTCTCGTGCTCTAACAGAACCAAAATCAATGAAGTCATCCTTTGCAATTCTTGAAAATGTTACCTAAAATTGATGAAATTAATATTGGGAATTTATTGATAGGTAAAGAATCAGTAAGCATGCATCTCAAATGTGCGTTTTAACCAAAGCTAGGATAGATTGCGCGTCTGCTAAGGTTTAGGTTAAGATGCATCGGTCAAAGAGGCTGTTAGCTTGCTTATGATTATGGTTATCTCACCTGTGAACCCTCTATGCCAAAATTTAACGGAAATGGCAGACAATCGCGGTCTCGTGACAAAGCCAAAACAATGGTAGTGGGTCCTTGAAATTGGTGGCGTTCCACGTAATTGCAACGTTTCAAACAATTTTAATTTTTAAGTTAAAAAAGCGCAAACAGAAATGACAATAAATAATTTTTTGACATTTCTCATGAGAACTTTCCAATATATTTTTTAATCACTGGAAGTATCTCACAATGTGATTTAGAATCACTTTTTTTGAATTATGAGAAATCAGAATGAGAAGTTTGAAATGAAAAGTAAATGAAATCTTTTTTCTCATTCTCATTTCTCATCCAACCAGAATAGGGCCCCTGCTAGGTACTGGGCCGATAAAGCTAAAATTTTGGCAATGAATCTGTTTCGAGTACGAAATGGTTTCTGAAAAAATTGACACTTTTCCTTTTACCGCCCACAAATCAACAGTAATATTATATTTCAGACTTAGTCAAATGACTGCAAAAAAGTAGGAGTTAGAATAAAAGTTACTCTTAGCTCACCCAAGGTTGCCAGTATTGTGGGAAAAATCCCATTCGTGGTAATTTTTAATTGATCTTGGGAATTTTTTTGGGAATTCCCATGGTATTTTTTAATTCAGCGTGGTATTTTTTAATTGCATAGAAATTTGGGAATTTTTTCTTAAATGTTTTTTTACTTTTTTTTCTTAATTTTTTTTTACTTTTATTAAGCAAAATCTTAATCATAGTATTCGATGATCGACGTGTATATACAGAAGAGTAAAGCTATAAGTTTACGCTGTACATTTCTTCGAACTTACCCTTAATATAAACGGTTAAATTGCATATTTGTTTTAAGAACAAGTTGACATCACAAAATTGCATAAAAACTAATAGTGCATTCTTTTCTGAACAAAATCCTGACCTTAAAATTCTGACCTTCTCTAAAAATTCTACATTTCTGCATGCAAGCGCTAAGCTTACAAAAATTATTTTAAAATTCCAAAAAAAAGTGAAAAAATATTTTGATTGATTTTTCGTTGTATTTTTTAATACGGATGGTATATTTTGTAGGATTTTTAAATGCATGTGGGATTTTGGTGGTATTTTTAAAACGCGTGGTATTTTTGTGGTAATTTTTAATGATCGTGTGTTTTTTTTGGTATGTTTTAATTACTGTGAGAATTTTTTTGTTTACCTTTAGCATGGGAATTTTGGTGGTATTTAATTTATGTTACTTTGAGAAAAGGGTAATTTTCGTGGGAATTGTTCCGAATTTTGGCTAGCAACCTTAAGCTTACCATTTCTATTTATATTAATTTTTCCAAAAAAGGTCTAAACCTTAAATTTTCTCTCAAAAAGGAGGCCAAAAATTTTTTGTTTTAAAGTCATTTAAAGTTTACATATTTCATAAACTTTTCCAAACGTTTCCAAAAGCAACGTTTTTATTACTTCGTCTATACAATTTCAAGCTACAGAAAAACCTCACTTTTTTTGCAGGATTTTTATCTGAAGATACGTAAGAAACCACTCGAGAAATATTAGGTAAGCTCGTTTAAACCATACCTTAAAAAAAATTTGAGGGAAAACACAAATTCGGACTTAATTGCACAAATGATTATTTCGCCAGATCCCTATTTATTTTCAAAACAAAAAATTATATATAATAAATATTTTGACGGGAGGACCCAGATGTGGAATTCTACATAGAAAAAGAAAACAATGCAGAAGAAAATTAAATCAATATTAGAAGTATTCACACTGACTTGGGTAGTTGGGTATAGGTAGATTGGGTACTTTTGATTACTGCCAGCACCATAAATTGTAATTGAGTACTTTGTAGAATAGTTTTGACCAGTGCTGCATGTTTGTTTGATCTCCCCGGCTTATACAGCTGATGAGAGATGAGTAACGGCTGGAAGAAGGTTGCTACCAATTTTTTTTTCCATATTTGCTGAAAAATCTTCAGTCTGTTTCAGTGTTATTTTTGGTCTGGCTCTACCATTTAATTGCAATTGAAAGTTTTCTATATGACACGAATGATGATAATAGGTCAATTGAAAATAATAAAGCCATTGCAATTGTGTCAATCATTCCAAAACTTTTTGAAGAAATCATTTGCTACAAGCTAATAAATCTCATTAAACCAAGCCTAAACGTGCTAAACGGGTTCCAAAAAGGGCAATCTACCACCACTTATCTGATGATTATGCTATCAGATGTTTAAGTCAAAGTGGAAAAAGGGCACCAAAAAGATGCTATTTATACTGATTTCAGTAAATCCTTCGATCGAGATGATCACGGGATTCTTAAATATAAATTAAAAAAATTGGTATTGCCATACTATTACTAATACTAATTTGGGCCTATACTCAGTTGGATAAAATCACACCTGTATGTCAAATTCCAAGGAATTCTTTTGAATAAAAAGAATTGATGCAAATTGTTATTTATTGACCTTGTTATTTATTTGGTCTGTTCGCGTAGTCGAATGCAAACATAATATTTCAAAAGTTTTTACTAGAAAGTGCTTGAAAAGCGTTCGTTTACTGAGAGAGTTGTGTAATAGAGAGGAAATCACATTTTCTCTTCGTTCAAGTTTTTTAAAGTTTTTACAAGAAGAATTTCATGTTGTAAAAAAATGAAAACTGTCAAATGGTAGATGTGTGTGTGTAGCAGCTGAGTTTTTTTAGATTTTCTCAGACGTATTTGACATTTTTCATTATTTTGTCAGAAAAGCGTTTATTTACTTTTTAAAGTTAAAGTTAATTCTCTCTCAATTTTATTACTTTTGACGTTTTAATTTTTTTACCAGAAAAGTACGCGAATAGACCTATTATGTTGATTTTCTAAGATTTAAATACAAATTCTAAAAGTTTGATAGTTTAAATCATACTTGATTTTAAATACAAATTCTAGTTGTTTGATAGTTTAAAATCTTTTTTTGAGCTTTAGGTCAGAGTTAGAACAATTAATTGTTCTAACGAATCTTTCCAAAGAAACAACAACAACAACAAAGTTGTTTTCAAACATTTAGAATTTGTATTTTAATCATATAAAATCAACATAATAAATAACAAGGTCATTTAGAAAAGACTTTAATTAATTATATTTTTAAAAATTGCACATCTGACCAGCTTTCATATGACATAGCATTTATTTGCAAAAATTCTTCCAGCTAAGCGCTAAAATTATTTTACTATTTTTGTAACAAAACAACAAGGGTACCCCATTCCATTTTTTTGGCGAAATTTAATTTCTGCAAGTACTTTAATTATTTTTTTAATTTTTTTTTGGGTATGGGTTAAAAATACCCCAAACTGCTTAACCGCTTACTCAGTTCTATTTTTGTATAATATAAGAGAGTAACGTTATTCGCGTTATAACGTTATTATGTATAATAACGCCTACAACGTTATTCGCGGCTGTGTGTTTGTGCACTTTAAGGGTGTTAACGTGCGTCCGTCCGTCCCTTTAATTTTAATTAATAATTTAAATTTTTACTAGTTAATTGTTTTTAATTGTTTGTTTAAAATGCTTCGTCGTGTGTTTATTGTTGCTGACAATGTGTCAAACGTGTTAAAACTAAGTGTTTCCGTGAAATTTAATTAAAATAAAAATAGACAAAAAAATTCAACTAAAACTATAAGTGCCTAAAAGAAAGCAAAATAAATATAAAGAAAGCAATAAAATCATAAACTTAAGCAACAACAACAACTTAGCAGCTCCAACAATACCATCAACAACATCACAGCAGCAAAACCTGTTTTGCTGAGAGCCGCCAGATGCAGCATCAACATCGCTGGACTGAATCAGTTTTTTTTTGCTGATTACGCGAGGGGCTTTTCTATGCTCCTCGCTGTGTAAGTTATTGTTGTTACTTTCGTGTCCGTCCTCTCCGCTATCCTCTCCCATTAGTTACGTTTGTAGGTAGGGTTGCACAGTGGGCTGAATTGTGCTGAAGTAAAGGCAAAACGCTTGCTTTAGTACTCTTTATATTGCTCATGTTGTGCAATTCTCTGGCAGCCGTAACTAATCACCTTATATGCCATTTATTTGATGTTTGCGTGGTGCGGAAATGTCGGGTCATTTTCGCATAGATTTCTGCAATATTCGTGGACTGAGAGCGATTTTTTTTCTCGGTCTATGTACATTGTACACTTCATAGGCCTCAAGTAATGGCACTGAGCAAGACCCAGGTGGCCGAGGATGCCGATCAACTGGATTTTCATATACCTGGGTATCGCATACTGCCATTGTTTTCTTTGCATAGGGGCATCGCGCTTTTTGTAAGAACGGATGTGGCGTACCAGTGTGAGAGGAGTCTGAACTTGACCGATCGAGAGTTTAGCTCAATGTGGGTTAGGTTCAGGCTTCGCGCGCACTTGCTACATTTTTGTTTTATTTATAGAAGTCCGAATCTAGGGAGGGAGCCCACTTTTAACAAACTGGACTCTCTCTCTGATTCAATTACGCACATTTTGGGGTTGTTCCCTGACAGTGGGATCGTTTTAGCAGGCGATTTCAATGTCCACAACCCGTCTTGGTTACGTCACTCGGGCCCACTGACACCTGTTGGGCAATATGTTGAGCTATTTGCTGAATCGAACCAATTGATTCAACTTGTGAAGGACCCCACTTTTTTCCTCAAAGTGATATGCATCCTTGACCTTTTTTTGACTTCGCATCATGAAAAATATGATGTGAGTGTCAACGCACCTCTTAGTAACTCGGACCACTGTACCATCTCTGCTGTTTTTCCATATTCTAACCCCTGCACCTCTACGCCTAAAGCCCCGAAGAGGACTGTGTGGTTTTATGGAAGTGCAAATTGGACTGCGTTAAATAATTTTTATTGCAGCTTCAATTGGAAATTATGCTTCGCTGATAGAAATGTGAATGCCGCGGCTGCCATGGTACAAGAAATTTTATTATTGGGTGTGCGGTCTTTCATTCCCAATAAAATGAGAAGCATTAAACCAACATATTACTCATGGTTTAATGAGACTTGCAGGATTGCAGTCAGGTCCAAAGAGGAAGCCTTTCAGAATTGGCGTTCTAACAAGAATACTAATACAAAAAGACTTCGCGTTTCTTCTCTGCCCTAAAGGGAGCAAAAATTTTTGGTCATTTGTTAAAAGAGTGAAGAATCAGACATCATCATCAATTCCAACTCTTTTAAAAGATGACCAAATCTTCACTGACTCGGCTGATAAAGCGAACTTATTGGCTAGATAGTTTGCTCAAAATTCCACTCTGTCAGATAGCAATCAGCCACTGCCCTTTGTTGGGGGTGGATCTTCTGCAATGCAGGAGATATACTTTCGAACGAGAGCAGTTAAAAGGGTCCTTACAAATCTCAACGTAAACAAAGCCTCTGGTCCTGACGGCATACCGCCAATTAAGCTTAAAATGTGTGCTTCTTCACTGGCTCGGCCTTTGCGCAACCTTTTCAACATCTCCTACAGAACAGGAGTATTTCCATCTTGTTGGAAGGTGGCATTTGCCGATGTAATTAATGGCCGATGTAATTAACAAAAAAAAATGCAAAGTATACATTTGTCCAACCGGTACCTAAAAAGGGCGATGCCACGAACCCTGCAAACTACCAACCCATTTCGATATGCTTTACGCTTTCCAAAGTTATGGAAAGCATAATAAACTTTAACATCATGAACTATCTGGAACTCAACCAACTGCTTAGTGATCGCCAATATGGTTTCCGTAGGGCTAGCTCTGCTGGTGATCTTATGGCACTCTTAACTGAAGAATGGAACCAATGCGTTCACTTTTTCGGCGAGAGCAGGGTTGTTGCTCTTGATATTTCAAAAGCATTTGACCGAGTGTGGCATAAAGCGTTCGTGTCAAAACTTGGAGCGTATGGTTTTGGTGGTAGTTTTGCTCGATGGATCACGTGTTTCCTCAAAGACAGAACGATTCGGGTCGTATTTGACGGTATTTCGTCCGAGAAGCACGCCATCAATGCAGGAGTACCACAGGGTTCAGTCCTATCGCCAACCTTGTTTCTGGTTTTTATCAACGACCTTCTGTCGTTTACGCATAACCCAATACATTCGTTTGCGGACGACAGCAGCATTTGTCATTCATATTCATTTAAAAAACGCCCAAGCTCTATGGAGATTGAGAGAAAAAGACAAACTATGAATGACACACTCCTAAATGGTCTACAAAAAATCTCCGATTGGGGTCTTGCTAATAGAGTAGAGTTCAATGCAAGCAAATCCCAGTGCTGCCTGTTAACCCACAAGCGGATGGATTACCCATTAGCTCCCCTCTATATGAATGGTGTGGATCTTGTGGAATCAGCCGCTCTTGACGTTCTGGGCATATCTATCCAATGTGATTTTCGTTGGAATGATCATATTTTCGATGTGTCGAAAGGAGCGGGCAAGTGCCTAGGTTTTTTAAAACGGTGCAAAAAATATTTCACTTCAGCTGATCTTCTCATAATCTACACCTCATATATTAGGCCGAAAATGGAGTACAATTCGCACATTTGGGCAGGGGCTTCAAGATCTTATTTGGAGCTTCTGGATCGAATTCAACGCCGTGCGATATATTTGATAGGGGATGAAAGTATTTCATCTAGGACCCCCAAAATTTTGTAATAATTTTTTTATCAAATCAAAGCTATCGAAAAACTAATACACTATTGTAAAGGAATTATTTAATTTTATCCGGCAGAAAAAAGTTACAGAGGACTAAATTTTCGAATCACAATTTCTGTAGTAAAAAAATAACAAAAATTCTTCAATAAAACACATAGTTATATTGGGATTTTTTTTAGTTATGTGGTGACTCAATACTACCACATATAAACACCAACACCAAAAAATACAAAACACACACTTTAAAAAATATTCACTTACTCATTTTATCAAAAATATTATTATTATTTAAGATTTCAAAAATAGTCAATTATTATTAATCAAAAAAATTTTGTATATTATTTTTATTATAAAAAATGTATTCATTGTATGAAGACATACAAAAATAAAATTTTTCATTGCGACGGCTAATGATGGAAGTCAAACAATACTCACACGCCGCCTTTTTATTTACGATAACGACAATCACATACACTTTTTGATAGACACTGGAGCAGAAGTTTCAGTACTTTCAGTAAATAAATTTAAAGCCTACAAGAAAAATTCAGACTTAATATTAACAGCAGCTAATGGTAGCACAATCACAACTTTCGGCAAGAAATTACTTAACGTAAATTTAAAACTAAGACGCGATTTTCCTTTTAAATTTATACTAGCGGACATTACAAGACCCATCATAGGAGCAGATTTCCTTACGAAGTTTGGACTCTTGATAGACTTAAAACACAAGAAACTCATTGATCCACTTACACAATTATCTGCCCCTACTCCGAGTAACAATCTTGACGCGATGTAGGGGCTTAAGTTGCAATGACACAATACTGCCGGTTGGAGTAGTTCCTCCCTGTAGGGCATAACCCTACAGCTCAGCAGAGCCTGCATCTTTTGTGAAGCGACAACTAAAAGTTACTCCCCCCTAATCCAGGGTGTCATGCGCACCGTGCCCATTGGATGGTTTGCAGTCAGGGGGTATACCGACTGTATTGGAACGGAGCCTTCATGATAACAGGCCGCCTCATGAAGTAACTGTGGCCTTACCATGGTATGCGGGCTCTGGCATGGTTGACCACCCTTTCCCAGCCATAAAACATAGACTGCGACGCTTTTGTCCTCGGACACGAGCTACCGGTCGAATCTTAAATATGAGCACAAACAAAAAAACAAAACACAACAAACAGGAAGACTTGCGGGGAGTCACCGCAAGCAGAGCAGCAGACCTCATGGAACAGAGATTCCAAGAGGAAGGTCAACGGCAAGGCACCAAACCTAGGAGAAATCCTCCTCCGCCAGCCAGAACACAAGTCAATAGGACTGTACGCAGCAATGATCAGGTGGAGCATAGAATCCATAATGATCACAGACACTGCAGCACACAGATAAGGAGGCACCCGTACGGCAAAGATCGAGTGGAGCATACCATCCACAGCGGTCAAAGGCCTAGTACCAGCCACCAAAGAAAAACTGCGAGCCCCAGGAGATCACATCCTGTAAAAATTCCCCCGGAAGAACACCGGGATGATACGACGTCGGCTCCAAAAAGTATCCCAATCTCGGAAACTGCGTCAACATCCAAGGATGCGGCACAGAAAAGGGAATCAGAAGAAGGGCAAAAACACAAGCCCTTCCACAGTAGACGTCGCCGTGTCCACCTCCCTCAGCGCGGGGAGCCAGGAGGGCTAGACAACCCACTAAGAGTCGGCCTTAGTGGAGCAGGCGTAAGATGGTATCTGCGCTATCTGGAACAGGGCATGGCACCCGAAGTAGCTCATGAAAGAGCGGTAGAGCATCGGGGTAAAGCACCGGTACCAGAGGCAATGAAGAGGAGCTGCAGCGAGATAACGCCTCCTCAACGTCCAGAGAGCAAGAAGGCCAGAATAGCTCCTGGAAGCAACAGTAGGTCAGTGCCAGGGGCTAAGGTACCCGAGCCAGAACCTCAGAAAAATAGAAAAAGCTATGCAAGCATAACTAAGGGCATTCAAATAGCGGTTCTGCCCAAAGAATACCCCCGGCAAATGCTAAGTCCGGATGAGCTCTCGGAGCTAGAAGAAGCCATATTGAGCGAAGTAGTGAAGGGCTGGTCCACCAAGCTACAGTTTGAGGGAATTCACTTTCGTCCGGGCATGTTACTGGTCGACTGTTCGAATCCCTCAACAGCAGAATGGCTGCGAGCAGCAGCACCAAAGCTCGAGCAATGGAAAGGGCTAGAACTTATGGCTTGCCTAGGGGAGGAGGTCCCAAAAGGGCATACCGTTAGAATGTTCTTGCCAAGAAGTTCAAGCACGGAGATCAATAGATCGATGGGACTAATTGCCGCCCAGAACGATGGTCTCAATACTAAGTATTGGAAGATATTGAGCTCCAAGGATGAGGGAAGTGGGCATATGCTCACGTTCTCGATAGATAGGGAGTCACTTGAGACTATCAAGTCAAGGGGCTCCACTATCAGCTTCCGCTTTGGAACCATTCCGGTGTTGGGCACAAAATCGCCACCAACCAAACCGGTCAAAGCAGCAACATCCACAGCTGCAGCGTCCACAGCTGTAACGTCAACAGTGGTATCGTCCACAGAAGCCACATCTGCGACTCCAAATGAAGGAAAAGACGCAACGCCACCAGTACAACCAACTGGTGAAGTTGTTACGGAGAAGTTCGCCTCCGTCTCGGTCATCACCGCAACACCTTCAATCGAAGATCAAGCAGAGGGCATGAACCTCGCCGCTCTCACGATTGATGGTTGTAAAAGCGAACCTCCGACTGAGGTAGTAGCAACGCTGCCTGAAGAAGACCGGGGCAGCAGTCCAGTGCTATGACGATCGGCACAGTAACCAGCACGAAATTTGCCCAAGTAAACCTCCACCATGCAAAAGCTGCTTCGGCAGTTATTGCTCGGAGGTTTACCACAGAACAACTGGGCTTCGTGCTGATCCAAGAACCCTAGTGCTACAGGGGAAAAGTAAGTGGCCTCTACTGCAAAGAGGGTCAGGTAACTTGGGACCAGAGAATAATCAATCCCAGAGCATGTATTCTAATGCAGAAAAATATTAATTATATTTGTCTTTCAGAATTTATGACGCGGGACCTTTCAGTTATTGAGACTCACATCGAAACTGATGGCAAGCATCGCGCCATAGTGATCGCATCCGCTTACTTTCCTGGGGACGATGTCAACATTCCCCCAGCGGAGATAAAAAGACTCGTGGAGCATTGCAGGAAAGAGCACCTTCCACTAATCATCGGCTGTGACGCCAACGCACACCACACAATTTGGGCAAGCACCAACGTCAACACCAGAGGTGAGTACCTTTTAGAATTTCTTTTAAGTAGTAATCTAGACTTCTTCAATGTGGGGGTAACACCTACCTTTGTAACTAGGGCTAGAGAAGAGGTCTTAGATCTCACCATAGGAAGCCCAGATGTGGGGGATATGATTAGGGAATGGAGGGTATCAATGGAACCTTCAATGTCTGACCATAGAATAATAGAGTTCAGATTTGGGGCGAAATGTCAAGAGACAGAACCCAAAAGAAACCCAAGAAATACCAGTTGGGACACATACACCAACAACCTGAAAGAAAACCTACAGAACGTAAAAGCTAGGAGTAGAATTAGTAACATCCTAGAACTTGAATGCTATGTAGAGCAAGTAAACAATGCAGTATATAATGCCTACGAATCTAGCTGTCCAACAGGGCACAAGGCAAGAACAAAACATACTCCTTGGTGGAGCGCTGAGCTGACCAGACTCCGGAAGAAGGTGCGATGCAGCTTTAATGCCGCAAAGCGCAACGGAGAATGGCACAACTACACGGCGACTCTGACGGAGTATAATAAAGAAATCAGGAAAGCCAAAAGACAGAGCTTTAGAACCTTCTGTGAAGACATTTCTTCCACGCCAGCAGCAGCCAGGATACACAAAACAATGGCTAAAGGCAGAGTGGAGACAAAAATGTCACTTCTATTGCCAGACGGAAGCTATACGCTTAGAGAAGAGCAACGAGCCAGTCACCTTCTAGAAACTCATTTCCCGGGCAGTACACCGGTAACTGAGTATGAGACAGCAGACAGGCAGATCACTCCAAATCAAGAAGAATGGAAACTTGCAACGAGCATTTGTACTAAGGCTCGTCTAGATTGGGCACTCAGAACCTTTCAACCATTCAAATCAGCAGGTGTAGACGGCATCTTTCCTGCACTTCTACAAAAAGGTGCAGAAACTATATTGCCTCACCTAGTCAAAATAACTAGAAGCAGCCTTGCGCTGGGCTATATCCCAAGGAAATGGAGAAGGGCGATAGTCACCTTCATACCAAAAGTAGGGAAAATAGACTACACGCTACCAAAGTCGTTTAGACCCATTAGCCTTACCTCATTTGTACTTAAAACAATGGAAAAGGTAATAGATAACTATATAAGAACTGAGATTCTGGAGAAGGCACCAATGCACCCCTGTCAACACGCGTATAGGGCGGGCAGGTCTACAGAATCTGCTCTATACCAGTTGGCTAGCAACATCCAGTCAGCTTTCAAAAACAAAGAAACCGTACTCTGTGCCTTTCTAGACATAGAGGGAGCCTTTGATAATACTTCTCACGAGGCTGTGAAGAAGTCTTTACACAAAAAAGGAGTAAATGATACGCTCAGCAGATGGATATGCCAAATGCTTAGCACTAGAACTGCAGAAACAAAAGTGGGCAACACCACTATAAGAATCAAAACAACAAAAGGCTGCCCACAAGGCGGAGTCCTTTCTCCACTGCTGTGGAGTCTTGTTGTGGACGAATTATTAACGATGCTAACCGAGAATGGCATAAAATGTCAGGGTTACGCAGACGACATCGCCTTAATAGCGAGAGGGAAGTTCGAGGATACACTCTGTAACCTGATACAGAGAGGACTGTCAGTAACAAAGGAGTGGTGCAACACAGTGGGATTAAGTATCAACCCAGCGAAAACCACCATAGTACCTTTCACTAACAAAAGAAGCCTGCCAAACCTCCGAACAATGAGAATGGATGGCACTGAAATTCCCTTCAAAGGAGAAGTTAAGTATCTGGGACTTACACTAGATTCAAAGCTTCTCTGGAAAAGACATGCAGAGGTAACTATAAACAAAGCAACGCGAGCACTCATGGTATGTAGGAGCCTGGCGGGGAAAAGCTGGGGTTGTAACTCAACAATTCTCCGCTGGATGTATACCATGATGGTGAGACCCATCCTCACCTATGGTGCAATAGCATGGGCTGAGAGAACCAAGCTAACCACAATGAGGAATATGCTAACAAGGGTGAAGACTGGCCTGTCTATGCATCACAGGGGCCATGAGAACATGCCCTACAGCAGCACTAGAAGTAATTCTGGACCTAACACCCTTACACCTTGTCATAGAGGGAGTAGCCAAGCGAACTCTGTTGTGCATTGCAAAAGAGGGGACAGGTTCAGGTAAAACTATCAGCAGTAGAGAGAAGGAGGATATTGCAAAGCACACTCCCTACATCGATCTACCAAGAGACGATATAGTAAAAAGGTATAACTTCGAAAAACACTTCGGAATTAAGCTTAGTACCAAGAAAGAGTGGGACAGCGAGATGATATCGCAGGTCAAGAAACCACACAGTATAGCATGGTATACAGATGGGTCCAAGACATTGGAAGGTATAGGCGCAGGGGTGTGCGGGCCAAGAACCAAGCACTTTGAACCTATGGGGACAACACCCAGTATCTTCCAAGCGGAGATCCTAGCAATACAGCTGTGTGCACAATTCAATCTGGACCGTAAATACAAAGGTCAGGATATAGTTGTGATGTCAGACAGCCAAGCAGCAATCAAAGCATTAGTTTCCTGTGAGATATCATCGAGAATAACATGGGAATGCCTAACAAAACTCAACGAACTAGGCAAGAATAACACTGTTACTATACTTTGGGTCCCAGGACACAAAGGAATACAGGGTAACGAAGAAGCCGATGGACTAGCACGACAGGGTGCAGCCACAAAATTTATAGGGCCAGAACCATTCTGCGGATTGGGCACACATTCTATAAAAGAAGAACTAAGAAGGGAGGAGAGGCATAAACGATCAAACCTTTGGAAAAGCCTCCCAAAGCTAAGACAATCCAAATTGCTCCTCAGAGATTTTAACACTCGGAGAGCAAAATTGTGCATAAGCTTAGGCAAACCGAATCTTAGGATTCTAACGGGGTTCCTTACAGGACACTGTAAACTCAAATACCACCTGATGAAATTGGGCATAGAGACCGATAGTAACTGCCGTTTCTGTGAAGAAGCAGAGGAGACTCCAATACACCTACTTACAAACTGCGACGCCGTGGCTCGCAGACGTAAACTAGCACTGGGGAATTATGAGCTGAGTCTAGAGCAGGTTTCATCCCTTGAACCTAAGAATATTCTCAAATTCATTAGAGAAATAGGGCTGGATGAAATTCTGTAATCCGCAAACCCAGCGGAGCTTTGAGAAGGAGGTACAATAGATCTCATTTAGGTCGCAGTACGCATCTCCACCACACAGCATTAACATTAACATTAACATCATTAATTGCCAAAATGAACAGAAGTGGACCCAGGTGGCTTCCTTGAGGAACACCCGATTCTGCAACAAACTCAGAAGACAACACACCTCAGAACCGTATTTGATAAGATCACTCCATCAAATACGATACAATCCAGTTTTCAAAATAGTGTGGAAATCCCATTAATTCAAGTTTAAATAAAATGAGATTATGTGGTAATTTATCAAAAGCTTTGCTAAAGTCAGTGTAAATACAATCGACCTGGCTACCAGAATCAATAGATTTTAAGCAGAATATAGTGAAATCAAGAAGATTAGACACAGTGGATCTGCCAGTAACAAAACCATGCTGACGAGTTGTCATGACTTGCCCACAGTGAATTTTCACTCGATCGTACACTATTCGCTCAAAAAGATTAGGAATCGAAGACAATTTAGCGATAGGCCTATAATTAGTGACGTCATTCCTGCAACCTTTTTTTTAAATAGGACTGATATAAGATTTTTTCCAAAAAAGAGGAAAATTACTTTCATTAATTGATTTATTAAAAAGTAACGAGAGTGGCTGACACAAAATGGAGCCGCATTGTTTAAACACTGCGGCAGGAATTCCATCTGGTCCAGCGCTAAAATCCCCATCGATTGATTCAATATACTTAAACATATCCTGCGAGGTAAAAGATATATGCCCCAAAGAAACTCTGGATGCGTTGTTCATATAATCAAAATACGCTAAATCAGGATTAAAAGAATCTGAACAAAATGGTTCTTTAAAAAGATTGGCAAATAAGCCACAAATAATGGTGGAATCGTCAGTAAATCAATCCTGAAGTTTGAAAGAAGAAGGAAATCCATCAGTCTTCTTTAATAAATCCCCAAAATTTTCTTGGATCAGACAAAATACTCAGCTTTATATTATCCAAATACTCATAATATAATGCAGCTGAGCAATTCTCAAATTCCAGAAACAAACGTTTGTATGTTTCTAAGTCGTTTGAGTCAAAACTACAAACATATTTCTTCCATGCCCTATTCCTATTGTTTTCAACCAATACTCAAAATTATGAGGTTGATGGGAATCGCCATTGGAAACCAAGCCTACAATTTTGCGTTATCACGTGATGAACTTCGCCTCAACCGCTCTAAAGCTTACGCTGTGGATGCATCAAAGGAGGGCAGAATTACTCGCAGAGCTCAAAGAGCCAAAGATCAAAGCTTTTTTGAAGAAGAAGAAGGTGGTTTATATGGACCTGGCATCGCTGAATAATTTGGGTAAGTATTCCAAAAACAGTTTTTTTCTTTCATAAAAGACTGAGTTTTGTTTTGTCCAAATCGCGTCTTTCCAACTATCAAGCCACTTTTCTCCGGTTCTACTGAACCGATTTTGATAAAATAATTTTTTTTTTCGAAAAATAAACTTCAAACTTTGAACGCATTTATCTCGAAACCACGTTTTTCGAGCTGGCGGCCACGATTCCGCCAGTTCTACTGAACCGATTTGGATGAAACAAAATTTAATCGACGTAGAATTGTCACCATTCTGGCCCGTAGTAAAATAAAAATTTTGCGATTTTTTTTTACTATTTTTTTTTACACTAAACTACAAAAAAATGGGTCCAAATTCGATTTATCAATTTCAAGTGGCCGCCATTTTGTCAAAAAAAATCGCAAAATTTTTATTTTACTACGGGCCAGAATTACATCTATGCTGATCATAACCCTAAATATTTTTTTTCAGACGCTCCTGAGGGCCGGAATCGTGGCCGCCAGCACCATGCCTTTTTTTTGAGGGCCAACTTTGACGGTGCCATCATCTATGGACAGCCCCTATATCGCGGCGAAAAAAATTTTTTTATTTTCTTTCATTCATTACTAATTCAATAAAAAAAACAAAATTCAAATATCTTTTTGCGTTTTCAAATGAGAAATTTTTCAAAAAGGGTCCAAAAACAGCAAGCTGAAGGAGAATAGGGCCTTAAAGCAGTATCTTTAATTTTGAAATAAAAAACTAGATTGTTCTTTTTACGCGAAAAGGTCATAGTTTGACATTTATCTGGATTTAAAAACATATTATTTTTAGAACACCAAACCTCAAAGGAGTTCAAGTCTGACTGGAGCAGGTCTGAATTGTCATTAGAATCAATTGCTCTGTATATTTTCATATCATCAGCATAAATAAGCAAATGTCGGCCTTTTTAGTCTAGTGGAGAGTGCGCTAGACTCTCAACCCAAAGGTCCCTGGTTCGAATCCGGGCTCGGGCATGGTTCTTTTCACTTTCTTTGTTCTTTCTATGTCCTACATTTAAGAATTATGGAAAACTAAAAATCCACAACTAAATTGTGGAAAATGTGAAGGAATGGAACAACTAAGGGCTTGAAATGCTTGCCGAGGTTAAGGCATAACACTAGCCTCGGTTAAAAAGCAATTCAAATTGTCTTTCGCAGTTGTTTCCCCTAACCAATAATTCACGTATAGTTCCAATCAATTCCTCTAAATAATCTATCCCTTTCCTTTCAGGTCAAAGACCAAACCTTGTTTGTATAAGGCGCATGCCTTGGTTCTTTGATCTTTTTAAAAAAAAAAAAAAAAAAAAAAAAAAAATGAGAGTGTTTGATGACGTGGGTAACATCATTAATTGCCAAAATGAACAGAAGTGGACCCAGGTGGCTTCCTTGAGGAACACCCGATTCTGCAACAAACTCAGAAGACAACACACCTCAGAACCGTATTTGATAAGATCACTCCATCAAATACGATACAATCCAGTTTACAAAATAGTGTGGAAATCCCATTAATTCAAGTTTAAATAAAATTAGATTATGTGGTAATTTATCAAAAGCTTTGCTAAAGTCAGTGTAAATACAATCGACCTGGCTACCAGAATCAATAGATTTTAAGCAGAATATAGTGAAATCAAGGAGATTAGACACAGTGGATCTGCCAGTAACAAAACCATGCTGATGAGTTGTCATGACTTGCCCACAGTGAATTTTCACTCGATCGTACACTATTCGCTCAAAAAGATTAGGAATCGAAGACAATTTAGCGATAGGCCTATAATTAGTGACGTCATTCCTGCAACCTTTTTTTTAAATAGGACTGATATAAGATTTTTTCCAAAAAAGAGGAAAATTACTTTCATTAATTGATTTATTAAAAAGTAACGAGAGTGGCTGACACAAAATGGAGCCGCATTGTTTAAACACTGCGGCAGGAATTCCATCTGGTCCAGCGCTAAAATCCCCATCGATTGATTCAATATACTTAAACATATCCTGCGAGGTAAAAGATATATGCCCCAAAGAAACTCTGGATGCGTTGTTCATATAATCAAAATACGCTAAATCAGGATTAAAAGAATCTGAACAAAATGGTTCTTTAAAAAGATTGGCAAATAAGCCACAAATAATGGTGGAATCGTCAGTAAATCAATCCTGAAGTTTGAAAGAAGAAGGAAATCCATCAGTCTTCTTTAATAAATCCCCAAAATTTTCTTGGATCAGACAAAATACTCAGCTTTATATTATCCAAATACTCATAATATAATGCAGCTGAGCAATTCTCAAATTCCAGAAACAAACGTTTGTATGTTTCTAAGTCGTTTGAGTCAAAACTACAAACATATTTCTTCCATGCCCTATTCCTATTGTTGCGAAGAGTCTTTAAATCCTTTGTGTACCATGGGTACGCAGAATTTTTCGCAAATTTCAGACCATATGGCACAGACTGAGAAAACATGGCAGAGATCTCCGTATAGAAAAAATTTATTGAACTATTAAGACTATTATTATTTATGTATTCTGTAGTTATATTTAATTTACTATAAAGTAAATGATTCAACTTCAAAAAGTCAGCAATTTTGAAATTGAATTCATAAACTGTGTCAACAGAGCTTGAATTTACCATATTCTCCCTATCGGATTTATAAAAAATACTCAAAGGTGGATGCTAATTGAGGAGTCGCAGAACAAAACGTGACTTTTTACATTTTTTTACAAAGTGGTTTTTTGATGTCATTTGTTGAATTTGGTTAAGTTCTATTGGAAAAAATCTTACTTGGATACTTTTTCTCATCTGATCATAGAAAACTTTGATGTTTAAAAAATTGATGTAGAACAAAACGTGATTTTTTTTTTTATTTTAACAAAACGTACTTTTTTACTCTTATTTTAACAAAACGTGCTTTTTTATAACGCGTGAGAGTGCGTGATAGTGGGGATAAAATCACGGTCACATCCCACTCTCATTCTCTCTCATTGCCATTCTCATCTCTAATTATAACAGAAGTTTTCGTTAAATTTCTCTTTTCATAATTTTTTTTTTGCCTGATTAACGTTTCTTGCTTTCAGTAATTGTTCCATATTGAAAGTAAATGGTTTAATCTAGTATACCTATTCGTTAATTGCAATAATTTCAGTATTATCTGTTATTTGAGAGTTATTGAAAATAACACAGCACATTGAACGATGGAAGAATTACAAAATACGGTGAAAGTTCTAAATACTGGAACACGCAAGAAGCAAAAACTAAAAAAATCTCAAAAGCGGTAATATTAAACATTTTTGGAATTAAATACACGTTTGAGTATTTAAGAGGATTCGGTTTCGTTGCAGGGTGTATAAAGATTCTAACACTCTCGGTGGCATTCACAAACATAGTTGCAGTCATAAGGGAAATAGCAAATTTCAATGCATACATTTTAGTGAAGTCGATTGTGTAAAAAATCGACGAATGTTATATAAAAATGAACACAAAATACCACAAGATATTTACTTAAGCAGACTAATATACACCAAAAAACCTCGTCGAAGCCGCAAATTAGTTTTCCAATCAACAAAGCAGAACAACATAACATCGAAATATTATTTGATTAAAAATGGTAAAAGAGAATTAGTTTGTAAGGCATACTTTATGAAAGTGCTTTCAATCACTAAAAGAAGAATAGAGTTTATTCTTAAACGCATTGTTAATGGTGGAATACCATCAGAGCGAAGAGGCGGAGATCATCGCTCCCACAAATTTATTGAAAAAAAGGAAAGTGTAAACAAATTTATTAATTCCTTTCCTGCAATTGAGAGTCATTATAATAGATCTAAGTCAAAACGAATATATTTGAATAGTAACCTAAACATTTCCAAAATGTTTTCCATGTATAATGAATCTGTCGATGATAATTTAAAAGTTAGCCAAACTTTATTTCGACAAATTTTTTTGAACCATTTAAATATTGGGTTTTCCTCACCGGCATCAGACGTCTGCACTGTATGTCACTTTACGCAAACTAAAATTAAAAACGAAGTTGATCCTCTGAAGAAAATTAAACTAATGACAGATTTAAGGATACATAAGCTTAGAGCCAATGCATTCTATGGGTTAATGAGAGAGAAACCTGCAAATACTTTGACAATAGTTGTTGATATGCAAAGTGTTCAAATGTTACCAAAATGTCCAATTCAAGAAGCATACTACTCTCGTCAAATTGACTTTTACAATTTATGTTTTGTAGGTGTTGATAGTAAGAATCCATCATTTTACTGCTGGACTGAAAACCAAGCAGGTCGAGGATCAAGCGAAATTGGATCGGCCTTATTTCACTATTTAAACACAGTCTGTTTAAAAGAAATTAATTATATTAGACTCTTTTGTGATGGCTGTGGCGGTCAAAACAAGAACTCCCATATAGTGCGTACTATATTATTTTGGCTCCAATCGAAATCACCCTCTAATTTACGAAATATTACCATTACATTCCCAGTAAGAGGACACAGTTTTTTACCGGCTGACAGGGTTTTCGGTCGTATTGAAAAAGATATTAAAAGGCATGATGTTATAACAACAGTAGAAGAATATTGTGACATTTATTCCAGACATGGAAAAATTTTATTGTTGGAGAAGGATTGGACCATTCTCAATATAAAAGACCTTGAAGTAATGTATAAAAAAATTGAGAAGATTCAAGATATAAAACGGATAGTATTTAATAAACATGTTTCGAAAAATCAGACTACAAAGTGTCTAATTAAAACCTTTAAGCATTTTAAAGTTGAATTAGACGAAGAACAAAATACTAATTTAAACCTGCTAAAACGAGGGAAAACCCCTTCTTCAATTTCACTTACAAACGTTACAACAGGCCGTTGGATTAACGCCGACAAAATAAAGGATGTGACAAATCTTTTGAAGAAGCAGTTTGGGAACGATTGGATACAAAACAAGGCTTTAGTATGGTACAAAGAACTCATTTATAATCAAAATGACAATATCGGAAACAATACAGAGGAAGATGTTCAATGCGGTTGCGTTGAAGAAGATATTGGAAGAAAAGTTTGAAAATTTTAATTTTTGCTAGATATGTTAAAATGATTGAATTGATACTTAATTTTAACAATATATTAATTTTTTTAATTTTATTGCTTTTTTTTTTTATTGAATTTGCGGTAAAAAAATGTAAATCGCTCAGATAAAAAAATTTACACAATTAAACTGAATTTCAATAAAAGCAAATTTAAATCTCAAGTAACAAAATTTAATTTTTGTATTTTAACAAAACGTACTTTTTTACTTTTATTTTAACAAAACGTACTTTTCTATTATTATTTTAACAAAACGTGTTTTTTTCATATTAAAAGTCCTTTAATTTCATACGTCCTTAACATTTATTGTTGCGAATTTTTGTGGTATAATGTATTTTAATATAAGGAAGAAACTTGGTATATTTTGTGGATTCATGCTATATAATAATCCGGTGGAAAAAGTTTTCTTCGATTTCTCAACATTTTGAAATAATCAAAAAGGCACGTTTTGTTCTGCGACTCCTCAATTATCAATAGTTGTCAAAGCATGAAGTGCCTTCCGAACAATGACATTGTTACTGTCTGTAGTTAAGACTAGGTCAAGCACTAAATACTATTATAAATACACAATCGCGTCGGAAGCGAATTTCATCTGGGGGGGCAGTACAAATGGGGGGGCAGTACAAATGGTGGTGCAAAAAAAGTTCACCAAAATTTCTTCACATGAAACATGAAGAAGAGAGAAAGAAGAGGAAAATATATAATACAAAAATATTATCGTTGTAAAAAAACTGATATTTTGAATAACTTTTCCTTTTAAACTGTTTATCTTGCTAAAAAAGTGGGGGGCAACTGCCCACCTTGCCCCCCCGCTTCCGACGCCAATGTAAATACAACTAACTTGTTGTAAGTCAGAACATACAGGGTTGCCCATATTCGACGGACCCATGTTTTTTTTTAAAAAAATCAAAGAAAAAAATAAAAATTCGGCGGTTGGCAATCTTAATCATTTAATTTGTTCCAAGTAGATTTGTTTACATCAATTTTTGAATATGATATCTCTCAAATGGCCGCCTCTGGCGTTGATGGCGTATTGTGCCCTTTTTGCAGCATTTTCCATCGTTTTCGCCAACATTTCGGCCGGAATAGCGGCTATTTCTTCACGAATGTTGTCCTTGAGCTCTTCTACGGTCCTTGGCTTGTTAACGTAAACCTTTGACTTCAAATATCTCCACAAGAAGAAGTCAGGCGGCGTCAAATCGGGCGAACGCGGTGGCCAGTCCAAATCACCACTTTTCGACATCAAACGGCCCGGAAACAAATTCTTCAGAAAATCGATTGTTATGCGACTTGTGTGCGGTGGAGCGCCGTCTTGTTGAAACCAGAACTGCCTCATACGCTTTCGACGAATAATTGGCATCACAAAATTGGTCATCATGCCGCGATAACGCTCCTGGTTGATGGTAACAGCATGGCCATTTTCATTTTGGAAGAAAAACGGCCCAATGACCGTTTTCGCACTAACGCCGCACCAAACTGTGACTTTTTCGTCATGAAGAGGCACTTCTTGAATCTCCTGAGGATTTTCAGTGGCGTAAATACGGCAATTTTGCTTATTTACGGTCCCATTCAATGTGCACTTCTCACATTTTTTAATCTTTTAAAAGCACGTTGAGTTTTCACAATTGACTTCTTCTGTTGAATGTAAATTTCAACTATTTCAGAGCGCTCGCGTGGCGTGTATTGTTCCATGGTAAAAATCTGCTTGGACTGACGCTTCAAACGCGGTATGTCATTAAGCGATCTGACATCTCTGTCAAAAGTTATGGCGTTGCCAGATGGGTCCGTCGAATATGGGCAACCCTGTATATTGTCAACAAATATATGTTCTTGGCGTGTCTTCGAATTAGATGCACAAAAATGTGTTTCATCGTCAGAAGAATGCAATTTTAAGTCAGGCAAATTAAAATCGACCAACAATAAAATGTCGTCATTAACGTCAAGTAAATTTAATATAAATTCTATGCAATCCACAAGGCTTGCATAGACCTCTACACTGCTCTTGGGAGGAACATATGCATTAATAACATATACACTAGAATTGCAATGTACAACCTTAACGCGTATAAGTTCGATATTAGCAGAGCAGGGAATATCAATAAAGGAACTAACACAGGAGTTCCTTACAGCTACTAGGAACCACCACCAACTGCAGAATTATTGTCAGCGTGTCTGTCCTTCCTATATACTTGAAAACTATTGTCAAACCGTTCTAAGTCAGTAATTTCTCTGTTCAACCAAGTTTCAGCTAACTCGATAATATCTTCAGAAAAATTCTGATTTGATCCCCTTATATTTTGATAGTAAAGGGAAAGCCTATTTAGTTTTTTTGAGTCTGACTGGCAATATTATTTGTCCTTCTAGACCTGTGTTTAGGCTTAAACTCAGAAACAAAGATATTATCAGCCCACATATTAGAGCTCAGAACAGTTGCAAACTCTTCAGCAGCTACTGTGAGAATAAATGATGCGTGGGACGGTTTATTGCCAATTTTCTTGCATGAGCAGAAAGCAGCCTGGCTTACTAATTGGTTGTGTTTAACAAACGTCAATACATTTTCACTTGTTGTGTCGGGCTGAAGGCGTAAAATGAAAATTTTTTTGTCTCGACAAAGCTCTTAAATTTAATGAACTATTGCGCTCATTAGTTATGTCATTTCTAGCCGGGGGATAAACAGATGGAGAAGATGGGGTAATAACGATATTATCTATTCTCACTGGCGTAAACACTGGTTTAGCCGAGATCTGCTTCGTTTCTAAAGTGGCTGGAAGCGTCATGCGCCGCTTATTACTTTTATTTTTGAAATTATTTCTCTTTTTCTTCGAAATATTTAGGTCTTTTTTAGATGAAATTATTTTAGTCTCAGAAGAAGAGGCTGGAAGAGTCTGAGACAATGCGGTCGAAATATTTGCCGATGAAGACTTTTCATCATAAATGCTAGTACTGGGTGAGGTGCTTACTTCATTAAAAAATGTAACAATTTCTTTAAAATTGTTATTTAAAGCGTTAAGACTATCATCTGGTGAAAGAACCCTACACGAAGCACAATACCAGCGAAGACCTGATCGTGGTGAGATTAAATCATCAAGACACGACTTAAAGATCCCAGCACATGAAGTATGGGACAAACGCCCACATGGGCCAGAACAACTGAACATACGGTTCAGAATGTTTTGACTTTTGCAAAGCTCGTCTAAAGAACAAGCAGCAAAATTTTCTACGGAAAAATATTCCAAAGCGAATAAACAAAGTTAAATAATTTTAGGTGAGCAAAAATAATGTCCACTAAGTGCTAATGGGTTAGTATAATATGTTAAAGTTTAAAAGCAACTGCAACAGTTCTGTGCTTAGTTTATGCGAATAAACAAATAACGCACAAAGAGGAACGCAAAAAAGAGAAAGAAAAAAGTATATAAGCAGCAGCTCAGCTGTCAAACTATAAACGATATTACACGTCCCCTTCAAAATAATTTTCAATCATAAATAAATACAAATACACCACATACTGAAATTAAACAAACAATGGTATAACACAAATAACAATAAAAAATACAACACAAGACAAACGACTATCACCGGCTAAAAGACGAGATCAACTGATTCAGGAGGCTTTTCACAAAACACTCTTAAATTTGAGTTTTTTCTGAGCCCTTAACTGAAGTACTCCAAAAACAATCCGAAAGAAGTACTTTTCAGGAGTGTACGTTATGAAAATACAAAAAATACACTTTAAAAACTCATAAATAAGAGGAAACTCATAAAATCCTCTTTAATAAGGCTCTTTTCAGAGTCCGAATTATGAGCGCTCCGAACTTGGTTTGAAGGGTAGGAACCTACTTTGGCAGTCCTATCATATTCTCTTTGTGTATTGTCAATACAAAATATCAATTTCCATACTAATTTCATATTCAAATTTTAAAATATTTTTAACTTATTTGAATATTGAATCTATTGTATTCTTTTTTTTACATAACGCAAAACTGGGTGAATTTGCAAAAGCGTGATGACTAAAGGAAAGAATAACTTTAAAAATTATAGTAAATGCAATCAAGCATAAACAAAATAATTATAAATTATCTTGAAGGACCCGAGCTTCTGATGATCAATTGTGTTGTGTATGTGTGTATTACTAAATGAGTGTACAATGATTCAAAAACTGCACCCTCAAATTTTAAGCCGACTCTAAGGATAATATTTATCGTTTTCAGAAGATTTATTTAAAGAAAAGAAACCCTTACCAAGCTTTATTTTTTATGTAAAAGAAAACTACTGAAATGCAGATACGATGAGAGACATTTTGGCAAAAAAAAAAAGAGAAATCATGCCAAGTACATTTGTTGGCGCACCATGGCAACCCTCAATAAATCTTTTACTTTTACCAGTTTTATTTTGCAACCGAGATGTGACTGCCGCAAACGAGAGAATAAATTCAGTTTTAAGAAGCGAGCGAGTGAACACACAAATTTGAAACACGCGCAGCGTTAAATTAGTTGCAGCGTTAAATTAGTTGAGCGCAGCGTTAAATTAGTTGAGATATCTTTATTGAATACATACATATATTTTCATTTGCTTTAAACTTGTACAAATAACTTTAATAATCTTTCATTACAAACCAATAAACTCATTTTAAATATTATAGTTCGCTCGTCTTTTGCCGTCATCAACATAAGTTTTCAAATTTGTTCACTCGCTTGTAAAGAAATTTTGCTCGCTGCCAGCGTCGCCTGTGCGACCTCTGCCGACGTCGAAGACCTTGGTGGCACGAATTTGGTGCAAATTTCATGCAGACAAGAAGCAAGGCAAAGGGAAACTTTGCAACGGACTTGAGTAGGAATACGGCGATGCCATTTGAGAATTCAGCCGAGAGTGCAACAGATGCACATGGTACGCAACAGGATGGTGCTGAGGATACGCAGCCGTCGCTGACAAGTACAAGTATTGGCAATAAGGAATTGTCGGTGCTCGTTGCGAGTATTACAGCGTTAAGTGAAGCAGTAAAAGAGCTGCGACAAGAGACTGCCCATAGCCAGCAGGAGGTTTGTCAACTCCGCACAAGGGTAGAAGCAGAAGGTACTTCATCGACCCAACGGTACTGTTCCGCCGTTATAACACAAGCGTCGCAGTTACCTCCACCACCTCTGTCAACGTCTGCGTTAACGTCGCAGTCACAGCCTAATCTACAACATGGAGCGCTTATGCTGTTCGAGGGAAATGCTGAAGACTGGCCACTGTTCTTGGTAAATTTCAACGATACAACGCGCGAGTTCAACTACAGCAACCGACAAAATTTAATGCGTTTGCACAAAGCGCTGCATGGAGAAGCAAAGCGAGCAGTCACTTCGCTGCTTATATATCCAGACGATGTGCCAAACGATTTTGGTCGGCCGGACTTGCTTGTGCGCTCGCAGTTGGAAAAAGTTCAGCAATTTCCAGCCATTCCAGAAAATCGTTTGGAAAATATAATTGCGTTTTCGAATCGGTTCAGAAATATTGTAGCATTTTTTAATTCTGCAAAGTGCCAACACCATTTAGCGAATCCAACTTTATTGGAGCAACTAGTCACAAAGCTACCACCGTCAAAGCAATACGAATGGAGCAGACAAGCCGCCACCGTCACTCCATACCCTACTATGGAAGATTTTTCAAAGTGGATAAGTGATTTAGCCAGGGTTGTGAGTTTTATTCCTGTAACCACAACTAGATCCTATCCAGCGCCACATCCACAGATTTGCCAAGGGTTTACCAACGTGAGAGTTAGTCAACAGCCAGCCACTGCGTCCGCTGCTAAGAGGGTGATGACCAAGCAGAAAGTGAGCAGCCAAAGTTTGTGTGCGCACAGTGCAAGCAAAATCACAAGACGAGTGAGTGTCCAACTTTTGCTTCGCTTAAAATTGATCAAAAGTGGAGCCTGGTAAAGCGTGATCGCCTTTGCTTTGCCTGCTTGGGAAAAGGCCACGGTGTAACGAGTTGCCGCAGAAGAAAATCTTGCGGTATCAATGGATGCACACGAGTACATCATCATCTGCTGCATGAAGAGAGTTTGCCATCGCCAGCTGAAGAGATCGGTGCAGAACACGTGCTTAACTGTCGCCAGGTAAAATTTTCTTTGTTTTTTAAAATTTTACCCGTAGAGCTGTCTGGGCCAAAGGGCAATATGGTTGTTCACGCGATGATTGACGAAGGGTCATCAGTGTCGTTGCTGGAGGAGCACGTGGCGGACGCATTAGGGTTGAGGGGGCATGCCATGCCACTCACCTTACAATGGTTTGGTGACACAAAGGTCACAGAGAGGTCAAAGAAGGTGGCAGTAGACATAAGAGGCTGCTACGATAAAAGCCAAAAGGACAATATAAAGAACTTAAGAACAGTTAAGAGCCTGAATTTGCCCCTGCAATCATTTTGCAAAAATACTCATGAGCATATAAAAGCGCTACCCGTCGCTGACTATGAAGATGCCAGGCCAGTGTTATTGTTGGGGTTAGACAATTGCTTTCTGGGAGTATTTAGTGAGTTAATCGAATCAGGACCAGATGAGCCCGTAGCCGCCTTTACCCGACTGGGATGAGTAGCTTTTGGTCCACACAGCGCGCAAGCAGACGGCGCACAGAGAGTTCTTCACGTTCGAGACACAAGTTTACACAAATTGGTCGCAGATTATTTTGAAGTTGACAGCTTTGGCGTTAGGAGTGCAGCTGTGCTAGAGTCTGATGAAGATGCCCGTGCCAGACAAATTCTTGCTGAAACCACAGTGCAGAAGGGTCAGTACTATGAAACAGGTCTGCTGTGGCGAAAAGATGACACCGTACTGCCAAGCAGTTATTCAATGGCTAAAACTCGCTTGATGAACCTGGAAAAGAAAATGAGCAATAGTCCACATTTCGCTAAAAGATATAAAGCAGCAATTGACGGTTATATCAAAAAGGGCTATGCAGAGTTGCTGTCGAATGAAAAAGCTGCTTGCGAGGGTAGTGCCACTTGGTACCTGCCGCATTTTGGAGTGGTGAACGTGCACAAGCCAGAGAAGGTGCGCGTCGTATTTGATGCAGCAGCCGCTATGTCAAACGTTTCACTGAACAGCGCCCTATTGAGAGGACCCGAGCAGGCAAAACCACTTATAGCCATCATCTACAAATTCCGACAGGGTGTGGTCGCAGTTGCTGGCGATATACGTGAAATGTTCTCGCAGGTACGTATCAAAGCAGCAGATCAAGATTCGCAGCGTTTTCTCTGGAGGGAAGATACCTCACAGCCAGTATGTGTCTACGCCATGACCTCTATGATCTTCGGAGCAGTGTGCTCACCCTGTTGCGCAGAGTTTGTGAAGAATTTGAATGCCGACAAACATGCAGTCAAAATGCCTAGGGGCGCAAAAGCTACGATAGACAACATGTACGTGGATGATTTGGTGGTGAGCTTCAACAGCGAACAGGAAGCTGAGGAGGTAACTATGGAAGCCATAAAAATTAATAAAGGTGCCAGTTTTGAGCTGCGCAGCTTTGTATCCAACTGTAAGCAACTACAGTCAAAGCTAAATAACGAAGACCCAGCCAATGAAGTCGTTAATATGGAGCGCCAGGGTACTGATAAGATACTTGGAATGTATTGGAATGCAGCCAGCGACTCTTTCGAGTTCCAATACAAGTTCAAAAAG